>VWZW01002445.1:1217140-1371172 GCA_013397115.1 Edolisoma coerulescens
AGGGGCAGGGCGCTGCTGCGGCGGTGGCGGGGGCCGCGCAGGGGCGGGGGCCGCACACGCACACGCGGAGGCACAGGGCGAACGGAGAGAGGCACAGCACGCACGCGGACTGCATGGTGCCCGCGGCCGGCACACACACGCACACGCCGTGCGACACGGGGAGTGACCCCAAAGGACACGGTGCCCGGGTGTGGGGCGGGCGTGCAGACCCACGCGTGTGGCNACACCGAGACCGCCTCCGGCCCCGGCGGCCGCACCGCGCCCCCCGTGACGCGCCCGCCACATGACACGCACTCGCCCGGGCAGCGGCGGGATGTGCGCTGGGACACCGGCGGACAGCGGGCTGCCCGCGCCACAAACCGTGTGGCTGACTCTCGCACAAGCTGTGCCCCGTCACCACCGAGCGTGACACCGAGGAGGTGACCGTCCGTGGTACAGAACACCAGCAGCACGGCTGTGCCCGCACTCATGAGGTAGTGGTGTGTCCAGCTCGCAGGAATACAATATCCTTGCTCAACCCACAGCAGGTAGTGTGTATCAACATACCACATCAGTCATGTCATTCATCCGGACTTTTCCAAAAAAATATCGTTATAAGCCCACATCTCCTGAAAGGAGAGGATGTAACCTCAAGACCACCATAACAAGCTAAGCAGATCGTGTACAGTCAGCCCAGATCCACGAATCACTTCTGTGGCCATCCTTGCTGCCTTAGACAAGTGCCTCAGTTATGTTACAATGGGTATCTTCCCAGCATACCAGAGATGTAACTATCCTTCCTGTCATTTTATAATTGTAGACCTGAAATGTGGAAGAGGCTCGAAGAGTCTTTGAAAAGTATAAACTGAGCCTTAGCTCTTGTGCTTTAACCCTGTGGAAAGTTTTAACAGTGATTTATACCAGAGATTTTTTGAGTGTACTGAGTATCATGTTTGCCCTGTGCACCTCAGAAGCTACTCAAACTATCCAAATCCACACACAGTTAGATATGTACATTCCCCATATAAATCAGCACAGAGAGGAGGGATCCTAACTTAGATTCTACCAGTTTTCTCTCTGGAAAATCCTACCATATGTGTTGTGGTTGGGTAGCTGAAATGCTGGGCAACCTGATCCTGAATTTTGGGTGGTTAAACTTCCCATGTTGTAGTTAAATACTAAGGCACTGCAGTCTTGCAGTGAAACTTGAATTTTAATATTTCATTGGTGGGACATATAGCTCACAATTCTTGCAGTACAGACAAAGATTAGTTATTAGATTAGATTATAACTTAGTTATTTTTTAAAACAAAATATTTTAGAGTAACTATTTTTCCAAGTCTGTTACTTGAGAAGTTCATGTAAAATTCCCCAATTATTTTTTACTATTGAAAGAAACTCCATTACCACAACCTGAAAATCCTCATTCTTAGGCTCAACTCTGCTTCTGATGACCACACTTTTCAGGAAACATGGGGATGAACAAGGAATGCTCTTTTGGGAAGCTCAGATCCTGCTTGCTGGAGATAAGGATGAGACCCCTTCATTTGTCTTTGTAATGTTACAATGACAGGCCGAAATTGGGGAACAGTATGTTTTAGTGAACTGTGTCGCCACATCAGCCACTTCAACACATTACATGTGTATGTTCTGCATTATAGGTAATGAATGTAGTATTTTCTGCCTTCCACAGAATTCACTGGAAGATAATTCTTCAGGAATTCGTCAGGAAAAGAAGCCACCTTACGCAAGGATAGAAAAGCCTCTCCATACGTTTCTGTACAATAAAACTCAAGTAACAATGGTGCACTCATCAGGGAGCTTCTGAAATAAAAGGAGTAACAGGCTGTAAGTATATTTTGCCCCAGGAGAGTTTTGGCAAATCATAAAACATGCTTCGCTCTTGCTAGAAGGATTGCTGTGATGTGGTAACATAGGAAGCCCTGTTGTAGGTTATAAACTAGTTAGTAGATGGGAAATGAAACACAGGAATAAATGGTCACTTCTCAAATAGAGGGAAACCACTATGAGTTGAGTTCTGTGTTGGTCAGTATCTTCTTAAATCAGAATCCCTTCATTTGCTTATAGTTAAAACTAGAATCAAATGCGAAAAAATAGCAGAAGGCTCTCACAGTAGTGACTAAATCACTGATAAAATGGCACCTGACATTTAATCTTGCTAAAAACCAAAGTAAAGCACATGGGGAGAAAATAGCTTTTACTATGCAGGCATGATGATCTATAAATTAGCTATAGCCTCTCAGGCAAGACATCTTGGAGACATTTTAAATAGTCCTCTGAAAACTCCATCTCAGTCAGTGTTCAAGGGTAATCAAACAAACAGCTGTGATGAGCTCGTTAGGAAAAACAGAAATAACAGCTTGCTGCTATATAAATCCATAGTACAGCCAGTATCTATAGAACCCTGCATTCATAATAGGACAGAGTAGAAAGAGAAAAGTGTAAATCCCAGCTTTTATATGAAGAGAGAGCTCTCGGAGCAGGGTTTTCAGTTGAAAAAGAAACAATGAATGTATAAAATGATATTCAGGTTAATATGAGTCATTCTTCACAGTTTCTCATGAAACAAGAACTATGGGGCAACTGGTTTAAAACAAGCACAAGAAACTATTTTCTCACATGATTTACACTCATAAAACTCATTCTTATGGAGATGGTTTTGGATGCGAAGCATCTAGAAGGATTAAAAAGCCAATTGTTCTTGAAGAACCTTTAAACAAGGTTGACCAAAGTATTTGGGGTGTATTTGAAGTTCAGAAAGGCTCCAAACTTCTGATCCTCGAAGACTGTTTTTACTTTATTGATGACCTAATCCCTGCCCTGTTCTTACTCTTTCTCTAAACACCGACTTGTGGAAGGAATAAAGTGATGGACTAGAAAGACCTTTGGTTTAACCTATGGTATAGCTTTTCATTCACTAAGTATTCCTTCTTCTTGGTCAACTAATGGTGGTCTTGAGTCAAACATTGTCACAGTATGCAACTTTTATACTGTATTGAAGCAAAAGAACGTGTCATTCTTCTCATCCCTTTTCCCTTCCTAGTGTGTACATATTGCAACCTGGCAGAGCTGGACAACCTTTCATAGCAATCTTGATATGAGTGAGCTCCTCATTTGTTTTAAGTTATTAATGCTCTTTAAAATGACTGAACCTGTATTTATTTTACTAGCTAATGGTTTGTCCCAGTAGGGCTAGAGTTCAGGGTAATACACACTTAGTGTGATGCAATACCACATGATGTATGCTTTGTTACAAGTATTCTTAATTAGCTATTTATTAATGCAACCTGCCTGATGAAGGTTCACACTGTTTCCAAGGTAACACAGCTGCTATGTTACAGTTCTCCTTTAGAATGTTACTTTCACTCTCTGACCAAACCAAAATTTTACTTCTTTTATTAAGAATCCAAAAGAATCAAAATAACTCATTATTTATCCCACCTTTTAGAAAGCAAAACATCTGGTAAGATAAATTCAGTACTCTTTGCTCTTATCAGGAAACAGAGACCTTTGTCTGTCCTTTGCTAAACTACACCGTTTCAGCTTCTAGAAGAAGGTCAGCTCATAATCCATTTGCTAATTTGTTTTCTGGTCATGTTGCTTTGGGTTTCTCTACCTTTATAACACTCTGCTAGTAAACAGTTTTCTCAAATTACTTCCCAATTTCTTTTTATCTCCTTCCACCACCAGATCTCCACAGAACTTCTCACCATCATAATCATATGGAGAAATTTAGGTTTATGGCCTACAGAAACTATTCCTGGCCAGCCTACATTCAAGTATTGAACATATTCCATGGAAATGCCCCAAGACTTGCTCAGTTTTACCATCTCTGCCTTCTTGCCCTGCAGAGACCTTCTGAGACACTGCTTCATTTCGCATGAGCTTTGGAGACTAAGTCCATCAGTCACTAAACTGTAGGCAATACTTACGGCAAAAGCACACCACTGTGCACTACTTTCCCCACTGTCTACAGGTGTCAGCACCGGAATGACTCGGACATTATCCCTAAAGTTCATCTCATGCCATGGTAACACCTGCACCAAGCCTACTGTGCCTAAAGCTTCCCAGCTGTCCACAGCAGCTGGAAGAGAATGAATGCAGCAGGTGGAACAGTGCGCAGCAGCTCGTCCTCCAGTCCTTCCTTAGATTCAGTCTTGTAGGTTCCTGGACTTGAAGGTTTAAAAGAAGCGGTGACTCTCTAATCTGGCCTTTTAAATAACACAGTACAAGAATTGTAATATTCTCTCTTATATAATTGTTTTACTTAGAATTAACCAGCACATCATCCATGAGTAGCAGGCTTCTGACCTGAGGAGTTTGAGAACACAGAGAAATAGCCACTAACTCTGCAGTCTGCCAACTTCAGCATTAGCTTTGCTGAGCCAGTATCCATCTTATCCCCCCTCTGTGGTGCCTGTAAGCCTGCAATGTATGCCAAACATGCTGCTTTGCCACACTTTATCCTGTTGTCAGCAGCTTCTCATCCACCAGCGTAACCACCTGTCTAAACCTCACTTAACTCAAAGCTGGTGACAGGGAAACAGCCAAGAGAGACATGGCATATGGCAAAGAGTACCCAAACTACCTTTATTGCCAGAAACAATTGAGCCCAGGGGACAGACACTTGCCTGCAGGTTAATATACTCAACCACAAGGCATTGCATGGGGGCTGAGGCTTCTGCTGTCACAGCTACAGTTTACTCAGCTACAGTGCACTGCTCTGTAATTTGCAGGTTAGACCAGTTGAAACAAAACTTGATCAAAATGGGTGATCCTCTGGAATACAAACTTTGGGATGGTTAGCTGGAGAAAATACTAGTTTATATTACGCACATTATGTGTATATTTGCATTGGACGTCATTAAATGTGCACGAGGAAGTACTGCGTATGACAACCATGACGAAAGGTATTTTCTGCATGGCTAGAATCAGCCCTTTGAACTGCAATGGGAAACAAATAGGAAGCCAGTAAAAAAAGAAACTAAGTGAGCATAAAAAGCTAAGTGAGCACAAATATCACTTATACTATATATTGTGTATTTTACCTAGTGAAAACAGCTTTATTCTGTGCCAGCTCATCTTTGAACAGTTTTTATAGGCAGTCACAAATACAGTTCTTTAAAATAAATTCATTCATACACTGAGGCCAGAAGAAAACACTGCGATTATCCAGCATAACCAGCTGGATAACAGAAACCCTTTTTGGTTTGATGTGGAATTACAGATAAATGTCGATATACCAAATCTTAACAGTCTGCAGGCATTTTTACTGCCCATTTTTCTAGCTCTGTAGTTAAACATCTAGGGATTTGAAAAGTATACTAGCCCACTAAAGGTCAAATTCAGATTCAAGACCAAACTGAGTTTACTCAGTGTCGCTCTTATATCTCAAACCAGTTCTCAAGCTCTCTTTTTATCTCCCTTTTTTGGAGACCTGAGTGGTTCCAGGGGAATCTGTCATATTTCAAAATTTATTATTCATAAGGCATGAGGCCGTATATTAGTGTAATAACACCCAGCCTGGTGTCCATCCACTTTCTAAATGAGACATCTATGCACCTGTAATCTTATGCCTAAAATGCAAAACCATTTGCACATCCAAAAAGCGTTGCTATAGAGCATTTATGCTGCAGAGTGTGCATTTATTGATAAAATAATGCTAGTTTGTGCTGCTTGGGCTCTGGTCTCATACTCCAGCACCAACAGCAATTTGTATAGTTGTTTGATATTAGCAAGCAGTATCTTACAGACTAAAAACAAGTCTCATTCAAATTGGACTGGTCTCTAAGCCCGTTACTCACCTACAGCAGAGCTCTATTTTGCTCACATCATCTTTAAAAATACTATTTAGGTAATGTTAGAATCCACCACACAGTGGGATGACAGTTAAAAAAAATAAAAGGAAATAACTATGCACTAGAAATCAAAACCAAAACACAAACATTTAAGATTTTTTGGCACTGAGAAAAGGAGGAAAAGTTCAGTCAATAAAATTTTCTAACAACTACATATGCAGAAACTACTTTTGATTACTAATTTCAGTCTCCATTCTTCAAGCAGATTCATCTACAGAAACCTAAATAAAACAAATACAAGTTTCTAATGCGACATGACTGCCTCCTTTTTTACCTACAAATCTGCATTAAGAACATTCGTACGTATTTCAGTACATGGGATTAAAATATATAGACATGACAAATGACAGAATATGTTTGAAACACTTCCTGAAGCTGCAGAACCTCGTATTAAAACATGCATAATGTTCACTCCATTTTCCATGACAATGTTTTGGAAGCTGTGCAGACCATACAGATTTCCTAGTTCTTTATGAGTACTGTAAACACACAAAAAAGCAAGACCTTTAGAGCAAGTCATGACACCTATATTTTAACTGCTTTTTACTATCAAAATAAATCTCTTGTAAATTCAATAACTACTGAAATATATTTTACCACTTGGTTCTAAATTTTAGCTCCTACCAATAAAAACCAGTCAATAAGCACATAAAAGGGAATAAAAGGCAGTAAAGCTTGGGGTTTTTTACAGTTTGGGGGTTTATAGTTTTGGGGGGTCATACTTAAATTAACTCTAGAATATGTGAAGTGTGTAATTATCCCAAGATGTGGATGACATGGGTTTTTTTGCCAGGGTTCACCACTGAGTGATTTTACATTTGGCTGATAACAGACAAATTATAATAGCTTGTGAAAAACACATGAACCAAAATTTTCTTACATATTACAATAACCAAGATTATCTTTCAAAAACCCAAACAAAACAAAACATAAAAGGAATGTGCTGCATATTGCCCACCTCATGCAAATGTGGTCTGTAGGTTTAAAGCTGATATAACAGATAGGCAACATTATGTTCAACAGGACCCCACAGAACAGACTCTTATCTTCCCTGATTCTGAAGAACAGTATAAACTGTGGTTTATAAAAGCCTGACAAGATCATTTATCCAATCCTCTTCTGGTTGCTGGACAGAAAAAGACAGGCATATTTTTTCCTCCCTCTTCTCTGGTGAATTTGCTTGTAATGCTTACTCTCTCATATCATACTCAGCCTTGACAGAAATATCCAGTGGAGATAACCTCAAATATGCAAAGAGCTGAATTATGATTCCCTCCCTCTGGTTTCTAAAACTCAGCTGTCAGCTTTGATCTTTGACTTTTGAGAGCCTGTTCTGCAAAATAGAATGTGCATTATACATGGCTTGATATAAGAGTATTTGCCATGATTTCAAAGGTAGAAGTGAATGCTAAGTTTTTAGAATAAGCATAGTAAAAGTTCAGAAAGCAGCCATTTTTCAGTTTAACTTTTCCTGACCTGGGTCTTTTCCATAGAGGATGCCTGGAACAGGCACTCCTTAGAGGAAGTTCTACAAATCCAGACATTCTAAACTCTGAGCTCTGCCAGCTTCAATCAATCATAAACTTCTCCCTACTATACTGTGTTACAGCCTAAAAATAGGGCTATCCTTTCAGAAAATGAGGTAATATTAAAGTTATGAAAGTTGATAAAACAGATTCCAGATGCTAGCAACCTGAAATGACAATGAGAGGAAGAATCTAAGGGTTTGCACGCATAGACAATTTTCTTCCTACTTTATAAGATACACAGGAGGCTGGAGACATTTGTTTTATTTTTCTGACATCTCGTTTGTATGAAATGACAGAGAAATGTTTAATCTTACTATCCTATTGGGGGAAAATAGGAAACAATTCTGGGGGACCTTGAAATCCTAATCAGGAGAGGTCAACCCTTAACTGACAAGACAGGCATTGGATCTCTAAAATTATCTCATAAATATTTGAAACTGTCATCAGAAATGAAAATTTAAACAAACAATATAACCAAGCTTTGAATGGTCTCAATAAAAACTTTCCCTGTCCAAATATGTTCTCCATAGACTTTTCAAAACGCTTGATGAAAAACAAGTAGAAAGGATCTGAGGTTTTAGTATAAATATCAAATGGAACAGAAAAGGTCTTCAAAAGATCATGCACCACTTTTTTTTTTTAGAAAACTCCTTGAACAAAATCATCATCTAAAAGCTATAAATAAGCTCATACACAGCATGTGCTTCATAAACTAGAATAGGGTCTTATTATGGGAAAACACAGCCCATACTAATTTAATCTGTTCCCAGATTCCTTCATGTCAGAAATAAAATTCGTACTGCTTTTAGCAGAGAAGGGCATAGAATTGTATTGCTGACCAGGAAAAATGGGGTTTACAGGCAGAAACAAAGATAAGAGTCAGTTTGAAAGAGGTTTAGATATTCATATATTTTTGCTAACAACACTGAGGTCTGCCACACCACACTCAGAAGACCAGCAAGGTCTTTGGCAGTTGCTATCGCCTTATTTTTGCCAGCAAGTTTTGTTCTAACCAAGTTTAGACAACACTTCTGATAGCAACAAAAGCGGCTGGTCTACTTTAGAAATCCCAGTGGAGATGGAGCTGCTCCAATGTCAGCCTAAGAGTGTAATGGGGAGTTTGCCAAAAAAGGCTAGGTTAGATGAAGTCTTCAGAGGCTACACATAAACCAAACGTGTCAAAATCCTGGCAGTTAACTGCCAGGAAGTTTATGACCCAGGGAGAAAGAGAAGACAAGTCTCCTGACATAACCACAGCATTTTCTCACTTTCATAGAGGTTCAGAAGGAAAACTGATGTTTGATGATGCAGTGCACCAGAAATAAGTCAGAGGCCATCACCCGCAGCCAAGCGTTTCAGGGTAATTTGAATCTTAGGAAAATATTACAAAGGGAAACATATATAAGCAAGCCAACCCAAGCCATCACACAAGACAGAGAAGGGTTTGAGGGGAAAAAGAGTATTCTCTGCATGAAAGTAAACTGATGAGCTGATGCCACAGGTTTTAAGATTATTTTTCTTTAGTTTAGTAGTTATGAGGGAAAATACCACTCCTATCAACACAAATTTTATGCATAACAATTCTGGCACATTCCTTGCACTCAAATAAATTTTCTTCACAGAGGATAGGAACTGTATTTGTGCATTCAGAGGTACTTATGGCCTTATTAATTAATAAATATAGGAAAAAATCTATGAAACAATTTCTTTCCACTTTGTTTTTTCCTAACAATTCCCTAGCACAAAACAAACATAACTTTATGAAGTTGATTAAATGCAGTACGTGTCCTTCAGGCTTGAGTTGTGATAAAAGAAAAAAATAAAAGTGAAGGAAAGGTAGAAAAATACTCTTGCATCACTTCTTTCTCAGGAAAATTCTCCACTTTAGTTCAAGTCAAAGGTTACCAACTTCTTATTTGGCCAAGAGCAGTTTGCTTCAACCAAGACAGGGGCAATAGAAATAAACGGTGTAAGTTTATAGAAAAGGGATGAATCTCCATTTGTAACATAGAACCAAGGCAGTACATTTTTCATTTACCATCTGTAACACGATGCAATTAATGTTTCTCCCTTGGAGAATAAAGTTCTATTTTTCTCACGAATGCTGCCTTTAGCTATCCAGGAATAAACTCATGGAAGGACTGACCAGAAAGCACACAGCTTCCTGTTTCACTGGTTACTGAACTTCCTGTGCATTCCCTGTACTGTTGGTGGCACCCTTTGAGAAGAGCTGGGCCTCTGAAAAATTTGTGCTACATAATGCAGAAGATAAAGAAGTTCAAACCCAACTAGAATCAAAGCACTTAATGTAGTTGATCTCTGCTATGCATCCTGTTTCCCAGAGTCTACTTAATGTCACATAACGTCAGAAATAAAATCAAAACACATATTTTAAAGGTTTAATCACAGCTCTTGCTCTCTAGAAATCCAGCAGACAATGGAAGGAAGTTCAAACACTGTTATACAATTTACACAAAAGCAATAGGTATCATTAAAAGTAAAAATGACATTGAGAAGGTCACCTTTTTATGGTGGCCGGTGCTGAAATACATGGTATGCTTAGGCATCTCTTGTTAATACAGATCAAAAGAGGCAGTGAAACTGCAGCACAGAAATGTAAGAAATAGAATTCTTGTTTTATCTATGGTACAAGGTACATTAGGTTATCTGTGGCTGAATGAAAACTGGAGAATCAAATTTGTTTTCTCACGAAGGAAAAGAATATTGGAGTGCAGGGCACAATAAAAAAGCTTCAGAAAGGGCTTAAAAGACTGGCACATTTAGAATTAAATCTGGGCACATTATTTAGACCTAGCTCAAGATCTACTCAGTCCAGAGCAAGGCTTCTAGCAGATGGATGGCAATCTAACTCAGCAGACATGACTGAAAATTCAAAATGTCAGTAAAAAGGACAACTCGGGTATGAAGCTCAGCTCCGCAGGGTACTAAGGAATATGCTTACAAAGCTCAAAATCAAAGTCAAGCAAAATACCACATGAAGCCTTACATTCTGTGATAGCCAGCACAATCTAGGAAAACATGTCACAAAATGCATGTAGGAAGAAGCAAAACATCTAATACATTATGTCATTTTGCAAGGGTGCACCAGCAGAGTGCATAACATCAAAAAGGAGACAATGAGGGCCTCATTAAATCTGATTAATTCCTCACAGGAGTTCTACCAGGAGATGAATGGACTGCCAGCTAGAAAACAAATGGGAAATGTATTGCTTTGTGCACCAGTGTCCGACTTAAAACTAATGTATTGCCAGAACTGCAGAGTTTCTAATAAAAAGCCACTAATCACAGAAGTTAAGCAATAGGACCTAGACTTCACAGTGGTTAGCTTTCCCCACAGACATAATACATTAATTAGGTTATATTTCTATACATTTTAACAGTGTCAAAGGAAAGCAAAGACCAAACTTTTGAATTTAAAGTAATTAATAACCTTGGTCTTACTAAGGAGACCATGCTCAGATGCAAAGGGAAAGCAAAATAATTCAGATTATTATGAAGACATTTTCCTTAATAAGTATAGAAGTCCTCACAGAGTACTGAAAAGAGCTGGAAAAGTTCTAGAACTTCAGATTTCATGCCTCCAGAAAAGTTCCCCTTGACCTACCATAGCATGAGAAGAGAACTTGAATGCATTATTTTGGTAGTCACAGAGCAAACAGAAGAACCCAAAGAGCAAACACATTTCAGCATCACAGAAAAAATATTCCACTTAGGCATGGATTCCAAAGAATTCAGCAAATATTTAAAAAAGGAACATGTTCCATTTCCTCAAAAGGGAAGAACACTCAGGGAATGTGGCTGATGCCAAGGATTTTTCTTCACTGAATGCATTCTCAAAATTGCCTGTACATGTCTGCAATAGCCTATCCTACAAAGCTTATATATTTCACTCTTCCTTGAGAGTAAAGGCTAAATTGTATTTTTATTTAATCAGATATTCTCATTAAATTTCCAAGGTTTAAAGGTGCAAGAAAGTGCCCAGTTAATGTGGTAATTAATAATTAGAAAGAAAACTTTCCATTACATTATAATTTGGACAGCTCACACACTTGAGAAGACTTCTAATTGTGTTACTGATGATGAATGGTTGAATGGTCAAAGCTTGTGTGTGTTGTGCACATTTTACTGCCCTCAAGGCCAACACACTAAGCAGTTTAAAACATTCAAATAAATACCCTTGCAAACTTGAAAGCTAAGCCATAAACTGCTAAGTTCACTGTTATTACAGCAGATTAATTAGTCATGCCATGGAGTTTATGGGTGCACAGACAAAAAAATGACAATGCATCATCTCTACTAACAGCAAATATGAGCATCTGAATGTCCAAGAGAACTGATAACATTTCTTCTGAAAGATGCAGCAAATTATATAGCAGTTAAGAAAATAAATACAAATAACAAGAGGTTTCATTATCTACTGAGTTAATTTATTCTTCAATCCAAATGTTTTCTATGACATCTTGGTATCCATTCTTATGTATTAGGTATAAACTAGAATATCAAAGCAGAAGAGACAAGTTTGCAGAGATGAGCATAACTAGAGAGAAGATAATCCCTTTGTGCTAATAATTGAAATTTGCTTTTTAAACAAATGGACACAAATTAGGCTATCAAACAGTGCTAAAGCCTCTCCTCTGAATAAAATCATAGCTATTTTCTTTTGAGATAGTAGTTTGTGGCATGCTGTTGATTCACAAAGTGGGTTTATGTAAATGAAAGTGGATTTATCCCTTACCTTCTGCTGAAGACATCCACTGATATTTACTGATATCTCGTGTTATCTATTGATATCTGTCTACTGATATTTACTGGGTTTATTTCCTATCAGTAGTGACCAAAACTCAGCCCTTCCTCACCCTATTTATTAATCAACATGATTGCATCTTACAAGCCCGTCATTTATGCCTGCACAACCCTATCTACAACAAATAAGTTGCAGGAGCTTTGGAGATGAACACTTCAAGTTCTAGAACATTATTTTAGGTCTGAAAATCACATTAGGACACATAAACATTACAAACAACAAAGTTTTTCTATCCAAAATTAAAGAGCAGGCTGCCCAGGAAAGTGGCTGAGTCACTATCCCTGGACTTACGTAAAAAGCATGTAGACGTGGTGCTTAGGGACATGGTTTAGTGATGGTCTTGGCAGTACTGTGTTAGTGGTTGGACTCGGTGATCTTAGAGACCTTTTCCAACCTAAATGATTCTATGATTCTAAGAAAATCAAAACTAGCGATGATATTGTTAACATCACCATAGTTCATCGTTATTTTTCTAAACACTTGCAGGTTTTTTTTCTGTTGTTTCTCCCACACCCAAGTAACCAACTTAGGCATCACTCAAGAATTTGGAATTCAGAGCTCTTTTGGAAATACCTCTGTTGAGCAGGGACCTAAGTTAGCTGCTAAAACCTATGAAGCTATCCATAAACTACAGATCTTTAGATTTTAGATTTTGCTAAGGAAGGACATCCCAGCCTAACATAACGGTTGGAGACTCAAATAAGGTCCAAAGTGGGATATTAATTCAACTCATTCATTAACTTTAGGAATTGCAATAAAAAGTGACATGTTTACTGGCTGTAAACTTCACTTTTTACCACATCTTGTTCAGAAACATTTGGTCTAATGCTTCCTCAGTCTCTATCTTGTCTTTTGCTCTGTCAGTTTGCATACAAACTCTGTAAACCAATAAAGTCCCCATATGTTTGAACTTCAGCTGCATGGGACAGGTTTATTGCCAGGAAACAGCAACTCCCTCTAGTGCCAAAGGATCTTCCTCCCTTACAGCACACTAAATTAATCTCCTGTGAAAGTCATTAATTGCTAATTAATGTTGTGTTCTTGTTATAAAGTAGCATTCAAAAGTCTTTTCTCCTATTAGTGTGTTTTGTTGTATCTGCTGACACAAGTGTTAACAGAAACTACAATTTAATACAAACAAAAATAACTTCTGTGTTTGCAGATTAGGACACCATTGGACATTGATGATTTCTTTTTGAAACAGATGATGTCAAGCACACTGAAAAGCTTTGGTTTACATACTCAAGCCCTATCAGACTGGCACTAAAGCTGGCTCACTGCCATCTTTGAAAACTGTTTCAGAACCCTGTGGCTTTTACAATTTATGGCAAGTATATGATTTCCAAGCAAACAACAACACTGAAATCAGTTACAGTTACTTTGGATGCTAAATTTGTCCTAGATGTTGATACTCAGCAGGTTAATACGCATAGAATCTACCACGGAACAACAAAGCAGAAAGTTGCAAGCCTTGTGGGAGTTTTTATCCTCTGAAGACAAGATAAATGAAAGTCCTATGCCCTTGAGTTACAAACTAGCTGGTGCAGATCAGTTCCACTCGGGGCATTCCATGCTGGCTTGGCCTGCTGATAAGCGGGCTTGGATGCTGCTGGTACTGTTAGACTGCACATACTGCATATACAAAGGTTACTGGGGTTGTCATACTCAGTGCAGAGAAGCTTTGTGTACATTAGGATTGCACAGCTTGCTTTGTTTTCTGATGCACAGCAATGGAACAGCACAAAACTAAGAGGTAAAGGCAACAAACCAGCATAGTGCTTGGAAGAAATGAGGTTACATCTCATTAAGGTGACCAGAGGCAGCAGGGAAGCTGTCCTGCCTCCATCACAGAGGGGAGACTAGCCTGCAATGCTAGATCTGACCTCCATCCTTTGCTAAGTTGTATGGGTGGAAAAGAATAGGAGATGGTGTTTATAGAAAAGATCTCACTAGAAATTCCCATTACAATGCTCCAAAATTAGATAATGACCTGATGTCCAAAAAGATGCAGTTTTAAACCCTTCTAGGATCACTTACTATGACCTACTATCCAGAAAAAGATGAACACAAGAAAGAACCAGCTGCCCAGCTGTCTTTGGGTCAGAAGCTGAGGTGCAAGCTGTCCCTCCTGTAGCATATGTCGTGGCCACTTAAAAAGCAGACAAGCTCAGGGCAATACCCATGCCCTGTACGGATCGAGAGCAGCAAGGTCTGTGTCTGTATGCCGTGGTGTGGCAGAGTTCCGTACAGTGAACCAGCTAATACAGCACAAAGTCGGCATTCAGAGCATTAGGGTCTCTACAGAGCAAATGGAAGGGATGCAGACAGTGAGGCCAAGAAATGACATGTCTATCCCAGTGTAACTACTAAGTACGATTTGGCTTTCTTACTCCTGCAGCCTGTATTTTTTTTTCCCCTGGGATCTGACTGACACCTTCTGAGTCCCACATAGCAGAACTACAGCAGACTGTTTGGCTTTATACAACTGGTAGTTCACAACCTGGTGTTCATCAACCATCTTGGCTTGGTACTCAGCTCAAAGGCTCACAAACTTCTTCCCTGCCATAAAAACACACCCATTATGAGGAGGTTACCTGAGATTTAACTAAGTAACCAGCCTGACTGCCCAGGCGGAGCCATGGGATAAGGTGATTCTCTTAAGTCTCCCAAGAATCTCATAAGGCTATTGAAAATAGATTTCAATATCTATTAGGTACTTTGTGACTAATGAAACACTGGCTGGAGTAGTTGCTGGAGTTTTTACATTTTATATGAAAAGTTAGCAAGCTGCTTTTTACTAAATACTATATACAACAGTATAGATACAGATTTTGTTTATCCTACCTGATTTATTTTCAATTTAATCTCACATAATCATAGTACAAGGGAATAAGAAGATATTTTCACTTCCAGTCTTAAATAGTTTTGTAATCGGGAATAATTTGCCCTTTTTACATACCTTCTTTGCATGTATTCATTGTTACTTCTATGGTCCTAGTCCCTAATCCTGCATAATTTTACTCAAATAAACTGGCTCTGTGGTTGCTTAAACAAGTAAAGTCACTTAGGAATACAAATAAACTGCCTCTCTGTGCAGCTGATCTTTGTCCTGTTGTTACTCTCACTCCTCCCCTCAGCAATGCAGGATCAGCACAGGTGCATCCACACAACAGCAAGGGCTAAGCTGAAATGCAGCTCCTGAGACAACGGGTAGAGTGTGCATGGATGGAAATGTGCATCCTAGTCCCATTTGAGGCTTCTCACAGCAATCTCCTGACCTAGCTGTTTACAAAGCAGCCTGATGCAACATTACACAGCTGTGCCACACCATGGTTACCTGCAAACAGAGGCAACTGGGATAGGGGGAAGACATTCCAGAGAAGGCTCATGGAAAATGATGGTTACAGATTGGTCAAGATAACTAGAGTCTGTGGGCCCACTGAGGGCCCGACAGCACCTGAGTTAAAATGTTCTGTAAAGACTTTTCTAGCTACTCATTTCCATTTAAATATGGAGTACCCTTCTTATATTTTTTTCTCCTTGCTACATCAAATATTCACCAGTCCATGCACACCGAGGCTGTCATTTTGCTCAAAATGAACCCAGTTACCTTCTGATTTTAGTACTTTACATTGACTGTTTCATAGTGGATTCCTATTATTTATTGTTGCACAGTTTACATGATGAAAAACACGTTCCATGGTTCTTAGTTCAGCTTCTCTTGATAGACATGACAGTTCACTAATTTGCTCCAAAAAATGTCAATGGCATATAACCAAATTTGAATGCAACAAAAAAAAATCAATTTTGGAACTGCATACAATTTCACATAGTCTATGTCAATAAAAGCTATTAAGCAGTAACAAACCGACTTTTAGAGACAGCTATTAAGAGCATCAGCTAAGCATAGTATTGACTAGCAGGGACTGCTGGGCACTGTTACTTCTAAAAAAATCAGTCAATATATCTTCCTACAGTAACTTTATCTGAATGTTTTCTTCAGGCTGCGTAAGGCTGAATATCTGATATATGAAGAGAAGTGAAGACACATATATAAGTCAACATTCCCTGTGTTAATGGAAGTGCCTTTACTGTCTCAATCCTTATTTTGGAAGTTCCAAAGTTCACATCTTGACGCTGTCAGGGTTGCCCGAGACCCACAGCGTCGCGCTGCAGACGTCACTGGCTGCTGCTGCAGCACGCGGAATGGCTGTCTCCTCCTCGAGGAGCAAGCCCCAAACAAAGGTAGTGCTCTGGTGCTGGCAGAGGCAAAGGAGGAGAGAGGCATCTTTTGTATGGGTTCCAGCAGGTTTATTCCAGTGGAGGGTCCGGGGCAAAAGACAGGGGACAATGGAGTGTCCAGGGGTTTTATATGGGGGCAAAAAAAGAGGCAGAGAGAAGGGGAACAACCAATGGGGAAAGAGAACATGGGAGGAGCGAACAGGGGAATGACCAATGGGGACAATTTAGGGGAGGGGAACACAGGAAACAACCAATGGGGCATCAAAGAAGAAAGAACATTCTGGAAACATACATATTTAACAAGGGGAAATACATAAACATGGAGACATACATAAAACTTGGTGGAAATCTCATCAACCAATAAACCGAAAACATGTAAACTAGAAATGACTGGGGACCTGGGAACTCGCCATAACTCAAATGTAGGGATTAGACTGCAGTGCCTCCAGTGCCTATCCACCACTCTGCCTCCAACGTGGCTTCAGCCATGTGCACTGCAACAACATCTTGTGTTACTAAAAACTCGGGAAGAACTGGGACTGTCTTATCAGAATCCTGGAAGTCTAGTTGCATGCCACTCAAAATTCATTCTAGATTTCCTAATAGTCACTGGAGCACAGTAGAGAGAGATTCTAAGTTATCTGTCCTGATTCCAGATCATTGGACAGCACATGAGATTTCATTATGGCTGAGAGAACTGTGCAGTCACTTAGCTGTGCTTCCCATCTTGCGAATGTCGCTTACATCCGTGAACTTATGATTCCATAATTCAACTGACGAGTCAGACACTTTTCATCTTGACCAGCTAGAAGTAGTTTTCACTTCAAGTCCAGATACTTCTTTACTCTCAGATCCTTCACTGTAACAACAAGTTCCCCACCAGAGCTGCCCAGAGTCAGCATGATGACAGTGCACAGCACTGTATCTAGAAATCCAAGAAACCAGTAGTAGTTAACCTCAGTGCAAAGACAGTCCTGACTACTGCTTGTTAGGAGCTTGCAAGCCCACTTAGAACTCTTTTACATTAAAATGTGGAGGCGATGATGCCAATGAATGTGCAGCAGATCTGCAGCCATCTGTGGCACCACAGTCATAAACAAAGAAGAACAAAACTTCCACTCAAGTTAAAGCAGAGTTTTCCTATTCGCAGCATTTTATGGATAATGATACACAAAGACAGATGAGAACAGTTATGCTACATGGATAGTTTGTTTACCTAAAGAACCAGATTTTACCTAATTTTACATGCAGTTTACCTAAAGAACCAGATTTTAATTAATTTGGCTTTTTTTTTCTCCCTCAATAATCCCTTTGCAGTCGGCAGACCACAGGAAGAAAAATGCCACATAATTAATTTTTTGACTAATAAAAGTGATAAACAGTAAATGATTTCAATTCTCTCCTCTTAAACCTCATTTATACTCTATATGTGCTTGATAATACTTCTGTGCCGCTACAAGAACACAGTTCCATGGATTGAGGCTGCACAGTAGTGGGAGGCTCATTTTAGAGTTCTGTAAGAGATCCTGTCACTGCACTATCTGGAAGGCAGAGGAACTACTGAGCAAGAGTTATCCACGAAGCAGAACCCAATGATGAGAGCAGGACATAGCTGAAATAAGTACCAGAGTAGAGGCACTAGTTAATCTCTAGCAGCTGTAAGGGTCACATCAGAGATGGTGATCTATGCATTGCAAATTTAAGACTTTATTAAAGCTGACTGTTAAACAGCAGGGAACTAGTCCTACATTCCTACCTCATCATTCCTACACCATTTTCCTAGCTTCCAAAGACAAAGCTTGTTATTGTGTGTTTTGCTGAGGAAACGTTAGAAAGAAAGCATTCCCTGCATGTGATCGAGTGGTTCAGTGAGAAAGGTGAGATGAAGGCTAGCTCAATTTCAAGAAGAATGGAACACAGAAAAGAAAGGAATGATTTGAGGTCATCTGCACTTCAAAAGAAAAAGGGAAAAACCCACATCTCTAGAGCAAAACTTGCCTTTATTTTTTGTTTTGTAAGGAATAGACTTCATTGCTGTTCATATATAGTACAGAGCACTGACAAGCAAATCTTCTAAAAATAGTTCTCCACTGCCTAATGATTGTAGGCAAGGAACACTTTCCTGGCAGACACCCGTATTTGCAAAGATCATTTTTGTGTATTGCCCTCAGCCCACACAATTCTGTCTCCGTTTTATATTTAGACTCTGTATCCCAGAATACAAATCTAATAGCACTAAATTGCTTAGTCAGATATTTGACTTCTTACTATGGGCTGAGACAGTCGTTCAACAGTTTAAGTTAGAAATAGCAGATAAACACAGCTAATTCTCCTTTTTAATTTTCTGCATGGGCAGCACAATGAAAACTTTTGTATCAGCACAAGGTGGGGGAAGAAAGTACAGTTAAGGGAATGGGCAACTGAGGGAGGATGGCCTTTTTACTGACACAAAATGTTTATCATGCTGTGGCCTTAATTAATAAAGATGTTACACAGAAGTTAAATGGAATAACTTGCAACAAATTGCCTGAAAGAAGTTCTGCAGGCAGAGGAAAAAAAACAGTACCAGCATAATATGTAAGATACAGACAGAAGGTCTTTATGAAGCTAAAATCAGATATTTCTTTTCCAGATTTCTCCTTATTTATTAAGCTTTATAATCTGTGCTTGACCTAGGTTCACAGCTAGATTAAAATTGTACTTATCTTGTAAAGCCTGCCAAAATGCAATATGATAAAACAGAAAACATGCTTTCTTCTTGGAGAATAGAGGTGTGATCTGTTTGAAAGACTGACTTATTTTGAAGGTGCTTGTCAAGCTTGCATGACGTTAGTAAGTCCTCTAAACATAAAGTAAGCACATTTCTCTCAATGTAAGGAAAAGCAAAATGGCTTTTAACCCACAAATCACCTTCCTTTCCTCATTAATTTTTTATCCTCAAAAATGCAGATTAGTCAGTCAAAATAGAACAGGACTGGAAAGAGAAACATTTGAATAAAGTTGTGGAGAGCTGACAAAATAAGCACAGATAAGAGGTGGGAAAACAGGTTATGTGAAGAAAGGATGAATAGAGAGTGGAGGTGAAGGGGAGGGAAGGTAAAATGTTTGTTCTTCTTAACATTTCCTGGCCTTCATATACACTTCTTTTTGCGGGACTTCAAAGTTACCCAGCAGTCACTGGGAATAAAATCCCAAAAACTAAAAGTCAAACCTAACTCCTTCTCATCCTGTACACGTTCGAAAGAGTCAAAGGCTGGGACTTTCTTAATTCTATTATTCAGTTACATCTGTGTTTGTTTAATTTAGGTAGGACCTCATCCTCATGTCTGTATCTGAGATGCTTCAGAAACTGAGGTGTCTTAAGAAAGTATTAATTATTATATCTTAATCTGCTTCCCCTTGAGGTCACCTACTCAGAGAGGCTGAGCTATGCTACCTAATCCATATCCACAGACAGGAGTTTATAGTACTAAAGAAGTCACTGAATTTTGTAAGTCCCACACTCTCACACCAGCATGTACATAAAAGAAACTCCTAGAAAATCACCAGAATTCAGAATGACTCAAAATGTGTTTCAAGATGTTAATATGTTCTGGTGAAATAATGATCTAATTACACATAACTCAGATTCTTATCTTTTGTGAAGAACACTAAGAATAAACGAAAAGAAAACTGCTATTTAATGTATTTAATTATATCCTAAGAAAACTTTTTTTATAATATATTCAACAAGAAAATCAGCCTATTAAAGGGAAAATGTTCAAGTAGGTAATCAGGACTTTTTTTCAGAAATGTGCAATTGAAGCTAAATATTTTATGTTACTGTAGCTCTTCTGTATTTTGTAGTTGCCAGATGCTTCTGCTTTGTACAGGACTCTTTGCAGTTGTAGATTAGCACTGACGTATCTTATTATCTCTGGGTACTGAGTTTTGAAAGGAGCTTGTCAGGTTTCAATAAATGCTTGGATTGTCAGACAAATAGAGAACTCCCTAGAAAAAGAGGAACAAGCATCCCAGCAATATTTAGAATAGTTAAAATAGATCAATACATTAAGCTGTAAGCAGAGTGACTCTGCCTATAAGTAGTCCAGAACATGCAACTAGAGTATGAGAGCTTCAGGGCAGGGCATCAATACTGCCCTTTCATGAGTTGCTTTTTTTCTTCTTAATAGTTGCTCAATCCATGCTGTCTTTTTCATTACCGTGTGTAAAGTCAAATGAAGCACTGAAGAAAAGAAATAGATCTATGTCTATTGACATTGGACCTACAAACCACTTAGACACAGAGGAAAACTGGAAACAAGAACAGTGATACAATTGTGTATTACTTTCTCCCCCATTCAAAATGTATTTTCATGTTAACGAACTGCTTTTTTTTTTTTTTTGTAATAGAATTATGGGTATCAAACTAGCTGCTTTCTGATATGCACCAAATAAAGTTAATATTGTCTTAGTCTTTTGGGGTGTTGACAGATCAAATCTGTCAAATCTTAGTGGTGGTTTAATAAACCCAGTTGCCTGCTTCACCTGTCAGAGGAGCTCATATTGTTGTCATAGCAAAGCTGGCATAAGGGAACATGTGCTCCTGCCGCAGCTGCTTCCATGCAAAGCTCAGAATCTGAAGGCCTTAACACCCATAATTCAGGCAAACAGTTGTTTGACTTATCTATTAGAACCCACCTGTCTGTCACTTCCCTTTGGCTGGTTGCTCTATAAGGCTTAGGAGAATGGAACATGGACGTGAGTGTCTGTGACTTCAATTAATTGATTGACTGTCACAGCTACACCATCAGGATGTGGTTTTTTATGAAAGATGATGCAAGTCTGATTTCCCTGAGATTACCTATCAGATTGCCTTTGCTCCTAACCCTTCTCATTAGCAATTTAAGGTAAGATGTCAGACTCTGAACTCAAGCCACTGACATGTAATTTCTTCTGCCAGCCATGAGAAAAAGATTAGAATCTCCAGCTGGGGTCGGTTTGGCCCGCTAGGGTAGGAGGACAGCACCTTCAGTCAGTACAACTAGATTGCCTGAACACATCTGAGTCTGCAGACGAGGCATAAAAGAAAATTTTGTATTCTTGTTAACATTAATGAACTGGTAGCACTTGTTTTAACAGTAGAAATGTTCTTTCTTGGCCTTTCTTCTCCATTGTCTGCAATGTTTTTGTTTTAAGGATTGGCCATTTCTTACTTCAGAAGCAGTTTAAATTAATCAATCCTAAATTCATCAGGCAGTTGGACTAGATGATTGTTGTAGCTCCCTTCCAACGGAAATAGGCTATTTTACTTTATTCTAGTCTGTAAAATTTAAAGTGGCGTGGTAGACCTGCACAATGTACTTCTGTAACACATACGAGGATTCTTAAAGATGAATATGCATTTATATTTTGGCTTTTTATAAAGTTTGTGTAAACTTGACCTGTTTAAGTAGAGTGCAGTTTAGTTCATGGCATAAATGCATGCCAAATTTCAGGTTGCAGGCTCCCAGTGAGACAATGACTACTCTATGTAAAACACAGAAATAGACACACAGCCTCACAATATGGTGCAGACTGATGGACCATAGCCTTCTAGACTGTTGAAGAACTGTCAGCTTTTTGAGAAAATCTATAGAAATTATAATTTATCTGTATTTTTTTATATTTTACACTTAGCCTAATAAAGGCTTTAACTTTTCTGTCCAGACTGTCAAAATGATCCTGAAGTGCTCATGTTCAGGATGTACGTTTTGCATAATATTGAGTTCCCTATTTCATTAAGTATTTAGATTCTAGTCACTTACTACTCAATTTTATAGGACTACTCCCTCCCCAATCCCTCAAAACCTAGGCTAGATATTATCAACCCTGGTCTCTGAATGCTTAAAGCAAGCATAAGCAAAACACTCTCTCACTGGACTCAAACAATGAGATGAGGGCTTTCTCCACATTAGGAAGTGCTAGCAGTAGAAATAAAGATACTAGTGCAAGCAGATTGGATTTAGGCATGTTTTGTTGGTTTTGGTTGTTGCTTTGGGGTATTTTTTCCCTTCTGCTATAGTTTAATTTGACAGCAAACTGGCAGCGGAGTAAATGGAGTAAATGAAAACCCTGCTTTTAAACGGAAAGGAAAACACCAGGTAGCAGTTCACACTGCTTCAGCTACGATGACCCAAAAGGCAACAGAGCTGATCCAACTTTTCTTCTTATATAGCCTCTAACTGAAAGAGCATTTCATTGACAGCTAACACCTAGCAAGCCATTTGGAAGAGGTACAAGAGAAGAAATGTGCTGTAATGAAAAGCTCAAAAGGGTATCGTCTTGATACATGGTTGATTTTAATAAAGAGAGGGGGGCACTGTCCTGGTATAGGGACAGAGCATTGTCATAGAATCATAGAATATGCTGAGTTGGAAGGGACCCACTATGATCATTGAAGTCCAGCTCCTGGCCCTGTACAGGACAGCCCCAAGAATCACACCATGTGTGTTGTCCAAAAGCTTCTTGAACTCTGTCAGGCTTGATGCTGTGACCACCTCCCTGGGAAGCCTGTTCCAATGCCCAACAACTCTCTTCCTAATATCCAACCTAACCCCCCCAGCACAGCTTCCCGCTGTCCACTTGGGTCCTATCAGTGGTCATCGGAGAAAAGAGATCAATGGTTGCCCCTCCACTTCCCCTCCTGAGGAAGTTGCAGACCATGATGAGATCACGCCTCAGTCTTTCCTTGATAATTTATTACTAAATACAGCTAAAAGTGTCAGTAGAAATACAGATTTGATGGAAAAGTCTATCACAGATGACTCAAACCTGTCTATCAGACCAACAACTCATCCACTTTTTTTTTCCCCTGGAGAAGCATGTGGGATGGAGAACAATATGATTTTGGCTGAAGGCTGAGGGCAAAGGAGTATTTGAAAACACTCATATTTCTGTTGTTAAGATCCCTCCAGGCCTAACCTGCTTTATTACCTGATACATCGGTTCCTCCACACCTGGGAGCCTTCACAGACTTACTCCAAAGCTATATAGCACTAGGAGAGAGCAGAAGTTTTTTGGCTACATATATGACTGAAATGTATGGTACTAGTTCAGCAGATAATGGTGACAATAAGGATTCTTCCCCTGCACTTGGCACTGGTGAGGCCACAACTTGAGTGCTGTGTTCAGTTCTGGACCCCTCAATTCAGGAAGGACATTGAGGTGCTAGAACGTGTCCAGAGAAGGGNACTTGGTGCCATGGTCAAGTTGATGTGGTGGTGTTTGGCCATAGCTTGGACTCGATGGTCTCAGAAGTCTTTTCGAACCTAAATGATTCTGTGATTCTGTGATTCTGTGATTCTGTGATTCTGTGATTCTGTGATTCTGTGATTCTGTGATTCTGTGATTCTGTGATTCTGTGATTCTGTGATTCTGTGATTCTGTGATTCTGTGATTCTGTGATTCTGTGATTCTGTGATTCTGTGATTCTGTGATTCTGTGATTCTGTGATTCTGTGATTCTGTGATTCTGTGATTCTGTGATTCTGTGATTCTGTGATTCTGTGATTCTGTGATTCTGTGATTCTGTGATTCTGTGATTCTGTGATTCTGTGATTCTGTGATTCTGTGATTCTGTGATTCTATGATATGGCACAGTGCCTGCGACACTGCCTGTTTTGTTCGAGGGCCCCATTTAGCCTCGTCCTCCACGGGAGCCGTCGCGTGCTCCACAGACTCGGCGGGCGGGGGTTGGAACTACAGTTCCCGGCACGCCGCAGGGCCGGGGGGGAGAAGCGGGCGATGCCCTGACGGCGGAGGCGGGAGCGGGGGGCGGTGGCCTCTCGGAGCTTTTCGCCGCGGCCGCTCTGGCGGGGCGCGGGCGGCGCTGCCATGGCGCTTTCCGCCACCCCCCTCAAGGTCTGCGTCGTGGGCTCGGGCAACTGGTGAGTGCGGCGGCCCTTGGCAGGACGGGCACCTCGGCGGCCGCCGCGGCCCGGCCTTCCCGGAGGCTGTGCCCGCCCAGGCCTTGCTGTCCGTTCCCGCCCGGCACCGTGGCCCCGCTCCCCTCAGGGGTGGCGGCCTCCGGTGCTGGCGGTGGAACACGGTGTCGCTGGGCTGTGGCGGGCTCTGGGTCGCGCTTGTTCCGTGCGGGAGGGCTCGTCCTGCCGTGCCGGGGGCTCGTCCCGCCCCCGGCTCCCTCGGAGCGGAGGTGCTGCCCTGACGGAGGAAGAAGCGGCAGAATCGAGCACGCAGTTTTCGTGCTTGTAAACACCCGCGTGTTCTGCGAAGAAGTTGTTCTAAGATATTTTTAACCTGGTATTTGTTGTATGCTTTGTCCGATATCAGATGACGTAGACATTAAAGATGCTGTACATTTTTAGAATTTTTTTCAACTACGCCCTGCCTGTAGAGCTTCACTAACAACCTCACTTGACTACAAAAGTGTTGTTCGGGGTTTTCTATGTTCCTATGTGCCTATTTTCCAAGACAGTTCAAAGAAAAATTGCGAGACACTAGGTTATTTGAAATACCTTTTTTTTTTCCCCCTCAGATTGATTATGCTGAGGCACACTGAGAGCTTGAGACAAGGTTTTATTGCTGTCTCTATCTCTGGTTTATAATTAGACTTAAATAAACTTGCTTCTTCATCCACTGAAAGCAATAGACTTACTTGACGTCATTCTTCAAGAGGAGTATCATGTTAATAACCCTTTGTCTTCTTTAGTTATTTCTTTGGCTTTACCCATTTTCCTACCATTCCTGATCACTGTTTACAGGTCCCTCTTTACAGTGAATAAATTAAGTACAATATGTTATAGAAATATATCTTCGCAGTTTGTCACTTTCAATTACTAATGCTAAGCACACTATTTGGGTAACATTGGGTTTTAAGACATTAAACTCAGAGGAGTTCCGTGTAGAGCAAGGTACTGTGTTTTATTAAACCAGACTTTCCAGTCTTTTGTCAGGATGATCTTAGACTTGTTGCTCACCCCCTGCCCACTCCATGCAGTTGGCTTTTGCTGCTGTTAAAAATATCAGCAGCTGCCAAGTTTTATTTTTCTTTGTGATGTCTTGTTGAAGGAATCGCTGATGTTTCAGTGCAGCATCTCTTGCTTTCCTTGCACTAGCCTGTAAGATGAACAGGGAGATGCGTGTGCATTGCACTCTATGTCACAAGGAAATTACGCAGTTAGGCCTCGTCTTTTAGGAGTGTTGTGGCTGTTGTTCCATACTTGGAATCTAGAAAAAGCTTTAGGAAGTTTGACTGCATTTATATTTGATTCACTATGAAACACTCTTGCAGAAGCAAAAGGATTTGTAGATATTGCCTACTGGCAATAACCACATGCAAATGTGTTTTGTTTTCACCTCACTGGATCAGTTTAATAAATAAGAAAAGCTCCTGCCTAATAGGATGAGTTGGTGGCAAAATGCCCATATCTCCTGTGCTGAGAGAAAGAAAAAAGCTGATGCCTGGGAGTAGCAATCTCTCTTTCTTTTAGGGATAAATGTATTTAAATAACTTACGGCTTCTTTCATTTGTAATGGCAGGGTTTTTCATGTCAGGAAAGCAGAAACCAAAGTCATCAAAAATTGAAAATGGTAATTCTTGGAGAGATATGTGGTTTCTTCCTCAAAATCCATGGGATGACAGGCACCAAACCCTGACTGCAAAGGGCACTGTGATTCAGTAGTATGTGTAACCATTGGACTAAATTGGACTAAATTTGTGTACCTTGTAAGTGCCTTTTTTGGACTGGGGCCTGCAGTCCTAAAATATTTAATTAAAGTATTAGTATTTAATGCATTAAAGCAGGTAACTAGAAAGAAATTGAAGCATTTATAAACATCTGATCATTGATGTTTGGGGATTATGTATTTTTGAAGCCTGAGTTATAGGAGTGGGTGATGAGTGGTGCCTAAATTGTGAGCATGTAAGTAGTTGATCTGAGTGGGTTTGGTGTCTTGAGCAGTTTGGAGACAGTGAGTTTTGGAGACATCTGTGTGAGATGATTCTGTCAGACAAGTCTTTGCCTTCTCACAGCCCTTTAAGCTGTACCTGGGATGAAGAAAGCCCTAAAGGAGCTTGGCAGGACAGTAGCTTTAGAAGGGTTAAGCCAGTCACCTTGGTTGATTAACTACTTCCAGTCAGACTTGTTTGGTTGGTTTGCTACGGGAAGGTCACCTTAACAGTGAAGTTGACTTGGCAGGGGTCACTTGACACCTGATGGAAGATCATGGGACAGGACAGATGGCTCAGCACGAAAGAGCAGGAGCTGTGGTGTCTGCAGGCCTTGCCCTTTTAGGGTTGCTCAGCTGGTGGATAAGTGATTGTGTTAGGATCTTTTAAGACAGGGGATAAAATTAAGCTGTCTGGGGTGTGGAGCGGGTAAACCTTGGGAATATGCCTTGGAACCCTGGGATTCCAGGACAGTGCCTAGAGTCATTTAAAGCACTGCAAGCTCTGCCTTGTTGATGTACTGTAGCCTGTTCTGATAACACTTCCAGGGCAGGTTAATGAGGTGCGTACAGCCAGAATTTATCCCTCTCTGTTTTCTTGGAACCAGTTGTTAATTAACCTGATTGCCAAACTTGGACAGAAACTGTAAAATTTGGGAAGAGATGGGAAGTTACTGGGCAGAGGGGTTTATGCAGCTAGGAACTTGCAGAAAAGTGGGAGGAACTGTGGCTTAACTGAGGTGATTTTACAGGGACAGTGGTAGAGCTAGATAATGATATCATTTGCACTTGCGTATTGTGACCTCCACTGCTGCTGTTATCAGGGCAAGTTAAGGAGTTATTTGGCTTTCAGCTTTAGTTAAAAAGTGATGAGGGGAAAGCAGACCAACTGTGAAACGGTCCAAAAGATGGTCCAATGAAATGGTCCAATAGTTGTGGTTGCAACATCGTGGGAAATGAGAAACCAGAGAAGCCAGTCAGGAGGACCTTCTTGAATTCCTAAACTAAGACTAGGCAAATCTTCACTTTTTTTAATACTGCATTCAAAGGGTGGGGGAAAAAAAAAAAGACAGCTCAGGCATTTGAGTGTTAAATAGTAATGGAATTAATGTCTCACTTAAGTAGTCCACACTGCCAGACTTTCTGCTGGCAGACTGAAAATCCCAGTCAGAGAGTTGCTGAATCAGTTATTTCTGTCTTGCTCTGTCGCCAGTAAGCACAGAGGATGTGTAGTGAAGTTCAAAACAGAAAGCAGTGGATTTGCCAGGATCCCGACTTTGTATATAAATCTGTAGGAGTAAATAATTTGTAGGAACTCAAAGCACTGTCTGAGGAACACATACCTGGGTTGTGTTGAATGTGAGGTCTGCTGTTTGTATGGGTCTGACATTTGGAGGCTGAGCTAGTGAGCTGTATACCAGTGCAGCAGAAACCATGCTGTATGAGCTTGATAAGAGATGGCTTGCAATTGTCTTCTGTATCACCTCCTGAACCCAGGGGCATTTTTAGTGTTTGAAGTGCTATTAGAGAAGTAAATTCCAATCTTTTAAGGCATACAGTTTTATGGTTTAACTATAAAAGGTCTGCTTAGGATACTAAATTTTTTTCTGCCGCTATTTAGAAAGTGACCTTAGCCATGTGCTAGCACACATCTTTAATACAGCACAATGAGTTGTGCCATATCAAAAGCTCTTGAAGTAGAATGAATCCATTTTGTTTAGTTGCCAGCTAGGGGTTTATTACAAGCAATGTCCAATATAAATTTAGGGGATTGTGTGAGTATAACTAGATTGGAAAAGTTAGTGTTCTTACCTCCTAGTAAAGTGTGCAGTTTTTACACAAACACACACACACGCACATGTAAGCCTCAGATCAATGACTCTGTATTTTTATCACATCTCTTAAATTTTTTTTTGTATCTCCTTAGTAGGTTATCAGTAATTACAAAGCTACCTTCTATCCCAGGAAAGGAACTTAGGTTAACAGGTTTAATAGAATGATGAAAGGGGAGATTGTGTTTGTTCCTCCTCTTGTAATTGTGGTTAATTTCATTATTGCTTAGAGTTTTGAGAAGTAAAATTGATCACCATAATATAGATTTCACTGTATGCTGTTCCTGGGGAGAATATGAGGGTAACAGTATTGGACTTGTCTGCCTGCAATTTCAGAGGATGCTGTTGCAATAGTTAAGTTCTGTGAGGTTGGCTGCACAACCATAAAGCTTATAACTTCTGCAACATATAAATGATCCTTAGCTTTCAATGCCTATCAGTATTGTACAACAGCTGATGAGTCAGTCATCTTAGCAAAGAAGCTTCCTATCTCTTAAAGGTGAAAATGACACATTTAACAAAATTTAGTATGTCACTTTTACCTCAGCTTTGAAGATACAATTAATTTGATTTGGGGAGATGCAGTAACTGAAACTCTCAGTGGATAGCCGATAAGAAAACAAAATAAATAAGGACATTTCAGTAAATGCTTCAGTCCAGCCTACTCTAGCTGTAGTTGAGAGAAAGCAGCAGGTGTGAATGACAGTGTATTTTTCCACTTATTTTGCTAGATCAAAATGCTTTATGGTAACAGGTCAAATAATCTGTGAATTTGTAATTGTTTTAAAGACAACCTCTTTTTTTCTACAGCAAAATCATAATTTTTTAAGACTGTTTTTGTTTTCTTTTGTGCAGGGGTTCTGCGGTTGCCAAAATAATAGGTAATAATGTAAAAAAATTGCAGAAGTTTGCTTCCACAGTGAAGATGTGGGTCTTCGAGGAGAATATTAATGGAAGAAAACTGACAGATATCATAAATAATGACCATGAAAATGTAAAGTACCTCCCTGGATACAAGCTGCCAGATAATGTGGTAAGGCTCAGAAGCTAAATTATAGTTATGGAGCAGAGGGAACATTGCTTGTGCTGTAAATGGAGCTAGAAGTTTGTTTTGTTAACACCTCTAGGGTTTATAATATTTCAGATTGTATGCTATTCTACTGATGACATCAGAGATTCGAACAAGTAAAATTGTGTGATTATGCAGTAAAGTAAATCCAATGCACTCTCTCTTTTTTGGTCTCACTATTGTCTTCATGTTACTTCAATTTCTGCATAAGAAAGCAGATGTGAAAACGAGAGCAAGATTAACAGCTTTGACTATACCCATTAAAAAAAAAATTTGCCTCAACTTTGGATTGGAGCTGTTGGTCTGGGAAGTTTATGCTACTGTTTATTTTCAGTGATGAAACTGATGAAACTGCTGCAGTAGTTTGTAGCATTCAGCATAAGACCAAACTACTGGGGTTCAAGTTCAAGATCAAACTGGGGAGGTTCAGGTTGGACATTAGGAGGAATTTCTTCACAGAAAGAGTGTCTTAACACTAGAATGGGGTGCCCAGGGAAGTGATGGAGTCACCGTCCCTGGAGGTGTTTAAGGAAAGACTGGATGTGGCACTCAGTGCCATGGTCTAGTGGACTGGGGTGGTGTTCGTTCCAAGGTTGGACTCAATGATGTCAGAGGTCTTTTCCAACCTAATTGATTCTGTGATTTTGCTTTTACTTTATCAGAAAACACTTGTGTGTAGTGTTAATTTTGAAAAGTTACGCAGCCTCTCTCTCCCGTAACTACACAGGTTGCTACCCCAAACCTTAAGGAAGCGGTACAGGATGCAGACTTGCTGGTTTTTGTCATTCCTCATCAGTTCATTCATAAAGTCTGCGATGAAATCACAGGACGAGTACCCAGGAAAGCACTCGGCATAACTCTCATAAAGGTATAATAAATACTGTGCGTTATTAACTGAGAATGTCTTGTGGAATCTTCTAAGACAAGGTGACCTGATATTTTGATATGAAAAGTCTCCGTGCATTATTCACTTGATTGATCCGTTAAACCTTTCTAGGTGTAAGATTAGAATTTGTCTCGGTCATTAGTAGATTGTTACGCAGCGCTTGCAGGAAGAGGAAAATGAGGCTCTTCACAAGACTTTATTAAAGAAAGAGGGAGTCAATATGTTTTGCACCACTAAGCTTTCCAGTCTTTTATTTGTTGTTTCCAAAAGCATCATTAGATGACGAACAGAGCACAAGCATAATGCTTTGATTGTTAATGCACATCCCACATGCTGAGTTGATCATTTCAAGAACTGCTGAGAGAATTTCATGTGACTGAGAGGATAGTGTTCTTGTTCATGTCAAATACTATGTTGCAACAAGAGAGTCTGTTCAGCATCACCCACAGACAGTGTGAGCATAGGAAATAGGAGAGGGCAGAGGTGCAGGAGGCATTTCACTGGAGTGTTTGTAGTTTTGCTGGCAGGAAAATTTAAAATTGTGGACTAGCTTATTTTTGGGACTGTTTTTGGGTGGGTGGGCTTTTTTCCTCTGTATGTTTAGCTGGAAATAATAAGCTATTCCCACAAGGTTTGGAAGATTCTGGTTTGTTGTTGCTTTGTAGGCTATTTTCTCAGCACACATTCCCTTGTTTCCTGTCATTTCTGGAAAATGATACATTTATGGATCTGTGCTCAAAAAAGAACAAAAAACCCCTATCACTGCTTACTGCAAGCTTGTCTCTTTAGTTTGGCTAACAAAGCCCATCAAATCTATTGTTTTGTCAGTGCTGACCTGGTGTATTGCTGAGATGTATGAAAACGTAATGCTTCCAAAGTGTTCTTGCTGCAATTTGTAGAAAAAGTCCTCATATTAGAGAAGGGTAAAATAAGGCACTGTTAAAAGTGCTCAAGATAAACTTTATTCTCCTTTAATTTGCTAAATGTGATTTATATTCTCTTAGTGATAGGAATAACTAATGAAATTGGTGGACTAAATGAGGATTTATGTCAGCATATGTGAAGTCAGGGTCCTGGGCCTACATTCCCTTGGAATTACTGTTCTGGGTACTAATTACCGGGGCTCTAATAGAGTGTTGATTAATGGCTATATTTGACAAAAAAAAAAAGGGGGCGGATGAAATATTTATCTTTAAAAAAAAAAAAGCCAAACTCCAAACAAACACAAAACCCCAGCAAAACAAAAGGCCGTGCTTAGGATAGTGGTGGAAATGAAATTGTGGCAGGTGCCTTGCAGCGCAGAGTTGGTTACTAGGCAGCTTCCCACTGTCACATTGCAACACTGTATCTATAGGAAGCCTTTCCAAAGAAATGCTGTGAGGCCCCTTAATATTTTGCGGGAGAATGCAAAGTACATGTCAGTTTTTATGAAAAGGCATAACTGTGCATCGTTAAAAGTATCATTTGAGAAGAAAGGGTAGAGATTTAACACAGCAATGAAACTGAAGTAGTAGAGGCAGGAATGCATTCTTTCCTCTAGTTTCGCATATTCTTTGGGCATGCCGTTTTCATTAGTGTCATAGTTTTTGGGTCTCATGCTCAATGCTAATGCTGTTAAAGTGGCTTGTGTTAACTTTGGTAGTTAAAGTGCAGTTCTGCTCTGAAAAATATCATTCATGGGACATCTCATTTCTGTGCTTTCTAAATTGCTTGTCAAGTTAGCAGTGTGTCTTTTAGTCTTTTTTTCTTGTTTTTTTTTCTCTCTGACAGTCTAATCTTCAAGCAGAGCCTGATGTCTGATAATAAAACCAAGTCTTCGGGAAATAAAGGCATTTGTCTGCTGGTTAATACACATTTCCATTGAAACATTTGCATCTGTGTTGCTTTACATCAGCTCTGTGTCTATGAAAACCTAACAAGTGACTGTGTGGCTGTGGGGGGAGGAACCATATAAAATTTAGAGTGTAGTATGGCAGTGAGCACAGGAAGCAGGGTAGCTGAAAGTCGTTCAAAATACTCTTCAGGCAACCTCAACATCAGTCTCATTTTCATTTCCCTGTTACAGGCCCCAGAGATTGCTCTGACAGGCGTGTTAGGATGCAAGTGATAAGGTCACAGAACTGGACTTGCATTGCCTGCAGACCATTGCTGCCCAGTGAAAATGCCCATGCTGGAGCCTTGGTTTTGCGGGGAGGAAGGGGTGTTTGGTTTTTATTCTGTCATTCAGTATTGGATTTAACTCTACAAGAAACAGCTACAGCTCTCCTTGACTTTGTCAGGAGTTGCATCTGTTTCACAATGGGGCAGAATCTGGCACCTAAGCCTTTCTGGTCTCCTTTCACTTGCATGAGTAATTGTTGTGAAGGTATTCACATTTTTGGAGTTGTTCCCAATGTGTGCATGCTTTTCTGTTTATTATTTGCCTGCTTAGGAAGAGGGGCCCTACAGTTATTTTGTGGGGACATTTTTGGCACTGTGAGGGAAAAATACAACATGTATCGTGTGCTTGCTTTCAGGTTGTTTCTGTATGGCTCATTAAAGATGAGAAAGCAGAGCTGTGCATTAAGCGATACAAATTGAAAAATAATGCAGAAATGCAAACATTAGTTTAATTGGCAGGTTTTATACAGGCATTTCTGCATGTCTCTTGGTTGCACCATGTTATTTAAGGAGAAGCACCTTTAACCTGTGGAAGTGCAAGTTACTGCCTGCCTGAAATGTCACTACTGGCAGCATACAAGTGCGTATGTATATGTATATCTGGAAGTAATAGAGGAACACACGTTTTGCCTATCAATCATAATTCAAAATTACCAGTTCCCAAAAGTATCAAATCCTCAGCATTAAAAAAGAGTACTGTATAAAAGGTGGTATACTGTGGGAAAGAATGACAATTTCAAAAGCTGGTCTGCCATTACCCCTGTAATAAATGCTCGAAAGGATTCTGCATTTAGCAGGCTGGGAGAAAAGGGTTTTATGGGAGGAAAGTGGTCTCATTTGGAGTTCTAGTTCAGGCAGTTCAGGGTACCAGACTCTCTTCTTCTCTGCAGCATTAATATGTGGGGTGATCTTTTCTAAGGCCCTATTTCTGCCCTTTTTTCACACTTTGTAAAGAGTGCATTATAAATACAGATTAAAAATATCCTTAGAAGTTAAATTTTTCTCAGTTGTTCGGCTTTCTACTTATCTGTGAATGGCTGTTCCATTTGTGTTTCTACTAGTAAGCTATTGTTGGTGTTATACACTGGGGAATCTGTCTCTGATATTTCAGTTCAGATATCTCTTCACAAAATAAATTACTCAGATGCCATTTTGTGAGTTTTAATGCAATTTCGAATCCAAGTTTAGGTCTGGTTCATAACTGATGGATTGGTTATGCTTCACTGATTAAGGATACACTGATTATAAGCACCTGATTTCTGAACTAACAAAGCAGAATGATCAGCACTTCTTAGAATCAGGTCTTTGAGGATGGAATAAAAACTGTTTTCATCACCTAGAGTTTAGTCCTAAATCTTAAGGTGCTACTTCCTATGATTCTAAGACATCTTGGAGAGGTCAAAATAGCACAAGTGTCCATGGTAGTGCGTCTGTCATCTTTAGTCTCTGTGTGAATAGGCCTTGTTTCACTTCTCACCCGTGGACAAGACTAGTTGTGTTCTGCTTGCATCTCTACTGTGCCTAATGAATGACTTTTTAGTAATTCCATTTAATGTTGGCTGCAGGGAATAGATGAAGGCCCGGAGGGACTCAAACTGATCTCTGACATTATTCGAGAGAAGATGGGAATAGACATCAGTGTGCTGATGGGAGCTAACATTGCCAATGAGGTGGCAGCAGAGAAATTCTGTGAAACCACAATAGGTACTGTTCCAAGTTGTAAGAATATTTAAAACCTGCTCCTGTCCTCACAGGTGCACACCAAATAGCTCAAATTTCACTGTTTTCGACATTAGCTGATTGTTACCAGAAGCTGTTGGTTGAATTTCCTAGAATGTTTACACTTCCAAAAATATTAGGACAATACTGGGAATAGAGGGAGAGAGAAGAGCACGATTTTACCTATTCTTACTAGGGTTATAACCTTAGCATGTGAAATACAAGCATGCTTTTTATCACCCTTCATATAACAAACTGCTTCATTTTATTACTGTGTTTAAGATTTTCTTGGATCTGAATGGCTTTATATGGATAAACAGTTATAAATTCTGTACTCCAGCTCAGGTGCTATGGTCAAAGATGGTACCTTCATGCATGTTTGTTTTGGTTTGACTTTTTGTTTGGTTTTTTAAGGTATTTGTTTTAATTTCTCAAAATACTTTGTTCCCGCAAAAGCAAGAAATTGTTTTAGTTCTGTGTTGATCTCTGCACACATTTGCAGCATGAAGATGTGCCTGGTCTTGGATTTTACAGTTTCTAAAAGGCATGTGTGTGTGTATATGCATACAGGTACTCATATTTTATAGCACAGAGTTCATGTTATGGTTTTTTTCAGTGTTAATTTTTACAGTTTTGTGCACTGCTAGCTTTGTAACATCTCATTCACAGCTTTTGCATTGAACTTAATTTTGAATGGTTGAACAACATCTTAGTCTTTAGAAACAATTGTCAGGGGCAGCATGCTGGATTAATTAAACAGCTTTGACATACCTTTATCAGTAGGTATTTTTCTGGAATGCAGACTTTGAAATAATTGGTAAATTGCTCCTGCCATATTCTTAATTCATCTCAATTCATCTTAATTCAGTGTTTTATTATTAGCTGTTCTTTTTAAAGGGAATGATCAAAAAATGGAGTGTATAGAGAATTCATGGAATTGTTATTTAGAACCTGTTTCTGAGCAGACAATAAATTATGAAAAAGTCCTGAGTAATTCAGTGCAGAGCTTTTAAGTGCAATGTCGACATGTGATTGGTCCCTTAGAACAGGTATGTTTAGGATTGAGATAGAACAACCTTATCTCTGCTTTTAGGCATTCTGGCTTGCACAGGAAAGGCTAAATAACATACAAATAAATTATTCCTTTTTTTTAGCTTTCCTTTCTCTCTCTCAACAGGCTGCAGAATCTTGGAAAATGGCCTTCTCTTCAAAGAACTCCTGCAGACTCCAAACTTCCGAATAACTGTAGTAGATGATGCAGATACAGTTGAGCTGTGTGGTGCTTTGAAGGTAAGATTAACAGGCTGCAGATGGTACACAAATGAAATAGTGATCCTTATAGAAAAAAAGAAGGTATTTTCCATTTTAAAGTTCATTGTATTTTATATAATATATAAAACTTCCACATAACATTTCCAGAAGAACCAGATGGGAAATGAGGGAGCAGCACTTTCTGAGAGCTGGCTTTTAGATCTGTGTCTCACCATCTGCCAGGTTCTCTTTCTACATCTTCCATTTAACTTACACACAGTCATGAAGCAAGTATTGATTTCATCTAACTGCCTGATATATTTCTAAATCTATTTTAGTTCCCTTTTGCTTTTTGCAAGTGTGTTCACCAAAAGAAAGGGAGAAAGAAGTCGGCATTAATGCTTTGTATCTGTTAACAAAACTATCCCCCTCTTCATTGTCTTAAGAAATGTGAGCACTCATGTTTTATGTTTTGTGGACATATACTATGTAAGGTTTGTATGAATAACCACATACAGAAATGACCTGCATAGGAAAAAAAGTTGTTTTGGACAGTTGCTCATCCAAAATTTTTTTCATAACAAAATTGATGCTGACAGGAAGCAAAGGCTAACTTAAATATTGTTAAATGGCTATTTTTTCAGGTTAATTTGCAGGCCATTTGCGAAAGGGAGACATTAGTTGTTTGGCACCTTAGCAAACAGTACCGTAGCTTGCATTATCTGATACCTATCCTCAATCATTTTTGATGGGGGTAGTGGCTGAATAATTAATTTGGCTTATTTATTTATTTTTTGTGGTTTGGATAATCATTTTCTCTGCCTTTGGTTTTGCTGTTGAAATTTTGTGTAAACTAAATTAATTGGCTTGCAAAGCTACCACATCAAGCAATGATGTCTTAAGCTAAGGAATTCTGATTCCTGCTTAGTAAAAGTAGATGGATAGCTATAATAGCATATTTTTTAGCATAGTAATTTTCTTTAATTTCGTTTTGGCAGCTGTCATACTGGAAGGCCTGAGAAAGAGGAGGTTATGGGTCTGTGCACTGATGGGATTAGGTGTTTTCATGCAACATGCTTTGGAGTTACTGTATATATAGCAGTTTCTTGAGATTGTGGAGCTTATAATTTGTCTCCACAGCCATTGCTTTAAAATGCTCTGGTGATGTGAGAGGTTACCAGAAATTCCTGTGTATAGACCCATGAAATTAGTAAAAAATTTTGCAGATTTATTTTTCTTTGAAATCTACTCAGCAGGATGTTTTCTGACTAGCTTAAATTCTCGTCTAATAGAGGAGTTCTGTCCCAGGAAATTTTTATTCAGACAAGTCTCGTGAAAGGGCATTAGAGATGAGCATGCCCATCAAACTGGGCAGGTAGTCAGCACACACTCAAAATTCCACTGTAAAGGTCTAAGTCGGGCAAGATACCAATATTTTTTTGGAAGTGCAGTAGAATTTAAATAGATTGTTGTTCTTGACCTGGAAAGATACTAAGGTGAAACTTCGGGGGGTTTTTCTGTAACCTTGTTTTATTGCTTTCTTCTGCTACATTATTCATCATGCATCCTGCAGACTGAACTGTCTAGTTGTATTTCTAAAAAGTTGTTTATATTCTGTGTGCTCTAGTCATTTGGTTTTGATTGCAGTATATGTTGTTAATTGAGTTGAGATTTCTAAAAAATGCATGGTATAAGGTCTAAACAAAAAGTGAAATAAGGATAGATTAACTGGTTTAAAAATACTGTGGATTTCTTGCATAATTAAAAGGCAAAACTGGTATAAAGTGGCATAGATCTGTCATTCTAGTATAGGTGATGTCTTTAAACATTCAACTCTGCCTAAATCTAAAAGAAAATATTAATAAAATCATATTTTTTAAAGTAATTTTTCACTTAAAACCCCCTTTCTAGTTAATCCTAAATCTTGTGCTGGCAGAATGTAAATAATGTCCTGAGCTGTTTTAAACTCAAAGATTGCAAAATTTTATTAATGCATTGGGAGCATGTCTGGCTCTGAAAGAAAATAAAGAAGCTAAAATTAAACCTATGGATAAGGTTTTATTGCCATAGTGCAAAGCAAAATGCAGAACTCAGATGTGAATAGTGTTTTTTCTTAGAAGCTGTACATACTGTCTATTAGGAGAATTGTTTGCTAAGGGTATCAACAAGAACTTTACTTTTTTGTCATTAATCTGATAGTCTTTGTAATAAAAATTTGAAAAGTAAACATATTTTCGTATGGTTTTTTTAGGGTAAAATCTAATGGGTAGCTTCAGTCAGCTGACAGTTTGTTAAACCTGGAAAGTTACTTCATAAAAAAATAGTAAAAATTAGCATTTTTAACTTCCTGGAAGGAGGAAATTCCAATTTCAGAAGGTGACAGTGTCATGTTGCATGGAGACACAGGCATGAAAAGAGAGGCTCTACTCTCTTTCTGTAGCAGTGCCAATTCAAAATGTCCGTAGTGGCACTGCAAACTACAGCAAGGAGGACGGGGTAAACAGGCAAACACTTCACTCCAGACTGTCTTTTTGGATGTGGAAATATAAAAGCAATTCCTGTATTGGTATTTAAAGGATGAGAAACAGTACACTATGGAAAACAGGATATTCTCCCAGCTTCTGCATTTTCCTGCAAATACCAGCTTAGGAAAAGGAGACTTTCCTGGTATTAATGGCATAATGGACTAGATGTTAAAAGCCTGTACTCCACCTCGCTTTTTATTTCTGCAAGCCTTTCTAAACAGGGAAGATTTTCAGTGTGGGTGGTTGCCTAAAGGTTGGGAAAAAATACAGAAGGATAACAAAGAATGCTCTGAGCACAGCTTTCCCTTACAATGATAATTATAGGTTTGAAATTTGGTTTTGGAAGCCTATTTGAGTTCAGACTGTAATAATAGGTAGTGCAGCTGGGTGATCATACGAGAACATGTGCTTGACTGCTATTTATGTACGGATATATATATGGATATGTACAGAATATCCACTTCATTCACTGTATTTAGTTTTGTGACAATGGGCTGGTGGAGATATAGTGAAGAGCAGAAATCAGTGCTGTGAAAATGCAGTCTTTTGTCAGCTTGGAGACTGGCTTTTTGTAGTCTTTGGAGACTACAAAATCTAATGGTACTGAGGAGGAACAGCTTTCTACCGTAACCTGGCTGTTGGAACGAAAAGTGCTTGGCATTTTCTTCTTTGTGAGGACTTTTTTTTCTTTTGAGGACTGATGAACATTTCACATTTGTCTGTTGACCTTTTCTAAGGGTTGAGGACAGGAATTAACAAAGTTCAAATCCGGATAGTTGTTTCAAGGTGCCCAGTTGGCTTTATGGGCAGCATGACTCAAGGCCACCTACAAGTGCATGCGCCATTTGCCAGATGATGAATGGGGCTTCCTAGGAAATGCTTAAGGGTTATGACACCTAAAAATAGTATGTGCAGCTATGCACACCTATGGATGTGCTTTTGGATACTGATGGATGTGATACTGCAGAGCAGCATGGACCCAAGGTTATCAATTCGGAGGTGTCCTTACCACCTGTGCCAGTGTGGTGTTACAAACACCACAGATGTGAGGCAAGACTGAGCTGGGGTACGAACCTGGCCAGATCCTTGAGAGCCATGTAAACATTGATAGCTGCAATCTTGGGGGTAAATTGTACCCCACTCACTTACCCAGTGCAGCAGTGCCAGGGGTGACTGAGAGGAGGAGGACTGAGAATCTAACCTCTGGATATGGCAAAAGGGCCATGCTCCAGCTGCCTGATGATCAGGGATCTGGGGAGTTAAAAACCCTCAAGTGGTAGCAGCCAAGGACCAGGACAGATGTGAGTTACTGTAGGAAGGAGAAGCGGCAGCAGCAGCTGTGGTTGCCTTTCGGGTTGCTTCAGGATCCTCTCTGAAGCTTACAGCTCCAGCTTAGCCTTAAGTAAAGAAGTAAAAAGTATAGTGATGATTTATTGTTTACGACGTTATTTAACACAGCATTGTTACTTGCAAAGCGTGTTTAGGGCAGTCACTGTTGGCTAGTCAGTCTAGGTACTATAGAAGTTGATTGTGAGAGTTTTTTCCTTTTTCCTGAGATTAAGTGGAAATGAAATTCAAGTTCACCAGGAGCAAGCAAACAGTTTATACTTGACCTCTCTGACAGTCCTGCTGATACTGTCTTTGATTTTTTGAGTCTTTTCATTTGACCTCTTCTCATTATGGGAAGCAAGGAGCTTCTCCAAGTTCATGTGTAAACAGAGGGAAAGCAGGCTCTGCTGAGCTGTGACACTGCCTCAAGGAAGGTGAAATAACATTTCTGCTTGGTTCTCTTATTGATCCATTCAATTATGGAGAAGTAGTGGTTGCCTCAGAAATGGCTGCTGAAGCTGTCTTCATGAGCACTTCACAAATGTGCTGTACACTGGATATTGGATACTTCTGAGCACTGACTCTGTAAGAGAACGATCTGTCAGCAAAGTCTGCAGACTTGATGTCCTTGTTTTCTTGGTCATCTGTTGACCTTGCATTTGTGACCTCTTGCATGTTTGCAGCAGGTCATGTGTAAGTGAAGGACACTTGCTCTCATTTGTTCCGACACATATTGTGAGCACTGCCTGGCATCAGCATTTCTTTTCTGGAGCACAGCTTCACTATCCCAGTGATAAAATAAATAAATCCATTCCTTGCTCATGTTCTAGAATAACTAGGGCTAGGACTAACACCAGCTTCAGGATACCAGACCAGCTCGCCTGTTTTGGCAAAGTATTTTAGTAGCTTAAAACCGTATGCAATATAAAACCACACTGTGCATCGTGGTTACAGGATGTGTGCTTTCATGTAAAAAGCTGTTAATGCCAAGATAGGGGAAGTGTGCTTGCTTAAGCGTATAGTGATTTTGAGAGCTCTGAATGCCTCAGGCCAAGAGGAACGTTGTGTTGCAGTCATTTTGGAGTTATTGTGGCAGTATATTTGAACCTTTGGAATATGTTTGTCAGTAGGCCCTTGCTTATTGGGCTCTCAGACTCCCATGTGTGCATGCAAATACAATCAGTTTTTAATCTCACGGAAATGTGGACTCTCTCCTCTTGCACAAATACATACCCGCTGCATTTGCAGGAATTCCTGTAACTTCATGTCATGGTTTAATCCCAGCTGGCAGCTACATACCACGCAGCTGCTCACTCACTAACCCCCTACCCATCAGGGATGGGAAGGAGAATCAGTGAAAAAAAAGTAAAACTCATGGGTTGAAATACAAACAGTTTAATAATTGAAATAAAGGAAAATACAATAACAATAGTAGTAATAGTAATTGTAATGAAGGACAGAGTGAAAACCCAAGAAGAACAAGTGATGCACACTACAGTTGCTCACCAGCCACTGACCAATGCCTAGTCTGTCCCCAAGCAGCGATTGACAGCTCCCGGCCAACTGCCTCCAGTTTATATATTGGGCATGGCATTCTGTGGTATGGAATATCCCTTTGGCCAGTTCGGATCAGCTGTCCTGGCTATGTTGCCCCCTCTCCAGACTCTTGTTCACCTCCTCACTGGCAGAGCATGAGACACTAAAAAGTCCTTGACTTAAAGTAAGCACTACTTAGCAATCAACCAAAACATCAATGTGTTATCAACATTATTCTCATACTGGATTCAAACCACAGCACTGTACCAGCTACTAAGAAGGAAAGTAACTGAAACCAGGACACTTCAGGTGTAGTCTTTGGCAGTGGCAGCATTCAAAATCAACCATATGAGATACAAAAAGATGGTTTTGCCAGGCCAATCACCTTTCCTGCCTCGTGCTTCTCAGAGGATCACAATAGTGATAGTGTCACTAGGCTCTCGTGTGTCAATTTGTGTTTTGCTTGTGCATCTACCTGAAACAAACTCGGCTGAGTGCCTACAGCCAGAGATTTCAAGTAAGAAACTGTCTGTTTTGGACTTGTTTTGCACTGAAGGATAACTCAGTTGTAAGTTTTGTGAGATGTTGTTGTTGTTGTTTTTAAAGGGGTGGCTCGTCTTTGAGTAAGGTATAACTTCCAGTGTGATATAATTAGTTCTCTGCAGTATATTAGGCACAAGACAGTTGCCAGAGATTCTTCAAGAATTTAGATAAAACCAGATGGTAGACCTTGTAAATTAAGAGTTGTGGCCTGAGGGATATGTAGACCAGGATGTAACAGTCTCTTAGGCATGGGGGTGTGTTCTAGAGCATAATCAGTTGTCTTGTTTCCTCATTATTTGCAAACTGTGTAAGAACATACAATGGGAACATTGTACAAACAAGGACCTCAGTGTTTTAGAGTTGGACTCAAAATTTTCCTTGTTCCCTACCCATTTCTTCAGACATAACTAGTCTTGATATGACTTACTTAAAAGAGTATTTCTGTTGCTCCAAAGACAAACCTTGCAAAAGGTACAAGTAGACAACAAAATACCGTAGGCCAAATTGTGTTGTAAATTATGATCAAGTAGACTGCTTCAAAGTGGAAAGTCAAGCAGACAAAGCTGTAGGGAAGAGGAAGCTTTAGTATGGGAGTGTTCAGGAAGTATATGGAAAAAGCCCAATGGCTGCTCAGTCATGTTACTGTTTTTAGCCAAGTGCTAAATACTTACAGACTTCACATACACGTAAAATCCATTTGAATGGGTTATCCCATCTGAAAACTTCTTAAATATCTGTTTGACTTCCTCTTGCTTTGCCATCAAATGAAAAAAGATTAGAGTTTGCTCTGCAAGAGGTGTCTGATGAAAACGTACCTTGACTGACTCACCCCAGCCAAGATCTAAGCCAAGATGATTTAAACTACCAGCTTTAAAAGTTGACTGTCTTGGGCTGCTTCAGGTCTGATGTTGGGATATCTGTCTGCAATTTTTAGAGTCACCTTTAGACCTCAGCTAGCTGCTGAAAAAGCAGTGACTGATCCTCTGTCTTCATTTGATTCAGAATCACCTAGCCATGACTGGCCACACAGCTCTGCAGCTGCCTGCCATTTGTGGTTCTTACAGTCCAAAACCCAAAACCAAACTAGCTGTTAATCAGCTGGTTGCTTTCATTAACAACTTCTGATTGTTGTTCCTTCTTCATCAACATTTAAAGTTGATTTGGTTGATCTTTTAATTTTATATTTTTCCCTGCATCAGGTGCTACATTGTGTGCCATAATGTTGGTTCTCCTGTGTTTTCTGTTGCGGTCACTGCTGCTGCTGTTGCATGCAGAAAGATATTAGCATTCATTACTTCCTTGTTTGCTTTATCAATATGTCAGAATGCCATCTTTTTTTGGAGTGTTTTGTTGAGGTTTGTTGTGTTAGTTGGGTTTTTTTGGTAGGGTCAGTGGAACCGTGGCTAGTGTCTGCTCTGACTCCCAAGCCAGAAAATAGTTTTTATAGTCACTTCACTCAAATGTCTCTCATCAAATAGTCAGTCATCAAATGTCTATGTTCTGTAAGCAAAGAAGGACCATATAGCTGAATGTTCATGAAGAAACAGCACATTCTTTGTAGAAGGCTGTCACTAGGTCTAAGGAAAAAAACAAACATTTTTTTTGCTAAGGGAGTTCTTCCTGACATGAACCTTCTGGGAATCCTTGATTAACTATTACTGTTATAGAAAGTCTGCATACTTAAAAGGGCTGGATACTATTGCCTTGGCTGTATTTGGTCCCTTAGCATGTCATCACAGAAGTCAATAAATGATTTTTAGATGTACTGTTGCTTTAATCTTAAAGAAAATCTGGATAAAAGGACTGTAGGATGTCAGTCTAACTTCACCCCTGCCTCAGGGCAGGAAGAGCTCAATCTAGCTAAAACCTTGTTTGGGTGTAGTGCAACCTGTTTGTTCTTAAAGATGGTCAATAATAATAGCTCCACAGCCTCAGGGGCAACTTGTGTTAGAGCTTTAACTATGCTTTTATCCTTGGAAATACTAACGTAAGACTTGCCATATTTTTTTTCCTTTATTTTTTTAAGGTTATTCCATAGACATTGTCGTGGTTTGACACTGGCCCAACGCCAGGCACACACAAGAGTCGCTGGCTCACCCTCCCCTGTCATAGCTGGGCAGAGGAGAGGAAGAAAAAAATAATTAACAAAGGCTTCATGAGTTGAGATAAGGACTGGGAGAAAACACTTCAAGGGCAAAACAGGCTTAACCTCAAGTTACAAAGTGAATTTATTGCTAACAGAACCAGAGGAGGATAATGAGAAGTAAAATAAGCCCTTAAAAGACCTTTTCTCCCCCGCCCCTCCCTCCTTCCCACTGACAGCGCAGGGAGACGGGGCATGGGAGGGTGGTCAGTTCATCACCGAGATTCTCTTCTGTTGCTCTGGGAGAGGACTCCTTCCCCTGTGAAACCGTGGGGTCCCTCCCACGGGAGACAGTTCTCCAGCATGGGCCCACTCTCACGAGCGGCAGTCCTACTGCACCTGCTCTAACGTGAGCCCCTCCCATGGGCACACAGCCCTCCCAAAACTGCTGTGCTGTGGGTCTCTCTTCCACGGGGTGCAGTCCTCCAAGGACAGGCTGCTCCAGCCTGGAAGCAGGGCCCTCTCTCTCCCCACTGGGTCTTCCACCGGGTCTTCCACTGGATCACAGCCTCCTCCAGGCATCCACCCGCTCCAGCATGGGCACCTCCCCCATGGGCTGTGGGTGGATCTCTGCATCCCCTGTGGATCCCCATGGGCTGCAGGGAGACAACCTGTTTCACCATGGTCTTCACCATGACCTGCAGAGGAATCTCAGCTCCGGCGCCTGGAGCACCTCCTCCCCCTCCTCCCCAGACCTTGGTGTCACCATGTTGTTTTCCCTCACATGTTCTCACCTCCTCCTCTTCTCTGGCTAGAATCCAAAATCTTGTGACTTTATTTTGATTTTCTTCTTAACTATGTCATCACAGAGGCATTACCAACCTCTCTCATTGGCCCAGTTTTGGCCAGCAGCTTGTCCGTCTTTCAGAGCCATCAGAGATTGGCTCTGCTGTACATGGTGGAAGTTTCCAGGAGCTTCTCACAGGAGCCATCTCTGTGGCCCCCCTGCTACCAGAAACCAGGCCGTGCAAAACCAATACAGACATTAAAATCCCCAAACCAAAATAACCCAAACTAACAACCTAGTCTTTAAGTAGTAAAGTGTTTGCAGTTCTTAAGAACATCTGTAAGCAGTAATTGACTCCTTTCCCGTTTCTCTTCCTATTAGAATATAGTAGCAGTAGGAGCTGGTTTCTGTGATGGCCTTTGCTATGGTGACAATACCAAAGCTGCTGTTATTCGCCTTGGCCTAATGGAGATGATCGCCTTTGCCAAAATTTTTTGCAAAGGACAGGTTTCTACTGCTACTTTCCTGGAGAGCTGTGGTGTTGCTGATCTCATCACGACATGTTATGGTGGCCGGAATCGACGTGTAGCAGAAGCAGTCGTTAAAACTGGAAAGGTACCTTATTGACTGGGTGAAATCTGTTCTTACAAGTACTGCCATTCGCTGGAGTAATAGTAGAGTTATCTGAGTCATGCAACTGAGTGAGTGCCCTTCTCTTTCCTCTTGTTTTTTGAGTGTGTTACAAGGCTAGAATGAATGTAAAGGCGTTGAAAGATGGGGGGAGGATGATTTTAAAAAATGCTTGAGAGATAAGGCATTGGGAGATGCAGATTTAAGAAGAATACTTAAAAACAAGAATATAGGAGAATATTATATATGCTCACTCAAGGTCACTTTTGAAAAAAGAAAAAACTCTCAGTAACTTTTATTTTTTTTCATCCGGATGATGTTGTCAGGCTTCTGAAAACCTTATCACAGCTCTCCTTTGCTTTCTTTTTTTTTCGCTCTGTTGCTTAGTCTATTGAAGAATTAGAGAAAGAAATGCTGAATGGTCAGAAACTGCAAGGACCACAGACTTCTGCAGAAGTATATCGCATCCTGAAGCAGAAAGGAATGCTGGACAAGTGAGTAAGAACAGATAAAACAACTTCCACATGCCCCTTTTTTATCTCCGTAATTCTTTCTGCATATTTGGTCTTGACAGCTTCATAAAGGTAATAGCCAAAAAGAAAATCACTGTAATAACAGTAGATTAAAAGTTAAAATCAGAAGTGAATAGAACCTCAAAATAATATTGGTGTAGATAGAACTGTTACTATTATGTTAAATTTGTGAATGTCCTTCTGTTTGCAGAGTGTATTATTGCCTTCTGCTACTACAGAAAAGCACAGCAAGTGTGTTTTAATATGTGAAAAGAAAAAAATGCATGAAAGTAGAGCTTCCTAAAGAGACTGTGAAAAATCTCTACATCTCATTTCATTGTAGGGAATTCATTACTTACCTCCAAAGAGAGGAGTTTAGTGGTCACCTGAATATAATGACTGCTTCCAGCACATGGATTCTAGCTTAGATACTGCAGTTCTCCTTCCTAATGTGACTTCCAGTTTGCTGTAGGTTAAAACCTCCCATCTGCTTCTGTAGGTCAGGGGGTGGTTTTTTGTGGTATGAAATTAAGGAGATTGTCCTGGCTTGGTTCACTTGTATTCAAGTTAGAACATGAATGATTACTGTAGCCACACACACACTTGCTTCCTTATGAGATTAAGGGATGCATTTATCTCTTGCTGTTTGTAAAAGAGGAGAAATCAGAAATTTAAAAACTGCCAGTCAAAAGACCAAGCCTTGTTACTTTTTTTTTTCAAAAGCATTTTTTAAAATCTAGTTTCAATGGATCAACTGCATTAAATGATTAATGTTTTAATATTATCTTTGGATGTAAGGTACCTAAGTCTGTCTTGTCAGTGTACAGTAATTAAGCTAACTGCAGAAAAAATTAATTAAAATGTTGGCTTCATTCTTTTCTGTTTATTTCCCTAAATGAAACAGGATGTTGTGTTGGAGGGTTGTTTCGTATCGTGTTCTATCTTACAACAAATTGAGTGCATTATAGATGATTTCGGGTTGTGTTTTTAATGAAAGACATGAAAACAGTGTTGCTAATTTATTTTTGGTATGCCGACATATATGTGTCAGTTCTTCATATGAGGTCTCATTCAACAAGACTTTGGAAAGCAACTTTCAAAGTGTTTTTCAAAAACTACTGCTTTAAAACATAAAACACAGTAGAGCAGCCATGGTTTCAAAGTGAAGAGGTGAGAGTGTAGTAAAGGCAGAATTTCATACTCTGGTCCTACAAAATGAGTCCCAAGGCTCTGTAGAAGTGTGCAAAGTCAAAGTTCAGCAGAAGAGCCTTGGTAGCAGGGTTGATGCCTATTGATACTCATGGTGCAATTACTCTTTTTCAACAGTGGTAGACCTTGCCCTCTTGATGTCCTCAGGCCTAAGATTTATTTGCAGTTTGCTGGCCCTGAGCCTGCAGTCAGCCTTGGTACAGGTTTCTCCATGTGAAGTGTGGCAGACCTGTGCACAGTAATGTTCTCTGGGATAAGCAGCAGGACTTAGGTATCAGGCTGTGGTTTGTAGTAGTGGTGCTTCTTCACTGAGAAGTAACTGTCAGTACTGCATCTAAACCTGTGGGAAACTTGCTTTTGCTTCAGAAGGTTCACCTGTTTTGTGGCCACTTCTCGCATAGGAATAGCAAATTTTATTAGTGCCTACATGTAAGCTTTCATGGTAACAGCAAATTTAACCCCCCTTCAGGCCAGTACATCATACAAAGTGAGGGATAAGTGAGGTTTGTCAAGGACTGCAAAAGTCATTGTGTAATTTTTTTTCTGCAGATTTTCAAGTAAGTGTTTTGCAATCTAAGCAGTTTAGCATTGGATTTGAGAGAGCAGCTATGTGGCTATATGATAATTTTTTTTCCACCAATGAAGTAGAAACAAAACTCAAGTCAGTCTAGTTTGGGGCGATGTGCTGATACCAGAGTTACTGCAATGTAATACGTGACAGCAGAATGTATAGCCCATCATATATGGTGCTCGGTACTGAACACTGAAGTGTGCATTACAGATAAAGCTTTAGAGTGACTGGTGGGACAACTTTCCTTAGGAGAAAGTCCTAGTCCAGATGTATTCTGAATCACTCAGAAATGAACTACGTCACCATCTCCAGTGACCATTATTTTTCATTTCCGTTGGTCAAAATTCATCAATATAAAAGGCCATGCTAAAATGGCATATGTACTTGGTGAACAGATCAACCCCTAAAATTTGACAGGGTTTGTATAAAAATGGAACTTGTCTGGCTGTTACTGTCTGGGATGGACAGAAAGCAAATACAAATTTCTGTAAAGCATCTTGATTTTAACCTTCAGATTATCAGAGAAGCCTGAATAATCTGGAGGTTGTTGGAGACGTGGCAAATTTTAGAAAAAGGAAAAAAAGTAGGTATGGAATTTAGTATTTCAAAATCCAGGTTTAATTTTGGATTCTTATTAAAAACTTGACCTTCAATGTCTTGTTGGGTCTCTTTTTGTCATATTCCTTATTATCAAATTATTGCTCAGAAGTACTGCAAAACGGATGTGCCAGTCATCCTTTTTAACCACAGATGGGTTCTGCCAAGAAAAATGTTTTAATTTATTTTTTAGATCACTTTATGGTTGTGCCATAATTAATGTCTCAGGCTCCATTACAGCTAGCTAGGCTTCTGAGAGTCACTCTTTTTCAGAGATGCATGCAGGTTCTGTAGTTATCCCCTGCTTTTCAGCCCAGCATTTGTGCCTGACAAACAGAAAAAAAAAAAAATTTTTTCTTCCTCTCCCTTTTCCCCCCTCCCTCTCCTCACCCCTTTATCTTTCTTTCATTTAAGAAAATATTACAGAAAAAATGTACACTGTGTTCACTTTCCCCACCCTGTTTCTTCAGGTTTCCACTCTTCACGGCTGTGTATCAAATCTGCTATGAAGGGAGGCCCGTAAGAGAGATAATATCCTGCCTTCAAAGTCATCCAGAGCACAAGTAAAATCCATCAGGCTGTTGTACCAATGCAGCTTTCTGCCTTTTGAATTCATATCTGGGTTCAAGTGGATGTATCTGTCATTAAGCTTTGTTCAAAGCTGCTTACTAGGCAACAGGAACAACATGAATGTCTCTGAGCAGGTATTGGTGTTTGTTACCCAGCCTGGTTTGACACAGCATGTGGTGTTGGCTTGGTGATTGTCCTTTTACTGGCTAAAATGCAACTCTTTTGAGATACGCAATACAGAAGTTGCACTACATACCTGGTAAATATACACAAGTGTACTTTGAGTTTGCTCCTACACCATAAAACACAATTCTTTGTTGTCTCTTATCAAAGCCTAGTCCAAACTCTGCTGGATGCTATGGGAAGAATCCCACTGGTTTTGATCAGAGACTGAATGAAGCCTGTAACCTTGAAATATTAGGAATCTTTCTGTTAGAACTTTGTTTTATTCTGTATACACAATTAAATGTTAACATTTTGCATGCTTATGACTATATTAATTTAAGCAATGTTAATGCAAAACAAGTGGTAGCAGTTATTTGGGGGCTACAGGGATATATCAGTGAACTCTAGTGAAGAATATTTTGATTTTTGAAAGTCGTTAAAATTGTCAGGCTACTTTGAAACCAATTTCTAAGTGAATTTAAAGTTTTTAATTACACTGTTTTAAAGGGAATATTCTAGAGGGGGATCATTACCTCCCCTTCTGTTTTTTAATCCTTGCATTTTTGTATTTCTCTGTTTCTCCCTTACTGTTCCTAGGTGTTAGGCTCTTCTAGGATCCCATTCCCCAAAGCAAGCCAGAGTACTGACCTGGGGGTTCTGAACCCTGGAGCCTACAGTTCATTTTATTGTTGTACCTGTGGTTGTTCTTCACTGGTATTGTTGGTTGGGTGGGAAGAACACCCTTGGGTATCCACTGCTCCAAGTTGTTCTGCTGTGTTTCTAGGTTAGCTGCAAAGTGTTGTGCTCCACACAACATGCCAAGGAATGTCAGGGGAATTCCCTGGTGCAACACACGCTTGTGTCGTCAGAAGGGTTGTGTGCCAGTACGATGACTGCATTCATTTCAGTGCCTGCCAGTGACTGGCACGTCCACCGGGCTGTAGTCCTGATCCAGCCTCCCCAGTTCTGGAGTTACTCTTTCTATGGACAAAACTTTTATGGGTGCTGAATCAAATCTCCCAACCAGTCTCCCAGAAAGCTTCCCAAAGGCATCCGTCTCTTTTATTCCCTGGGTATCTCAACTAGGGCTTTTTTCAGGAACCTTTGCTTTATCAGAGAGGTTAATTTTATTTGTTGTTGGAAAATCTGTGATTTTATGGGGGGGGGGGGGGGGGNTGGTTTGGTTGGTCTTTTTAGATCTTTTTTTAAGATTGATGCAAGAGAAGATAGATAAGTAAAATCTGTTTTGCTTTTCTTGTATACTAAAGTGTGGGGGTTTTTGTGGTGAAATGTATGCTAGGTATATTAATATTAAGAGTGGACTCATTCTTCCAACTGGGAGACAAAGGTTGGCATTAGAATATATAGACCAAGACTGCCCATCTGCTCTGAATATCCACGCCTAACATCCGAGCAGTATCAGAACTGTTGTTCACTGTTCTCACTGGTGGTTTTAGACCAGAAATCATGAGCACACACCCATCCTGAAACTTTAAGTTGTCATTCAAAATTTGCTGAAACAAAGAGGATGCCTGGGAATAATTGTCATACTTACATAGCCTGGGTTACTCTGAAATAGGGAAGCATTGGGGCAGCCTTGTGTAGACAGGAAGACCCTTCAGCTCAGGGGTACCATTCTTTGTGCTCCTGTATTGTTTTGCATTAATATTTGGAAGATCTCATGAATGTCCTCAGATATTCAGGGATGTGAAAAAGTTATTTTGCCTTACTTCTGATTTAGTGCTAGTATAAGAGATGGCCGGAAGTTAAGTGACATCAGATGCTTGTGGCATTTGGGAACATCACTGGTAGAGCTGACTTGGAGCAAGCACTCTGCTTAGACGTTTAAGAGGATGTTTTAAGGTTGGAAGCACTGTTACGCTAACGCACACATGGAGCATACACTCCTCATTACTGCATAACTTTCAGTGTGTTTGCTTATGCTTTTTGTTCTGTTTTTTTAATACCAAATTGATGGCGGCTTTTCCTTTGTATCTGTACATATACATTATATGTATAAACTTTTTTTTTTACATGCAGTATGTAGGACAGTAGCATTTTGTAAGATACATAAAGGGCTATATGAGCTAAATGTGGTAAATTAATATATATTTTTAAATTATTTCTTTATTATTCCAATACTTCTTCTACCACTGAAACTCCCAAATCTTAATTGTTCTTTTTTTGTAGAGAAGCCTATTCTAAGGCAAATCTAGAGAAAAGGTTTTTATGAAATTCATTCCTCCAGTCTGTTATGATATTCTTGTTTTCTTCAGACAAAAAGCGAGGTTTCAGTAACTAAAATAACTAAAATAGTTTATTAAAATTTCTGTTGATAGTTCACCATTTACATTTGCTTTTCAGTGCTGGAGAACACTCAACTTGGCACTAGGTGTTTTCCCCCTACTAATACTTACTGCTCATTAAAAGACTGTGACATGGTACTGGAACTGAAGGATTAGAAGCCTACTCTGCAAATACTCTGTTTTGCCTAGTACTGGGATAGTCTTACTGAAAACATTAACCCCTGTGTAAGGGGCTCATAAATTTGTAACTAATTCTTGGTTTATGAACTTTAATTACTAAGGAAGGCATTACATTCTGATGATACTTACTCAACTTGCCCTCGTCATATGTACTGATTTTGTTTAGAGATGTTGAATGTATACCTGTTTGAAGAGTTAGTAAAAATAAACATTTTTGTCTTGGGAATCACTTTGGTTTCTGTTGTCTCATTTTACAAGGCTTGCAATTAATATTTTAGTCACTTGATGGAATGTAGGTTTTTCTGGTTGTGGTATGTAATGATAGCAGATATGAGGTTGGCATGCAAGAACATAAATTCTAAAAAGAGCTATTTGGCATCCAGATGTCAGCATTTTCTTTCTTTCCATTAGTGGTACAATTGTGGTGCCTTTGACCTCTAAAAACAGATTCTTGTCTTCAGTTCCTTCAGTTGCTGTGGGAGCCACTGGAGGGCACTGGTCGGTAAGTGACTGATTCCACTTGCTCTGGAGTTACTCTTCTGACCATTTCTGAATTTCCTGAGGTTCCTCTATGACTGTACCTGTCTTACTGTGTGTTCCTTGTATTTAGGAGATGCTTATAGCACCAGATGTATGTGTTGTAGATCCACTGGAATCGAGGGAAGGAGCTTGATATAAAATGCCCAACATATTATTACCTCCACACAAGGCACTGCCTTGCCTGTCATCTAAGATGCTCCCAGTACAGGGGCAGGAGCCACTACCTCAGTTCTTGGACAATATGGTCAGTGAAATCTTTCAGTATCACTAGGGTTCCTGTATTGTGTACCCAGCAATGTTTGTTTCTGTTGGGTGTTGAAGTTGAAAGACCTTGGGAAATAACAAGAGCACATTGTGCTCAGTTTTGTCAGTTTGTACATCAGCCAAAGGGGCGGGAGGTGTCACAGGTGTTTAACCAGGGAAAGGAAGGTCTGCTACTTAGTGTGGGACACCACACCATACTGCAAAATAAATATGATTTTCTTGGTGAATAATGCATTGTCTACTGAAAGCCTCAGAGCAGTTGATAAAATGAGAGTAATCTCCTAATCCATCATTTACACATAAGGATGCTGAGAGGAGTAAAGATGGTTGCCCAGCAAATCTGTGCGTGGATGCATTTTATTCCTAATTTTAAGATGGAATTTCAGCCATTAGGTCATTTCTTGTGGTACTTTTACCTCAAAATTATGTTTATTTGAGGAGTGCATGAAATCAACTACTAGAATAAATATGTAAGTATCTCAAGCATTCCATCCAAAAGAGCTTAAATTCTAATTAGCCGGAGTCAACAGCAAAGTAAAAACCATCACAAGAGAATTAGGATGGACACCTTTGTTTTATGCACCTTCTGGAGGGGTGGTGCTTTCTCACTAAATCAGTGCAAACAGGCTGGGTGTCTCTCATTGTCTGACTGCAGGTAACAGCCAGGCTGTACAAGAAACATGGCAGACAAGAAGTCATTGTCCAGTGGCCTGTGCTGATGGTTCTTCATAATGTTCCCAACCTGGACTTCATTGTAAGCCTGGAGTCATATGAATGAATTACGTAGATTTCACAGCAGTGAAATTGGATAATGCTGAAATAAAATGTCCTGGAACACATGGCACATCATATTATTAGACAGCATGAAACTATTTATTTTCTGCCTGTCTCCTGGCTGCATGGATTTTTCTCCTGTGACTTGCCATGAGCTGATAGAAATCTGAGCACTAAAAGGTAACACTTCCATTTTGAATAATGGATGAGAAGAGCATCTGCCTTCAATCCCAACATGTGCAAAGGAGAGGTGTTTGGCATTCAGGTTAAATGAAACATGGTCCTCTCTCAGTCCGTTCTAACTCTGTTTTAGATCCCTGCTTTGGGTAAGGACTTTGAGATGCTCTTGATCTGTCAGTCTAATCCTGCTCTTATGAAAAACAATTGCAGTACAAGATTTCAAGAGGAGAACAATAGGGTGACACCCAGCATAATGGTATCTCTGTCAGAGTTCCCCTTGTCTAAATTGAATTTACCTATTTGTTGTATTTACCTGTTACCTACAGTATCTGTCTTAGATTTAGCGAAGGGTAATTGTAGGGACATTGGGGACCTTTGTTGATTATTTCTGTAAGTTACTAGAAACGACTGTAAAAGTATGTTCTTCCTGTAACTTCTGCTGAAGGAATCAGTGAATGATAAATAAAGTACCATTCAGACATGTGTGAGCAGTCCTGATTGTTCAGACGGATGTAGCTGCCAGAGTCTGCTCACTATAATCCACATTGTACTCTGATGTTAGTGTTGCTGTTTGTTGCTACACTGCATGTTTCCTTTTCTCACCTGGCTGAGAGGCATTTAGTGTCTTTCACCCTACAGCTTTTCTTCGTGCCTGTTCAGCTTCCTTCTCGTCTTTGTGTAGCTGCACCTGTATGTGCTGTTTTGTAGTGAACCTTAAGAAGAGTTCTTCATATCAGAAGGTGGATGTGTGTACATGCTCACACATGCTCATCTACACAGGTAAACCCCTACTTACCTTGCTTTTGAATGTTTGTGTGCACAAATAAGCCTTGTAAGGTGCTGGGAATTTTGCACGGGATTTTAGCAAGGTCACCAAGAGGATTAATGTTCAGCTGCCTTTGCACTAGCAAATGTCCATCTATCCATTTAAAGCTGTCTGGCTGTGAAGCTAGTGCATAGATTTCTTCCTGTCTACACTTGGTGCCTGGGATGGCACTAAGTCAGGTTGGGATAATTGAAAACATTGCTACTATTTTAGGGGAACAGTATCGCATCCATGCTGCCAGTCCCTGAAGCTCCGAAATGCCACGTTTGTAAAGAATCGTGCATATTTCATGTTCAGGTGAAAATAATAGTGACATTAATTGAACTAGTTTGCCCTTTCTTTCTCCAAATCTAGGTTTATTATAAACCCAGTTCTTGTCATAGGAACATACTTCAGCTCTCAGTGTGATAGATTTTTTCTGTGCGGTTTGTGTTTTTGAGGACTTGGTGAGTATCTTTCAGTTTGATGATTACTGAGCACAGGCATGTGGTAGGCTCTGAAAGTAGAGCCTTGGGGATTTTTAGTTTGCTCTTTTGCTTTTTGAAGGCTGGAGAGAACTGGAAAGCAAGCCAAATCTGTTAGCAAGCACTGGCTGGGTTCCTGATCTACATCATTTTAAATACTAGTATTTGAAATGCAAAGTCAAACACAAGCACTTGCATCACAGCTGCTCAGGAACTGTGAGGCTTTTTTTTTTTTTTTTAAAACATGCTGTTCTTTTTTTGTGGTACCTGCTCCCTGTATTGTTGCATCAAGAGATAAACCTACATGTATTGTGATACCTGCTTTAGGAGGCTCTAAATACTTGAGAACAAAGTGAGCACAAAGCAAGCTGCTCTGTACTGTGACAGCTGAGCAGAGCCAGCCTTGGCTGTGCTTGTGCTTTGGATTAAAGCCCAGGTTTTATAGAAGTATTTTTAGTGGTATTTTTAAACCAAATTTCTATGTTTTTCTAATTCCCACTTAGTGTGCAGATTTGCAATGGAATGTGACAGAGATGCTTTGGGTATTTTGTTGTTTCTTGGCTTTTTTAAAATTTAATGTAGATGTCACCAACATCATTTTCTTCAAACTTCAAGCTAGATGGTAATTGCAGTAGCACTTAGTCGTGCCAGTCTTCCCTTGTCTTTGTTTAGTCTTACCCTCCTGTTTTCTTTATCTGCATTTCTTTCAGGCTGTAGGGTGCTATAGATAAGGAATAACCTTCATTACTCCCAGAGCTTTAGCCAGCATGGAAAAAAAAAGGATCAGCATACTGCCATGTGCATTTAGCCTTGTCTTATGTTTGATGCCCAGCAGAGAGGTTAGGTGGAATAAAATCTTCCAAGCTGTCATGCTCTTGGGTTTAATCCTTATGCCACTCCCATCTTTATTCATGTATTAGACTGTTTGAAAATAGCAGAAGCTCCAGTTTTTATTAGTGGTGTTCCCTAATGCAGTTCATCAGGCTGCTTTAAGTCTCCGGAGTAGGTGATCACACCAAGATCTTGGTAGCTAGCAATGATCTTTAACCCGTCAGTGCTTAAGCTTTGTAACAAAGGCTGCTTATGTTGATTCTAATGTATTCCTGCTCTGGAGCCATAGTATCCTACACTTAGGTGTAGTTACGATACTCACTTAAATATCTTTTCCCCCTCAGAAATTTTATCTCCATCTTATGAATGACTAAACATTATTCACAGATGCATTCGAAAACTCGTAATTCAGCTCCTTGAAACCATTTGACAGAGAAATGTGCAGTTTCCAGGTATGACAATTTCCAGGTGTGGCTTTTCTTCCAAAATACAATGTGGTTGCCTTGACAAAGCTGGGCAAGGCTAGAGCAGCAGAGGTGTTTGCTAGCAGGCACAATTAGCTTTCTGAAAGCAATCAGATTAGAGTGGAATGGGGTTGCACTGCAAACCCTACAGGTAAATTGGTTTAAGTGTTAACTTGTATGTACTATGTGTGGAGAAGAGAGGGAACAGAATGCAAAGTATTGCATTTGTTGGAACATAAGGAATGAGCCTAAGTCAGTTTTAACCAGTGCAAGAGATGGTTATGCAAGAACATGCCCTGAAATATAGGAAGAGTGAAGACAAAGCTGTTGAGAGTTGATTGGAGCTCCTTTCGGCCTGTCAGTCTGTACCAGGCATGGCTTCATGGTAACAGCTTAGTGCAGCAACATTCCTTTCAAAACTAAAACCTGGAAAATGTCTCCTCAGAGAACTTAACAGTTGCTGAAGTGGAAGAGAGATTTCACAAGCACACTTGGTATTATCAAAATGCACAGAGATAAAGCTATTGCTATTGAAGTTCCCTTTCCATTCCATGTGTTGTTTCTACAAGCAAGAGATGGAAAACTGAGATGAGAAAAATACGCTGTTCATGCATTCTAGACAACTTATACGGAGGAAATATGCACTTCACTCACTTTACTGTGGGATCATGAGAGTTCATGAAAATGCGATGATGGTCATGAGAAAGGCTGGCAAGAGAAAGAGCTGCAGCCTCCTTGAGGTTGCACATATTGTATTTTAACAAGTGAGAAGTAATCAGAAATGTTAGTTACCTCCTCATCAGTTTGTGATTTTTCTCAGAGCTGAGATAAGCAGGATTAGGTCTGACTAAGAGATAAGCCCTCAAAGCAAAGCTCCTCAAAATGCTCTTCTTGAATTTCTGAGGGAATTATCTTCCTTCTCTTTTGCAATTACCGATTCAGAGCTAGAAGTGGTAGTCCTAGGTAATGGCAAAGTAGCCATAACCCTGGCTATTAAGGTTTTTGTGATCTTAAAACCAAATAATTATAATGCTGCCAGTATCTCTGCCCTGTTGTCACCAGAGGCTGAGGTTAAATGAAAATAATTGAGCAAGAATGCTCCAGGTTGAGGTTAAATGAAAATAATTGAGCAAGAATCCAGGGACACTCCTGACTCCAGATGTGATTTTATTCATCTAAAATAGGTGGGCTAGAAATCTTCCTGGTTGCTTCCATCTGAGAACTTGCATGTTGTATCCACACTCTCTTCCCTAGCACAAAGCCAGCATCACTGTTTGGGGTTTTTTTTAATTGCTACTATAATCAATCCTAAAGTGAAGAGTAGTGGATGTGGTTACATGACTTATGAAGAGGCATTCGTGTGAAATGACCGTGTTTAGATAGAACCTATCATGTCAGCATGTGGGCTGGGTTAGGGGAGCATCCAAGGAGAGGTAATCAAATATTGGGAGGTTTGAACATCTCTGTTCTTCTAATGTTGGGACAGTAATTAGGCCCAGAGTGCATGGACAGACAGATTTTAGGAAACAGAATGGGAACACTTGAGAAGCACAGCTCGAGGTACCTTGTGTTAATTACTGAGTGGGACTAGACTGATTTAAAACCCATTATGTTATAATGACTGGGAACTCTGCACCAGGTAGCCAGGCTTCCTTGAATGAGTCCTCCTTGAATGCATCACTAAAAATGAGAATGTGATTTATTGCCACAGAAGTTACATGGCGAATAAGCAGGGAACTTAAACTATTCAAGGCAGCCTACTTGAGTCAGGATAAAAACATTTCAACTGGACTGTTAGAAGGCAGTTCCTCGGATTGCTGACCTTGCTGGACATGCCTTAAGGAACCAGTGACATCATTCCCTGGGACTGCTTGCTGTCTACCTGCTTCTGTGTGTTAAATTCACATTTTAAAAAGGGAAATGCATGCACAGACAACACTTTGAAGAGGAAAAATGTTTAATTTTCAAGTCTGCTTTCAGTTCTGAAGAATTAGTCTTAACATATGATTTATCTCTATTCAATGCAGTTTTCTTGGGCATACCTATTTCCAAGTCTTTGTGTAGCTAGACAGAGCTTTGGAAAGATTATTTTGCTTTCAAAGGAATTATCTGGCTTGAGATGATTAGTAAAATATATTGAAATACAAGAGGCAAATCTCAAGAAATAGCTGATCTTCAGTTTAATACGGATTCAGAGTGTTTGAGGTTGGTGGTGATTCGGGTTGGCAAATTTTTTATTTTCTGTGCTGCCTTTGAACGAACACAACTTACTGCATCTGTTTAGTCCAGCATTCTCAACTGATTATAAGGAATTGGTAGCTTTTTTTGGAGCAACTTATGTCAGGGGATTCACTACCACACACACAGGGTAAAGGTAGTTTCTCTGTGTAGAGATCATGGAGAGTCTATGCCTCTCTTTGTCACTCATCTTATAAAAATTATTTTCAATTCCATTAACGAACTGGGAAGTAATGGTTTTTTTTCAAGGCAGGGATACATATAGACCAAGTATGTGGAGGTGTAGTGCTTCAAGTCCTGCCTCTTCTTCACTTCCCTGGATTTGGAGGTGGACTTGAACTGTATCACTCGCACTCAGATGAGGGAGACTGAGGATCTGCAATCCCTCCATTCCGCTCTCCTAGAGAGACCCCCTTTCATGGTTCCCTTTCTGGGCTCTTATGAAAACACATGATGGAGTACTTATTCTTGTAGTAGAGGTGTCTTTGCCAGCATTTTTTTTCCTTTTCTGTGTGTATTTTTTCTTATCGCTGGTCACCTTACATGAGGTTGCTTTACATATGGGAGTATTTTTGCAGGCTGGAGGATGTCACCTATAAATCAGCTTCTGATTAGATAAATACCTTGAAATATCCATTTAGGTATCCCAGTGTTGTTCATTGCTATTGATGAAGATAATTTAGTAAATCCTGCATTTCAGTGCTGATGAACCAAAGTAATCCACTTACTCGTATTTCCCTTACTTGTGAATTGCATCAAGAAGACCTTCACTAGTGATTTCAGACAGCCCATAACAGTATTCTAGCACAAGAAGGATGCGTGCATGCAAGAAATCATCACATCATTTAGGTTGGAAAAGACCTCTAAGATCATTGAGTTTACCTGTTAACCCAGCACTTCACCACGAAACCATGTCCCCAGGTGCCGTGCCCACATGTTTTTTTGAACACTTCCAAGGATTCTGATTCCACCACTTCCCTGGGCAGCTTGTTTCAATGCCTGACCACCCTTTCAGTGAAGAAATTTTCTCTAAGATCAAATCTAAACCCCCCTTGGAGCAAATGAGATTTCATCAAAGTAATGCCTGGTTTAAATGTATCATTGCTAACTTCAATATTTTTCCTTGCACTGCCTGCTGTAACAATGAATCATGAAATGATGACCTCCCTGATTACTCCTTCACTGAAATAGCAATCATAGCATCACTTCAAAAGAAAGCAAAGCAGTTTGATGCATGACCTTCATTTGCACACACTGATACAGCTTGTTTCCTGGGCCTCTGATTGAATCCTTGTGAGGATGACAAGTGAGTAATTATTTGATTGGTATATTCAGAGAATCACACTGCTCTTGTAGTATCATAGATTTGATATATTTAGTGACTACATTTTTTTTTTTTAAATAATTGTCTGGATCTATGAGACATGCTTTTGTATGTCTGTGTGTATATGTATGTATATATATACACATATACAATCAGATTTCTGATGTGCTGAGGAGATGAAGGTTAATCTATCACACTACCTGTTCTCATCCTCATAGTCTTTCAACTGATCAATTCCAAGTGAACATGACAAAGAGGAAGATTACCAGAAGATACCAAATTTTCGTAAATGCCAAAACATGTGCTAACTGAGGATATGCTCTTAGTAGAAAAATCTACATGGAATAGATTGCTCTTACAAATACCCCCACTGCAGCCAGCACAACTAATGGAGTCTAAACTTTTCTTGGACATTAAGGTGAGCCAACCTCACAGTTCATAGGAAACGAAGCTTTTTCATTGTAGGGATGTATGGGGACATCTGTATAATTGCAAATCTTGCATCATAATTGTCTCATAGTTAGCATTAAGCCAGACATTTGCAAATATATGATGGACTTCATTCACCTCAATATCAGTAATTAGAGCCACATCCATCACAGAGCATCCTCTACTTACTCCAAATCTAGTACTGCAAACCACAGGGCTGTGCCAGTTCACATAATTTAAATACCTAGGATGCCCTCAGCAGAAAGACTATTTTAGCTGCACAACAAGCTGTTAGAAAAATCCTTCCTGGTATGATTTTCTCATCGTTCAAAGAGCTTAGATATCCTATTGGCTCTTCTCCCAATCTCCTAAAATCCCCAAATGACAACCTTCCTTTCTTCTGAAATTCTCTTTTCCCTCACTGATCTAGGGAAGAAGCATTATCCATGCTCAGTAGCTAGTTAGCAGGGTGATAAATGACTTGACAGGATAAGCTTTCTCAGGACATGGCATAAATGGAATAAGCCTTTGTTCTGAGGAAATCCCAATCCCTCCAAAAGGCAGCCCATCATCCACCCCTTGACTGTTCTATAGTCTCACACCATGCACCGTTCTCACACAGCCCAAAGGCTGCAATTTTCATAGAAGGCTAAGTGAATTGAGAAATTTAACTAAATTTGGCTTTCTGATTAATTTTAAAATCCCAGCAGGTTTTGCTAGGCCAGCAGCAGAAAACACACTCTATTCCCAATAAATACATGCAGTCGTAACAGAAACATTCTCTCTCTCCTATTTCTTCAAACTCCTGTTTCTCTTGCAAAGGAGGCTTTTGGGAAACTAGAACTGGAGGATACCCTAAGAGCCTTGCATCACTGCAGTTATTTTTCCATGCACTACACAAGACCTACCAGGTATCAGAAGCTTTGCATGGTGGTTCTTTGCATATCTATAATGCTAATGCTATGAAAGCATCCAATGATTTACAGTCATGAGCAGTATTCTATATATCCTAAAACACTGGTGCCTGCACCTCTGTGTCCCACTTTGAGTTGACCTTGACTGTGTTTTGTACTAGAGAATTGTTTCTCTGGTTTTGTCTTGTTTCAGGGCTAAGACTGCTCTATGAATACAAACATCAGGGTCATTTTGCTCTTTGTTGCACAGAAGTCTTTTGACACTTGTCTAGTTGCAAAGATAAACTGCTAAGTTGAAAATACCAATTCCATATTGCTCAGCTCCTTGGAGATTTCAGGCCACTACGTGGTGTACTGTGGTCCTTTGTTAACATTTCTTCTCCTTCTGTTAATGGATAGATGTCAATCCTTATTCCATACTAACAGAAAGGCTGTGCCAACCAGTTTGAGGAGCAGTAAAACATCTGCCTGCACTTCTCTGCCTTCTCCGTCCACTGTTGTGTTCCCAAAGACTTAGGTCAGTGCCCTGCCAAGCTCACAGTTCTCTTCCCCTGCACTTCAGCCCCCTACAACAGAGCATGTACACTCTGGCACCTTGTCCCAGTCAGCTGGCACCTTTCTTAGCAGATCCTGCAGTCAGCCCACTGGCTTTTTCACTTTCTTTGCATGAGACTTTTTCCACCCTTAAACCTTGCAGCGCATCTGCATAAAATTGATTCTCCCTGTACAGCACTTCCATTACCAGTTTTCATTGTCCAGACATAGCGAGAATCATGAGCTCCTTTATTCTGCTGCCACTTCCAGGAGATGTGTCAGGCACTGGTACTGCATGTATACAGTACAGCTGGGTGACTAGAGTGTTAACAAGACTGTCACTTGATGGAAATACTTGGAATTAATTTCTGTGGTTTCTCAAATCATTTGGGTCATCTCTTGTCATGTTCTGTATAATAAAGACCACAAAATTTGTCAGTGTAAGTGTGGTAAAGAGTACATTTTAAATAAACCTGTAGCTTTGAATTATAGATTTAAAATGATGGAGAGTTTACTGTTTTATTTAATATATCCTTCAAATAGCTAATCATGCTGTGTTAAAAAGAAAAAATTCAAAAAACCCCAACAACACAACCACTTTATTTTCAGTCTGAATTTGTCTAGTTTCAGCTTTTAGCCATAGTATTTGGTTAGGTTTTTCTCTGCCAGCCATGTCTTCTCTCAATGCATATATGCACAGCAAGCTCAAGTCGCCTCCTCATAATTTGGGATAACATAAGGCACACTTCAAGTCTCAGGCCTGTGTCAGGGTGTTGTACCAACCACAGCAGAGCAACATAGCTGACTGTTTATTATTTTATTCAAGCCTGCAAGCAAACTGAGTTGGCTGTGAGCTCTCTCCTTAAACTTGGATGGTGCTGTGATGAAACCACGGTAGCATTGTACAGTCTTTCATTAATTATCTCTAAAAACAAATATGGCACTGACAATTGTTGAGGGTGATATTTTCCTCCAGCTGTTTTGCACTGGGCTTGGGTGCTGTATAAACATTACCTGCTGCAATTTACATAACACTTAGACAAGCACCGCCCTTAGCAAGTAGAAAATGTACATGTCTTCGGTGGAAATGTTTATATTCTCAAGGATGTAATCACTAGCATGTGTTTATTCCATAATAATATTTAAACGTCTGTGGTGGACTGCTGACCCTAATGAAAGTATTTATAAGTGTGCCTCAGGGACAGCCTGCCTGGACGTGCTCAGGGGTAGAATAAGCTCCTTCCTCACACAACGTGACACCAGACGCTCTTGAGTATTCGGGTGGCCTCTGATTTGCAGGTGTGAGAAGGCACAGCCACCAGCTGTGCTTGGAGCTGTGCTTGCAGGCTCGCTGGAGAGCAGGACAGCTGAGGGCAGCTGGGAAGCAGCCTGGGAAATACAACGCAGACGTGCTCTTGCAGGTGCACTACAGAGCTGAGGACCCCGACCCCAAAGTACGAAAACCACAACTCCAGTTCTGAGAAGATTTGTACGTAGACTTCACACTTCTCACTACAAACTCTTTTTAATTTTAGTAGATGTGCTCTCTGCCCTGAAGTTCAGCAGATATATTCAGCGTGCAGGGACAGTGTGTTCTAAGTACAAGTCAGCTCCGGAAGAAGTAAGCAATTTTTCCTCAGCACAGTATCTGTGACATAGTTGTGTTGCAGGGCTGGGAGGGATCTTTAGATTCCCAGAGCAGATAAAACAGCTGGTGAAAGCCTAATGCAAAGAAAATACATGGCTTATGTACTTTGTGCTTTCTTTTCTTAGCACAGTCTCTATCACCACACAGTTTACTTAGTGTCATGGGTTTCAAAACTGAAAAATAGAACCTAAAAGTCAGCATGTTACTGTTCTCAGCATAGAGTTAATTATCTGTATGGCAGAATGTGTTCTAAGACAGCTTTTTAGCAGGTAAAATGACTGTGTGTCTACAGTCAGAACTTTGTCCGTATAATTCAAGTAAACGTCATGTAAAGAGAGGAATATTTTTGAGAAAAGGAGTACAGAACATGACAGTTGAATCCTGTATTTTCCAGCATTAGGGTGGTAACAAGCATCTGATGATAAAATCCCGTGCACTGTTGTCACTATTGTTACTTGGACTGTTGTTTGAATTGGTATTGATTTTATGTTCATTAATTTTGGGGTGCCCAAGCTGCAAAACAAAACAAGCCTTGTGTTCAGTAACGCCATGTACAAACATAGACCCTCCCCAGATTTGCCAAAGAATCGCCATTTTGATAATATGGGCGTCTCATCTGTTCTCTCTCTGTTGCAGCAACATTAGAAGATCCAAGTATCTCGGTCATGAAAACCATCTTTAATTCGTAAAATACGGATTCCTTTACAGAGACATTTGCCTTGATTGATCATGTGCCTATGGCAAATGTCACTACCAAAGTACAAATCAAGTATTTCTGGTTTGGGTTTTCCATAGCTGTAAGCTGCCGAAGAGTAAAATATGTTATAAATTATTTACTTGAATACTTTTGTAGCTCAAAGCCTACACTTTGTAATTCTGAAAAGACATTAGGAAATTTCCAATCATTTCTTGATTTAATACTAACTAAAAATACCTCATCCTCAGATTAGCACAGTAGGATGTCAAGGGTGAGAATATTTGTCCTGGACATCCGACATGAATCCCCGTTCCTTGTGTGAGACCCGGGTTTCACGGAAAGTACAGTTCCTTTCTTGCTCTCTTCAGAATAAGTTCCCTTATCTTTCTTAAATAACTTCTAGGTGGTTTAAATACAGTAAGTTTGCTGTTTGGACTGAAACCTGCTGATAACCACTGAAAAATCTCAATCATCTTTTGTATGTTAACGTGTTTTGCTTACCCAAAAAAAGTTTGAATGAGTTTGACATTTGAAAATTCTAGGAGTTGGGAAGGGGGAAGGGAAGCTGTATTTCAAAACCAGAAAAACAGTTCAGAAAATTCCAGTCAGCTCCGCTCCTTGGGCCTGTGCGTCTACTTTAATTAGCACTTCCAGCTGGCCAGATTGTTGCTAAGAAAGTGGTTCTAGAGAGCTCAATCAGTAATACCAAAAACGTTGATACCTCAGGATCTGAGAACAAAACCAGCTTAAATGGAAGGATCTGTTCATTAGATATTGAGATGTTCAGGAATAATCCCTTTACTGAGAAACCTTATAATACTTGTATCCACTGTTCTGCTTTTACTAAAACGTTTACATTGAAAGGCTTCACCAAATTGCATATTTTTCCCAATCAGAATTTACTTCCTTATAGTAGTTAACAAACAAGAGGTTACAATCTTGACTGGTGTTTAAAAGCCTTGCCAATCCTTCCCTTGAAAGGTTAATTTAAAATACAGAAAATGGGCCACCTTATTCTCTCTTCGTAGTTCTGTAATAAAAGGTTGATTGTTCAAGCAGAAGCATTCAATTATTTTCTTTCTGATGCTATCTACATGTAAAAAAATCTAGCTAGGCTCAGCTGGTCCCTGAAGGCTTCCCAGTTCTAGCCCTCAGTGCAAGGATGCAAAATAAAAAAATTAGAGCCTCACAATTAACATTCAAAATGTCAAGTATTATGTTGTCAGGCTAAAGAATGAAATTTGCTTCCAGGGATATCAGATACAGAAAAGCTTCTGGAGTGTTTATCCATTTTTTAGTGAAACTCATTCTTTGAATATGTTTGCTGGAGAAAAATATGCTAACTAGGGAAGTCAGAGTGGCAGCCAGTGTTCAGAGAAATTGCCCACAAGTGTAGCCCTCCAGTTCTTGTTGAATTAATCATGATACTAGACCTCTAGAACAGACATTGAAAGCTTACCGTATATTAATAGAGTTGAAGCAGAAAACAATTGGTTCCCTATCTGTGTTTTCATTTTACTTTTTTTCTCCCCTACAGGAACTGGGATGCTTAAACAACAGACGTGCAGACCAAAAGCAATGAAATTTATTGCTCTGATGGTTGAAAGAAAACCAACACTGACCCTCAAGAGTTTAGGGAGCAAAATGAATAAAGAGTTTTAGAATTATGCATGAACACTGAGACCACTGAATAACATCCTGGAAACATGGTGAGAATGTATATCCAGTGTAAAATAAATCAGCTCTCAAAGGGAAATTGATGTGAATGGCTCAAACAACTTTGAAATTAGTGGTAATTTTGCTAGTGGCACGAATTTTAGCCCCACATTTCCTCACTTTTACTTACTGATCTTGTAGGTGGAAAACTGAAAAGACAGGAATCTCTCAGAGGGGAAAATCGATGCTGTTACAATGGATTCTCACAAACAGCAACAGGGGCATGGCAAAGTAGGTCTGGCATTGGAAGGAACCTTGGCAGTCCTGAACAATCAGATAAAGCACTTTTTACTTGCAAGCCAGTTGAAGCAGGCCTATAAACAGACCAGTGCACAGGTGTGTTCTGTTCCTTCAAAATATCAACTCTCATTTAATAGAAACGGACAAAATAGGAACACAAAAAATACAGAATGCTGTTAATGTCACAAAAAAAAATCATGGTTTTGCCAAAAAGTGTAAAATTCCTTGTTTCGTGAATAAGAAGTTGTGTTAAGCGGTTTGAGTGTGTGGTTTACTAATGGTCCTTCTTATCCTCACAAAAAAAAGTGATGCTATCTGTATATCTTATCATCATGTCTAGTGGCTGGCATCATGTTCTGATGACCTGCAGTTCATGTTTGCAAAACTCTGCCACATTTCTTCTGCCATCTTGAATAAAAAAATCACCAGTGTCTAAAACATTTACATTGAAAGGCTTCACCAAACTGTGTATCTTTTCCCTAATCAGAATTACTTCTTTTCTTAATCAGAGTTTAGAGGGCACGGAGGCTCCACAGAGCCTGAACCAAGACACACATTCCAAGAAGCCCATGGAGCCTGTACTGTGACACACTTAACACTGTGAGCAGAGGCACAACAATGTACAAGAACAGTTCCTTTGGGTAATTCACGTTTCCTGTATTTCTGGGAGAAACTCTCCCATCCTCCTCCTCCTCCCTCCTCAGCTGCTTCAATCCCTCGCTGAAAGGTAATACCACAAAATCCAGCTTTTGTTATCCAGTAGGAGAGCAGCAGTAAACAATTCAAGGACAATAGCCACCAGACATGTGGAAAACACTTCATTTTTACTGAGCTGCCACATGCAAATCCTTTGCTAATTAGAGTTCCCGAATATTGAAAATGATTATAACCTGCTTGCTTATTGTTGAAACCCCATAGTTTTTGTGGGGTGGAAGATCTTTTTAGAAGCTCTTAAATGATCCTGAAATGTTTGGGGTTTTTTTTTAAAGATGACACTTTAGACTGGAGTACTAAAGAATACAGGTTAGGGAACAGCTCAACATTATCAGGTAGTAAGTCAATAATGACTTCATACTTTACATTTCCAGTGACTTTTATGGCTTTTAAAAGTCTTTTGCGTTGTTCACCAGTCTCTTGGTTATTTGGCAGACCCCAGCAAAACCCCCATTTCCAGCTCTGAGAGGGCTGTGTTATCTCCTAGACTCGTTCCCTGCCCGCGGCACCTTGCGGTGATTCCTCTCCCAAGCCATGGCAGGCAGTGGGGACAGCCACCTGCAGCACCAGCACGGCTCCTGCCAGCGTCTGCTGCCCGCGGAGCCAGGGGTGACAGCCGGGAGGGACGCTGACGGCAGGCGCATGGGGCTGGACCTCCCCAAACCGTGCTCGCCCATGGGGCTGCGGCACAGAGAACGGTGGCTCAGCTTGGCTCCTCGGCTGCACTGGAAGCAGGCGGGATCCCAAGGGGAGGTCAGGAGATGGTTTTCAGACGGGACCCGCTTTCACCCTCCTTCCCTAGCGCGGGGGATGCCCCGCACCACCAGCGCCGGGTCCCGCCCCGGGGGCAGCGGCGGGGGGACTGGGCGGTGTCCGGGGCGGGCGGCCCCGCTCCGGACCCGCCTCCCCACCCGGGGCCGAGCGCCGAGCACCCTCCTCCTCCCCCGCGCCCAGGCGGGGGCTGCCCGCGGCGCCAGGGCCACACAAAGCGGCGAGTGGCGGTGCCTTCCCGCCGGCCGTCCGGCGGCAGCCCCGCCGCGCCGGCCATGGAGCCGCCCGTGCCGCCTCAGGAGCAGCCGCCGCGCCCGCGCTCGCACACCGTCACCACCACCAGCAGCTCCTTCACCGCCAACCTGTCGGCCAGCTCCAGCACTCTCGCCTACGACAGGGAGTTCCTGCGCACCGTGCCCGGGCTCCTCATGGTGACCGAGATCGTGAGTGACCCGGGGCGGGGAGCGCGGAGGGGCGGGGGAGGCTCGGCCGGGCGCACGGCCGCCGCTGGGGTGAGGGCTTGGGCTGTTCCCCCTCAGTGCATCACCCGGTGCGGCTGCGGAGGGTCCGTGCCCGCAGGTGAAGCGCGGGGAAGGGTCGAGCCCACGGAAGCAAGGGCGGCTCTACGGCAGGGGCACAAACCTCCTGCCTGGAAACTATCGACAGCTGGAAAAGTAGCACAGGGCACACGCGGTCTGTTCCGCCTCCCGTAGTATCTGTGGTATCATCCCATCCCGTAGCAGAAAGACGAGTTTTGGCAGACCGGGAACTGAGTTTTGGAGACTTTTCTGTAACCACGTTGGTTGTGTATGCTTTGCACTTTTATAGTGCACGAATAGTCGTGTGCGAGAGTTAATTAAACAACTTATCTTTGTTTACTAGGTCAGTAAAAAACCTTTCCTTATGCTCTTAGTGCTTAGATACACCTGTGCAGAGTGGGAGATGAGCTGACCCCGTTTGTGTTTGGTAGTGATTTTGGATTTTGCTGGTAGTCCATAAGGTGTAAACGGACGTACAGAGGGACAGGCAGTGCTGAATTCGGTCACTTGCCTTAGTGGTAGGTGGTGAACAGCACAACGCTGGGATCCGTCTGCAGGCCTGTGTGCCCTCAGTGTGTTGAGCAACAGATACTCAGCATATTCTCTTAAAAAGGATGTGTTTAATTCCACTCATCTACGCTATTAACAATTAAGGATCTAAAAGAGCTGGCTGCCCCAACTAACTTTTTGAGATTCCTGTGTGAAGTTTTTGTTGTGTTGAAGCTTCAAGGATTAATTTATCTGACCACATTCATTTTCAAGGCTTGAAAACATTGTGCTTCACCGGAGCAGTGGAATGGCTGTTGGTTTTGCTGACTTCAAAGTTAGAATAACCAAGCGAAGCTTCGGGCTTGATGTAGGACCTCTGGCAGGAACAGATAGGATGCACATTGAGATGCCAAATTGCTGTGCAGGCAAATAGTGGTGAGGCTGTGAAGTCAGAGCCTGCTACCAGCAGGTACTTTGTGTGCCAGTGTCGTAGGGAATTCTGTCGATCTTTAGTAGACAGGTGATTGTAGGCTTGTTTTGGCTGTTAAATACAGGAGATGCCTCACTGTCAAAGCTGTGGTAGATCTGTGAATAAACAAGTTTTTGAAAGAATAGGTGCTTTCTTTTCCACTCTTTTTCAGTTAGTAATTACAGCAGAGTTATGTACTTGTACTTTATCTGAAGAGTGATCCCGCTGTAGATTGCTACAAAGGCGCCCAAGGCTTTTCCCGAGCCCTGCTGGAATGTCATATATTCATCCTGGCTGTGAATACTGGATCAGCTGCACTCACATTGAGCTACATGGCCACAGGGCATGGACAGGCTCTTGCTTACTTTGTTGGAAGTGTGCTTTTTAGTTTGTGTTGACAGGTGGTGTTGTGCAGCTTACCTTTCTTAGCAGTGATGGTGCTTTTTAGGGGGGATTTTGTTTCCTCTTAGCCATTCCTAACTCCTGGAATAATTGTAAAATGTGAAGATGAGCAGTTCCTGGCCAACTCAAAGGAGCTGACAGAAGTCTCTAATGTAGATTAACTTTTACTGGTTTGTGATGGTGTATTTGAGAGCACAGAGTACAGTGCTGATATGAAGCTGAAAGCAGTAGGGCAGGTCATACAGAAGTAGAGTAGTGATAGATAATGCCTTTAAAGAAACACTTGTAGTTCTTAACTCCACTTATTTTAAAGCAGCTAGAGTAGCTGTTCTTCTATGAAATTAAAGAAAAACATATTAGTGAAGACCCTGATATGGAATTAGCTGAAAGAACCCCAGTTACTTAAATCAAATAGTGAGTTTATATGTATGTGTGTGTGTGTGTGTTTGGCATTGGGTTTTGGTCAAACATTTTCCACCAGTTCAGTATGTTCTTTTTTTTTTTTTCCTGAGAGGAAATGTGCTGTAACAGAGCTAAAGATCCCAAGATCTCTATTTCAAAATTTGCTGTGCATATTCAGCAGTATTGGAGTTGTGCACCCTAAACCAGCCTGTTCTGATTGTTGTGCCTTGCCTGCACAAATTCACCCTTCAGGATATTTCTGACCCTCGGTAGTGATACCCCAGCTTATAGCACGATCCTTCTGCTAAGGATTTACAAACCTGTAAATAAGACCAGCATGTAATTCAGTCTCAGGAGTTTGCAGCCTGGTAGATCTTTTCCAGTCTAAGCACTCAGCTCTGAAGCACAGCTGCTGTGGTAGGAGCATCCCTTTGCTTCTGGTGCCCCTTCTCTGGGACATCTGTGACATGGACAGGGAAGAGGACTGTTTTTAGTAATATCTGCTATCAGTGCAGCTACTCATCCGCCAGATCCCATGTACATGTTAAAGCTGAGCTAGGGGTGTTAAACAATGGTGCTAAATGCTCTGAGAGTTTGCACTGTGGGGCTGCATCAGTATTTGATTATTGCTGCTGTCAGTCAGCGATGTGCATGCAGCAAGAGGGGTGCAGTCGGTGTCTCCTGGCTCTGAAACTGGAGCTCTCTTCTCTGTGTAGGCAAAGGGCAAATCTGTGTTATTCTTTGACCAAAGAGAATGGAAAAGCAGAAAGTTACCACATCAATTAAATATTCCAGCCTCTTAAATGAAGGATCTTGATCAGGTTTTGCTCCCACTTCCCTAATTTGCGTACTGTGAAGATGAATTGACTGCTGTGTGGATTTCCATGCGTGCTGGTAACCAGCCTACATCTGCACTGAGACTGTGGTTTAATGGCACAGTAAATTCAGCTTAACAGTTCCTACTAAGAGATTCTTTGTAGTGCTGCAAAGCACTGGTCTGCTATTAACGCAGTCTGCTGTTTCAAATTTGTTCAAAATGGGTTAGCTTTATAAAGACAGGTTTTATGATGGATCAGGTATTATATGTCCTTTATGTAGCTGCTTTAGAGCCTGTGTAAATGTGGGATGAGGCTGACTGTGCATATTCAGCAGTAATAGAGTTATGTACTCAAACCTGGTTCAGCTTAATTCTGTAATGCCTTTTGGTCTAGCACTGCACACATCTAGCATGAACGAACTCAGAAATGCAGCCTGAAGTGTAGGCTAAATTACCTGTTGCTGACAGATTTCCATTGCCTTTGACGTCTGCCTCTGTGACCAGAGCAGGTGCAAGGTTTCCTGCCTCTCACTTGTAAAGAACTGGGGTCAGTTTATTTCAGTGGAAAGAGCAAAACAGAAAATGCCACTGGGTTTTGGGGAGACCTTTGGAAACTGGCATAAAATGCAATTTTAGTGCGTGGAAGCCTATCCAAAGCACTAATACACAGAAGTAGTGGTGCTTGCTGGACAGGGCAGGGGCTTCTGACTCTGGAAACTTGGGTTTACTGGCCTTAGCTGGCCACTGACTATTGCAAATTAATTTATCTGCATCTCTCTAACTTCTCAGAGTGTCTCATCCGTTCATGGAATATGTGTACTAATCTTTGTAAGGCACACTGAGATCCATTAGTGAAAAGTGGTATAGAAGATGTAAGTGGTGTTACAGAAAGTCTTTAAAAGAGAAAACGAGATCTCAATTGCCTGGATTGACATTGAAGTAAAAATACATCATATAAAATAATTGATACTGATTCCTGCAATGTAGCACCACCAGTCCCCCTGGAGGATTTACAGTTTCAAAATGAGCAAGTATAGTGATTTCTAGAGATACCTTTTGAGTGTTTCTTTTCTGTAAAATGATGTCCCAGAAAAGCTACGTTTATCTTCCTGGGACTTTTATGGCCAAGAAAAATGATGGCTAGTGATACCTTCTCAGAGCTTTAAATCAGCTTCTCAAGTCAAGCATTATGGATCACTTTGGGGAAGTGGAGAGTTTTGTGGTTGCCATGGATGTAGTTATAAAAATATTTACTTTCTAGCAGGATGACATTGATCTCTTCAGATTGTTGCTTCACACCAGTGTGTTGCTAGATGCAGTCTCTTGTAAAACTTGCACTTTTAAGGCTTGTGATGGCTATTTGACCTTGACAAAAACAAATACTTTCATAGCTTGGAAAGGTTTAGAAGGTTGTTATGCTGCTGCTGAATGTGAGATCTTGTGATGGTGTAAATTTTAGTAAACTCTAATTCCAGTTGCATTTCTTTATGCTGTTCTATGCACATTATTCCTTGAAATGCCCAGAATAAAATAGATACTTGAGGTAGAAGCCTGATAGGAGGTTATTTACTTAATTAGCAACACATAAATTTGCGGTTCAAATTTATGTTTCTGGACAATAAAAATAATTTTGATCACTATTTCATTATTCTTTTTCAAATGTTAGACCTTTCAAGATTTAATTCATAAAGGAAATATTGTTGAATTTGTTTATTCTAGTAGACTGGCGAGCCTCAGAATATTAAATAGGTATTGAAAGTTATGTCAGATCTAAGATATTGAGGTTATCAAAACCAGAACAACTGGACATGTGCAAGTGTTTCTTTAATAGACTTTTCATCTTTTTCTTTTTCCTGAAAGATGCATCAAACTCATCTACAGATATTCAAGTGTTGAATTAAGTCAGCAATAAAATCATATAAATGCTAAGAAAAATAGAAGTAATACAGGGGGGATGATCTACTGCGAAAAAGCTAAAAGACAAAAATTGCACTTAAAACTCTTCTTGCATTTGGCTTTTTCTTTTAGTCTTATGCCCCCTCTGACTGCAGTTCAAAGTTTTGTGTATAGATACCATCCTCCTCCTTCCCTCCCATTTCTTGGAACAGCCCTCAGAAGCGTGGAGGGAGTTCCACAGAGCCCCTTTCCTCACCTGAGCTGCAGCAAGACTTTCTCTTCTTTCAGGAGCAGTAGAGATTTTTTCTTTTTTCTTATAATGTGATTTTTCCTCCAGTCATAGCATGTCTGCTTGCAAGTAGTTGACAACACTGAGCTACCTCCTGACGTGTTGAACAAAGCTTTGCCTAGAGGAGATGTACACAAGCATGATCTTAAAATTATTCACTTTGAATTACTGAATGGAAAAAAACAAATCCTGTGGTGACTAGTCAGTCACTTCATCCAGCAGCTTCATGTTCCTATGCATGAATAAGAAAACACACAATATAAAGTCTCAGCTCCCTCCTTTGCTCTTGATCAGACAAAACTCTCGCTGAAGTCAGGTTTCAGTTCTGCCTTTTTTAGGTGCTGTTGTTTCACTGCTAACCCTTAGCTGTCCTTAGTGTAGCGAATACACATCTATATGATTTCCATCTTCCTTTAGGATCATATAGCTATTTTAAGTTCTGTTTCCTTTAAGGTCTTTGGTTTCCTGGACAAGATCAGGGTGTTTCCTTGGGAAGAGAGAACTGTTTGGGGGACACAAGAAAACAGAACGTTTTGAACGTGCTCCAAGAGATCATAGAAGCGGTGTTAGGGCTGAAATGGTAGGAGGGTGAAAATGCCTCTTAAACTGAATGAAGATATTTTACCAAAGGTCAAAAATGCAAAATATTCTCAATACGTCAGAGTTAACGTAGAACATGTATGAAATGTCAGTATCTGTTCATGAGAAGAATGCTTTCAGGTCATACTTAAACATCAGCTTTGTTCATGGGTGGATAGTGAATATGATATAAATCCTTCTCCCTCCCCCTCCCAAACTCTAGAATTTTTTTTTTTTTGTACCTGCAAAAATTCTTACGTGCACAAACCTAATTTTTAATAATCTTTTTGGGCTTCAGCAGCCTGTGTCTGTGTGATAGCGAAATGTGCAGCACTCCCATTATTCCTAATGGAATAGGCAGAGCTTCCTAGGTGCTTTTCTTTAGCATGATGCTGTGGCTGGGTGTGAGTCGTGAGGGTAAATGCTGAGGCTAAAACTGTCATGGTCTGAGGACAAAAGTCGATGATATAGTTGCAAAGAAACTTGTGACTGCATCCCTGAAAATTGCCTTTTTCCACCTATGCCCCAGGAGTCCCACACCCCTGGGTAACAGTACTATGGGAACTGAGTTGCTTGTGAAGACAGTGGTATTGCCAGGTACCTGATGGAGATACCTGATAATGATGAAGACACTGATGCTGCGTTTTGTCCTAAAATGAATTCGGATCCTAGATTTGTCTGTGTCCCTTTTCTTTGTGTTTGTTGGTTTGTTGTTCATTGTGTTATATTCTCTTTTTCTGCACTGGTATTCCTGCTTTCGATTTGGAATTATTTATTATACACTGTTCAGACCTCAGATTAGAGGATCTTGAAGTAGTGTATGCCTGTCTAAAAACCCCTGTTTTCCATGCAGTGTATGATGAAGAGGTGTATTTGCTGGCAGTGTAGTAAGAGTGTGAGTGAGAAAAGGATGCAGGAAGAAGTTGTCTGTGGGTCACACAGGATTCTTGCAAAATCATTGATGGCTCCCAGGTTTCTGAGTCCGTTAACAAATTCTGCTTCTACAGCAAAAGCAGATGCCTTTCACTCTCTGCCCTTTGGATGGGAGCACTCCTGTGTACCTGGGGAGCCTCCTGATGGGTCTGCTCTGTTCTGTGCTCTGAACCACCTGTGTAGCACCAACAGGCAGGGTTGGAGCAGCGGTGGCTCAAAGATTCGTCTTAAAAATTGACTTCTCAAAACCACAGAAAAATTCTTTTGGGGACTCTGAACCCTTCCAAATGGAAAGTGTGGAGGGAATGATGGTGTGTTGTTCTTGTTTGTTGATTGCCTTCTCGTTCAGCCTACTGTTCTTTCCTCCTCTTTCCTTTCTTTTCTCTGCCGGGAATAACAGTGCCATATATTTAGTTTATAATGGTCATGTATATAAATATGCATATATATATATATATATGGGTTTTAGCTTCATTTTATTTTGGATAAAGTACATATTGTATTGTGTGGTATTTCCACACTTTTTCCCCTTTGAATTCCAGAAAAACAGCAGAAAGTGTGTCCTTGCAGAGAGGACCTAGCCCTTTTTTTTTTCTAGGGTCAAATAGAAAATAGATTTTAGCATCCATCAGGCCTTTGGCAAGGTAATTCTGTTTCTGTGGCCTGAGCCAGTTCCCATGGAAGCTGCTGGCACTAATTCACCTGCCTTTGAAAGGATCAGATCAGGTATAAGGCTCTTAAAACTCCGGTGAAGGAGGGACTAAGGAAAGAATCGAGTCACTGCTTTCAGTGGCAGCTGGGTCTGGTCCAAGGAAAGTTTGGTGTTAGGCTTATTTTAATAAACCTTAAAGAGGCTGAGCTCTTGGTTCTGCACTCATTCATACTGTATCCAGGCTTTGCCAGACCTCTTCACTGCACAGGCTTGGATCACTCCTGGGCGTGACTGCATTTTTGCCAAGCTAGAGCACAATATTGAGTGTTTACACTGACCTTTTTTGCAAGGTATGGGTGTGCAGATGACACTGATGCAACCCCTGGTTTGCTGAGAGAAAAATCTTCAGAGCAAAACAAAACCAGTTTTAACAAATTGGCATTGTTAGAGGCATGCTGTCTGAGCAGTTTGTTCTGGGCAGCCACAGTGTTTCTGGTCTGATTTAAGATGTGCTAAAATCCGATTTTGTAGAACTGAGATAAACTAAATAAGCATGGTAATAATCAGTGAGGTGTCAGTCTCTGGATATATCATAATCTAGTTACGGAGAATAAATGAATTGAAAACATCCGAAGTAGGACCCTGGAAAGAGGCCATGTGGGAAAAGCAGCCTCTCTGATCATACTCTGGTAATTGCTTCTTGTGTTTAACTGGTAGCCTAATGTGCACAACTTGAAATGAAATCTGTCAAGAACCTCTGCCTCATACCCAAAAATAAGAACGGTTTGTATCATCCATCCACTTTAAATGTGACTGCTATGTCCAGGCCTGAATTTAAATATATTCAAGGTGACACTGTGTTTCCACAGATCCATTTATTTAGCCTCGAAGTTATGCAGCTGCTAACAGGCTCCCTTTTTTTTTCTTTCTTTTTTTTTTTCCTTTCTTTTTTTTTCCTGTATGTGTGTGTACTGATTACAAGAGAGAGTCCCTTTAGCATATATTTTAGCATATTTTCTCTACATTCAACAATAATGCTATTCCAAAGGCTTCGGCTCCTATGGTAGGTAGTAGCTGAATGGGGCAGCACAGTTTTGAGACAAGTATGAGGAACTGTAGGTGAAACTTAAAGATGGAGAGAGAGTGTTGCAGGCAGGAATTCAGCACTAGGGGACAGGAGAACAGGTAAAAAAAAAAAGCATTTTAACAAAAGGAAAACCTCTGCAATGTGTCTTTAACACTTAAACTGATAACATCAGCTTTGGTTGTGCCCAGCCCCAGACAGCCACTGTAGGGCAGACTGACAAGGATCAGGTAAGGAGAAGGTGAGTCCATGGTGGATGCCTGTTACTACTGCTGTGGGTTGGAAAGCATAAACAAATGCACAATTGTCCTTTACAGGCTCAGGACACAGCTGTGATACGTGCTGAGGAGAGTGGAGCTAAAAAGTGGGGAAAAAGACACCAAAAAATGTCAGCATTTGCACTGATTTGGTTGTAGTTTAATTTGTAAACTGTGATGTACCTTGCTACCAGTAACCCCATGTGCTGTTTCAAAGAGCTTGCGTGTGTATAGGCACTTAATAAACAATTTAAAAACATCATTTTGTTATTAAGGTCTTGGAAATTAAGAAGCATCAAAATAAGTTTCAACCTGGCAGTGTTGGTTTGATATTGAATTGTGTGCAGGTACTGGAATCCAGTCAAAACCTGCTTGATCATGTTATTTTTATCAAGAAACTTCTGTCATGGTCATTGCACAGAAGAGTTTTTCTAGGCGTGACTGGGATATCGTGCACACAGTGTTGGAGGAAGTCATGTTGTGAGTAAGGAAGGGGATTATTCAAAGGGAGAGGATGGTCTCCTGGCTAATTGCTTCCTTGGAAAATTTGATTTTTATCTTCTGCTTGCACCACGATGTTCCTATGGGATGCTAGACACGGCAAGTAAGCCCTACATTTCAGTGTTTTCACTCTACTCCTTGTTTTCTGAATCCCCAGCTTTGGGTCTGAGTTGCAGAAAAAAACCAATTATTCTGAGATGTGTCTGAAAGTCAGAGCTATGATCTAAAGATGCAAAATGCAGTGCCATATTAAACACTGTGGGAGAAGAGTTTTCCAGAAATTTGGCAAGAATTGGCTTTTGACCTTAATTTTAGTGCACTGTCTAAAATTGGGATACCATACTACTCTATCTCACAGAGATGTGTTTAATAGTTTATTGATCGGCTTGTGGGACAATACAGATAATACACTGTTCTTAAAGAGCCCAAGCAGATGCAAAGCTGAGTTGCAGGTCTGCAGGCCACAGAAGTAAACAGGCAGAAAGCAAAACAGGGGAAGGCACTAGTTCCAGAGGAGGCTTTCTCTTTTGTTGCTGCGTGCCGGTGGTGGTGTGGAGAAGGCGAAAGTATGTGGTCAGATAATTACAGACTATACCGTAATGTGTACTTAACTAAGGATAGAATTAAGATGTGTGAAGAACTCGTTTCTGGAAGTATTGCATACTTAGCTGCAAGTATTTCAACATGTTTGTCTCTCTCTCTCGTCCACCCCTCTGCCTCTGTCCCAAGTCCTAATTTTCCATCTCTCTTCTGTGGTGGGTTTGATTTTTGTTGTCTCCCGGCCTCATTTCTTGAAGCCCTCTCGTCCAGCAGCTCAGGGCAACTTGCCGAAGGCCTGCTTTGCAGGATTTTCGTCTGCTCTTCTTCAGACTTGACAGAGAAAATCAACATAGAAAATGCAGCTCCTACACTAAGAATTTGGCAAAATGTTGTTTTAAGAGAGGAGGTGTTGGGCAACTGAAAGAACAGGCTCTGCTCAGTATGAGACGTCCATCTTTAATAGTTTCATAAAGCTGTAGATGGACAAAACTGTGAAAAATACCATAGTATTTTAGAACATAGTATTTAGAAATACTGGTAGTGATACAGTGGTTTAGGAGGTTGTTGGTGAGTATTGTGACATGTTTAGTTCTTGTGTTCTTCCAGAATGCAACTTTTTTAAAACAAAAGGCATAAAACAGGCTGGACAGAGCTGGATTTTTTGAGATGTACCACAATCTTATGATCATCTCAAGGAGAGGTGTTTAGGAAGAGGCTGAAAAGCTCTTTAATATAAGAGATTCAGGATGCATGGAAAAACAAGATCTCTGCTGAAATTTCTGATTGATGCTTCAAAGCCTCTCTGTGTGCATAAGCCATGATCATTGGACTGTGCAGTAGAGTCACAACAGTTATTGCGGATTATCAGTTGACCTCCAAGCTGAAAATATTTCCCCTTCCCCGTGCTGTTACTAAGATATAGCACAGTACAAATCAATACATTAATTAGTGTTCTTTTTATTTCTCCTAATGCATGGGAATGAGCTCGGATGCCAAATAAAATTCGTACTTGATAGAAAGACAATTGTCATTGGGAAACTACTATATTTAGTTTTGGAAAACCACAATCCTTATTTTACTCTTTTGAGTACATTCTTATATTGCTGGGACTTAACTTTAAAAAGCAGTGTGCAAGAGGAAAGTAACAACCTACTTGAAGAGATGGCTTCTCTTGTGGTGTGTTTTCTGTTTGAATATGAACATCCATGTGAAGATGTATAAAACTAAACTTGAACATATGACACAGGCCTATGGAACTGTAACTGAATGATGAAACTTGCCAGGAGTGGAACAATGATAAATAGGTTATACCTTACTAGGTAAAATTTCATTGTTCCATTTAGTATATTGAAAGGATTTTCTCTGTTTAACTTCTCAGCAAAAATGGTAGGAATCTTAGCCAGGAGAATGAGGTTTCCAAGCAGTTTTTTCAAACTGGGGATTTCTTCCTAGACTTTGGCAATCATGAAACGTGACCAGACGCTTGTACAAAGAACTTGACATTCTCTTTATGCAGTAACAGACAACTATCTAGCAAATGTTTGCCTGAAGTAAGCAAGTCAAGATAATGTGTTAAAGGTGAGATGGGGTCTCTTGTAAAGTGTTTTACCAGCTCAAGTTAAAATTAAACTGAGGACACAGTGATAAATGAGAAGGAATTCTCTAAGCATGGTTACATCTAATTTTCACTTTCTTATTAAGCTCTACAGTGGAATGTTAGTCTCAGGGGGAAAAAAAAGGAAAAACACAAACCAAACAAAAAATCTCCCTCCCCCCAAAAAACCTCCCAAAAAACCCCAACCCACCCTAAACTATGCCTGAAGAAATTTTCACTCTAAAAACTGAGCTTCATTTCGAAATGCCTCTTCAGTTTAGGTCTCAGTTAAAAAAAGATGGTGGAGAAGTGAATTTAAAAAGAACAGTTAATTTTGACTATGTTGGTTGCTGTTTTTGTAGATTACAGGATACATAGACAATGTACACAAGCAAGAAGATGACACTGAGAACTGGTGCAAACAGAGTCCGGATGAGTTGATGGGAACAAAATCAGATTAAGATCTAATGTACACAAACAATATTGTTATGAAGAGGAGGTTATAATGAATCAGTTCTTGATGCTATTAAAACCTGTTGAGAATTTCCCATTGAATTCAGTCATCCTGACATATCTGTACACGAAATGAAAAGAACATGAAAGCCAACCTACCGTGGAGTCTGTGCGCTCTAATCAGCGCTGACATTGTTTGTCAGACTCTTAAAGACCAGCAGCTCCTTTCCGATAGTTGTTTCCTACCCACTTGTTAGTGTTTGGTAAAGGGCGGCTCTGTTGTTGCTTCCGTTCAGCGCTGAAGGAAAGGGTATGCCCAGAAACTTTCCCCACTGGTTTCTTCTGCCAGGGGCATGGATTAGTCTGATAAAAGAGATCACCTCCCTTAAGACCTTTCCTCTCCGATACCCCTGCGTGGAGCACTTACTGTCAAATTAGATTCGGATTAGGAGGAGCCTAATTAACAGTTTTTACCATTTTTGTGTTGACCTGTTGTGCTAAAATCGACTGTGGGAAAATAAGAGGCACAGTTAACCCACTTCGTGCCAAGATTACCCCAAAAATGCCAAAAAGCATTGTCATGCTACGTGTTTCATGTGCACAGTTTCTCTGGTTTGAACGGCGTAGCTGATAGATGATGAAAGGGGAAGCTGTTCAGATCCATTGCTTGGACATGCTCTTTTATAACCCAATTGTCTAATTTATGTATTTCTTTAGAGCTCCCTATAGTCATGTATCCCACACTACCAGGAGATACCTTATTTTGTAATGAAACACTGGGCATTTTGTTATATTGGGATTCTGTTAAATCCCATGTGTCAAAACAGCTCAGCATCACAAATATCAATCTAAATGTGTTTATTCAGTACAACAAATGAGTTTGTCCCATAGCTGTCCTGCCTTATCACTGGATTATCAAATGATATTTGCCTTTTCCTGTATCAAAGACAAATTGCTATGCGTGCTGTGTTCTTCCTTTTCCCTTTGTGTGAACTAGCAAAGCTCCCAGCTTGTGATGTCTTTCAGTGCCGTAATTCCTTTTTGGTTTCTTGGTTTTATGTGCTAAGACCTGTAATATTGTTGGCAGTAGGAGATTACATTACGTGCTCATGTGTTTGTGCCCATTTCATCGTAGTGGGCTGAGTTTTCGGTGTGTGTGGATGTGGGCATTTTGATATAGCAATAATTCGTAGCTTGAAGAAAGGGGTATCTGCAAAGTACTACTTTTTTAGTCACGTTATATTTTTATTATTATTTAGTTATTTAAAGAATTTTCCCTTTTTGATCAGAAACTAGTAATATCAGGTTTTGCAGGGAAAATGTGCTAAGTATCTCTGACTGCACACAGATTTTTTGAACAAAAACCTGCCATGTCATTATACAGGCTTTCCCTTCCCCCCTCACTGGGAAAACAGGAACTTCTGAGGGGGCAGTAAATAGCTGAAATACTCAACAAAGAGCACTTGAACAAAAGGCTGATAACACCTCTTTATTGTATCTGCACTGTTGTCATTCTAGAGAAGAAAATACGGAGCAGAAGAAAGCTGTGATCCAAATCTGAGGAAATAGAAAGGGGAAAAGGTGTGGAAGTTAGCTAAGTAAATAAAATTTAGTTGGTTGTGTATATTGGGATGGTATAATATAAACAGCTCTACAGGAAAAGGCTTGGGTTTTTCAGAAGAACCATTTGGGCGGGAAGGGAAAGCTGTAAGCTTGCACAGTGGTATAGAGGCTTTTTATTCAAAAAGCCTTGTGTGCAGTCGAAGATATTTAGTATGTTTTTCCCCCAAAGCAAGTGCAGAGCACACCCTGACTCGGCCTGTACCCCCTCAGCAACTTGGCTGTTGCTACCTCACCTAGAGCTCTCCTCCTCATAACCTTGGCGTGTGTGCTGCATCACTTGCTGCTCATAAATCACAGCTCAGATGCAGACAGCCTTCGACAAAGCCAGTTGCTGCATTTTTGGATATTGGTACTGCCAGCTGCCTGCACTGACCCAGCAGCTGACCCAGCCACAGTTCCCCTCACCTCAGCCGTGACGAGCTGTGACCTGAGCGCTGCAGAGGCGATTGACTCACGAACTGTTGCAAATTTGGTGGTGGAGTCTGACAAGGTGACTGCCCTCCATTTATCTGCCTTTCCCATCAGCCGGTGGTCGATGCTGTGGGAGCCTTGTCCTCCCTTCTCACAGCTTAGTCTGTGCATGAGACCGTGCTCTGAGACAGAGCTGGTGTCCTGGTCTGCTCACGCAGCTCCTGTAGTGCAGGGGATGGGTGGAGGTTGGATGGGAAGGAGAGCAAGCAGTGCTATCTCAGTCCAATAGCTTAGTGTCGTGCTGATTTCCCTGAAATTTAGGACAAAATTCTAGCCTGGGCTAGGACTGTGGGCACACTTTGCTAGATATGTTTGAGGGTTGTACCAGCTTTAGGTCTAACAACGAGCTTGTCTCCCAGAGGAAAATGCTATGCTGACAGAGGAGCTAGAAGGAGAATGTATGGGAAATACCTTTCCACTAAGAGGTGTAATTACTCTGAATGCTTTCAGGCATGTGAGATTCACTAATCCATAGTAATCCCTGTAGTCTGTAGCCTTCTGACATCTGTGAACTGTATTGGAAGATCAGATTTAGAGGAGAAATGGAATCAAAAATGCTTGAGAACCCAAAATATATTAGCTGTATTGTGGGAACAGTGAAGCATGAGTGCATGCAGTGAGAGAGGCAGCTCTTGGCATTTCTGTGTTTATGCATTGCAGGAGGCAAACACAGAAGTTCTGGTTTCAGGCTGATAGCTCTTAAATGCAGACAGCTGACAAGGTCTCCATGCCTTGCTGTTCACTGTAGTTCACATTCCAGCCTATGGTGGTACCACAAGCCAGTGATTTGTTTGCCTCAAAACACTGAGCATTAGAGTGCAGTAATTGAGGAGCAGCTTTGTCTGCAGTCACCCTTGCAGGGCAGCAACCTCTGGCACAAAAGCAGAGCAAACATCTGAGGGACATTAAATCATTTCTGCTCACATATTTAAATCTGGATAAGCCAATGGGTTGAGGGTGGGGTTTTTTTCCCTTGATTGGAGACTTTTTTCTTGCACTAGAAAGCTGACATTTGTCACCAGTTGTTCTGTTCTTTGTTTACATAAGGCCCATTGAAGCAGTTGGAGAACATTATACCCTGCCTCATACACAGGCATATATACTTAATTTATGACTTTGGTAGTTTGAATTTCGAGTGTCAGGTATCCCACAGACCTTTCTACTTTGTTCTTTTGTGCTGCATGCACTGCTTGAGTATTTATTATGGAGAGTAGACGGGCTGTGGGAAGTTCTTCAGGCTTGTGGACTTTTTTCTTCAGAACCTTGCAAATAAAGTTACGGAGCTTGAGAAAAAGGAGTTCTCTAAAAGCGTGACTGATCTGTAGAGTTGTTTTACTTGTTTGGCCATTTTTTTTTTTATTTGGCATTAATATTTTCACTTGCATATAATTCTTCATCCTAGAGTTGCTTTAGTACTCTGAACACCTCTGCAAAGCATTAAGTGTGAAACAGTGCTAACAAATCTTAAATAGGCTTCTATTGAAAACTTAATTCTGGATTTGTTCTTGATTCCTTCAAAGCAAACTCTCTCTACTACTACCATAAAAAGAATAAAGAGAAAGATAAAGCAGAATTTAAAAACCCAATATAGCTTGTCACCAGAAGCAACGTTATTATATGTGATTATCTCTTGTTCAGTTGTGTCTTGTCAACAATTTTGAATATGGCTTAGTTCAAAGTTGTCTTTGATATATTGGTGACAGATGGATATTTTGGAAAAGGATATGACTGGAAACTGACTTCAGAAAAATTCAGATGAGAGGTGGGGCTGGGGTTTTTCAGCAATGGGAGCAGTAGACATTATGGCAGCTTTTTTAGAGGCAAGATGAATTTTATCATTCCAATGTCTATGCCAAGGTGTCGCCTCTTTCCAAAAAGCATGTTGTAAGTTGAAATCTTTATACCATTGGCAACATGGCCAAAATGGTCCTTTCTGACAGTGAAGTCTCTGAACACAAATGCCTCCAGAACAGCATGTGCAGTGTTAAATATTTATAGGCATGCAGTCCTTCTGCGTTGTTAATGCAAGGCATATTCAGGAAAAAAAGCAATTTTGCCAGAGAAGGAAAAAGATTTTTCATTGAGGTGCTTCTACAACATGTGGATCAGTCTTTGTAAAATCCTTAATCTTTACCTAAAAATGTGAATACTAGTCCTAGGGTTGGATTATTATTCCTGGGACTCAATATAGAAGTAGTCAAGAGGTACAATAATTTTCTAAATAGGCAGACAACAACAGATCTGAATGCAGACTTCTTTTCTCATCTCTTTATCATCTTGTTTTCTCTTCTGTTTGTTAGGCAAGGGGAATTGTTTCAGCTTTTGATGACTAGAAGATTCTGTCTCACAGCAAGAAAAAATTCTATGTTGTACAAAATCAATTTTTGTGGTTTTCAGCTGTGGAAATTAAAAGATACTTTCATTCTAAAGTGTTTTTTTGAATGAGCAGTTAAGGGTTTCCTCCTGTTTAAATGGATGCAGAATGCAGCAATAGATTTTCATAGCAGATACTCCCTTTGAATTTTCCATTGCATCATGTATGGCTTTGTGACTTTGTATCTTAAATACTGGGCAAAATTAAAGTTATTCCCAAAGAAGTAATAAGCTTCCTACTTCAATGTAGCAGCTAAGACTTGTGAAACAATGCTGTGTGCCCGCTAATTATAGGCATCTCTATTTACATGGCCTAACAGGAAGATGGAGATGTAAAAATAGCAACAAAGAGCCAGTGACATTATTAATAAAGCAGCTGTATACAGCATTGTTCTCTTGAAGAACATAGACACCATTTAAACAAAGTGAACTACATAAATAAACAGTTATAATTCATAAGTAACCATTGTTAGGAATTCTCCTTTAAAAATAGTTCACCTTATTAATGTACAAACGATGGCAAAATGGCTTTTTTTTTTGCGGCTGTGCGTATTTCACATGCACACATGCACCAAATGTTAAAAGTAACTTACACAAATCATTGACATTTATTGAGAAGCTGGTATTTTTCTACCCTTGGGAACTACATCCCTTCAGGGAAGATGGGAGGGAGGAAGGAAGATAGAGTGCTACAAAACTTCTTTCGAAGGAAAAGTTTGTATGTAGATAGGAGAGGCAGTATCAAGGTTGATGAAGACTTTGCACATATATGATTTTATTGTGACAAAAGAACAAATCCTTCCTGCCATCATGCTCCATTAAGAAACAGCAGTAGTTGTAGTAATAAAAAAAAATAGTAAATAGCCACATTGGGAAGACACATTCCGACAGACACAAATGGCCCTGTATCTTTTGAACTCATAATCTACTTCTGCCCTTTTCCAGTTCAGATGATAAAAGAAAAATGAGATTACGGACAGTTGGAGGTTACTGCATTTTTTCCCTAGTTTTTCTGTACAAGGACAATCATTTCCTCACAATGCACTTCCCAAAAGCAAGAAACAAACATTGTGTTCAGTGAATGCAGCAGGTTAAGCTTGCACATTCATTTTGTGTATGTGCTTTATAGAGGAGAAATAGTATTCAGAGCTGGAGGGCTATACTATGGTCTTCACATCCAGAAATATGCCTCTGTTACTTGGCTTAAAGCTGTGATCCTTCTCAGGAAAGCTCTCATGTGTTTGTGAACCAGTCACTACATTTGAGTAAAGGAAAATGAATATGTTAAGCTTTTTGTCTTCCCCACCCAAGCTCCTGAGCTGGACGGGGGCAGACCCTACCCCAGAGTTAAACTGCAGCTGCACTCTGGAAGCCCTTTCTGTCTTGAGAAGAGGTATGAAATTCATCCTCAACTGACATTCTTGATCTCAGCTTCAAGTCTCAAAACAAGAATTCAAAAAGCCTGCCAATGTGGTTTTCCTTTTTTGTTTTTTATTTAAATTGCCTCAAGGAAGCACTGTAAGCTCTTTTCAGTCCTTCCACCGAGTAGTTGATGTTCCTGACTAATGTGAGCTCTCAAATCTGCACATAATTTTATAGTATGGAGATCCAAACTTTAAATCAATTAAATTATATGGCGTTGTATGAGTGCAGTGATAGATCTCCTCACAAATCAACTCAGTAAATTGCCCCTTCATCTCATGTGAGTCACATAGGATTTATTTTTACTTCTCTACTGCCTGTATGGGGACAGGACTGTTTGGAGGGCTAACCCGAGTGTTAATTCTCAAAGAAACCAGTCACAGCTTCTACTCAGAACTTCCAAGTATATTAATATTTGAAGGTGAAATAAAAAAATCATTCAACCTTTTAGTTTCACCAATCTTGATTTATAAGCAGGCTTTTGAAAAGAAAAAAATTATTGGAATATGGAATTTAATTGCTAGTTTTAAATCTGAATGTGTTTGTACTGAATCTTCAAGTTTTTCCCTCAAAAAAGCCATCACCTCTAGAGGCTGCACAAAAGCAGCCACTAGGAGACAAAGAAATATGTATCCTGTGCCATGTGTGTCTCTGTGTGAGTATTTTGCTTTGTAATTGTCTGCTTTAAAATTCATACTTGAAGGCGTGGTTAAGTGAAAATGTGCTCAGAAAGTAACTGAAAAGGCAAATTATTTTGTGTTTGATTCTAATATGCTGTTACTTTACATGCTCCTTTCTCTGCTGCTGAAGAGCAAAGTGTAGCAGGAATTCCAGTGAGCAATTCCCAGCTCCGTGGTACTGCAGTGTTTGCCGTAGCAGTACCACTTCACAGTTTCCCGACAGGGCTGGGAGGAGGCACTGAATTTGGAATCAACAAGCATTGCTGCACAATATCGAGGTGTTTCTCTCTAGGAAATTCTAGGTGGTGGGAGAAACCCCTGCCGCAGACAGGCCTTGCTGAAGTGGAAGGAAAAGGGAGCGGCAGCAGCATTCCTTTCAGTCGCATCCCTCCTGATTGTTAGATAAGAGGCCAGGCAGTCTCCTCGCCTTGGTGTTTAGATGCTCTTGTCGACCTTTAGCGACTGAGCACTGTGGAGGTCATTGCCTTGCACTGTGTCACCGGGTGCCCTTCCGGAGAGGTGAATTAGTACTGCTTAGGACAGGCTGTTTGTCTTCGGTAGCGCTTTGTACCACCCCTCTTTATTTTTACATTACACTGTGGCCCTGATGGAGCTGCTGATAGCGGCAACCAGCGTGGTCCCAGTCAGCTGCAGCAGCTCCGAGCTTGCAGGTCTTTCTCCTGGCTGCCCATCCCACTGTATTCTGCATCAAGGCACTGCTTTCAGACTATAGAACATTATGGGCGCAGACAAGGCTGTCTTCTGCTGCCTCTTTGTAGATGAAATGATGGGTGGCACTGTGATACCAAGTTAATAAATGCATAGTGTACAGTAACCTATATAAATGACTCTGTGTGTGCAGATCCCCAGGCAAAACACAAGACTGAGTTAGAATTTACAGGCATAGGTAAGCAGTACTGTGCTCCTGAATGCAGCCCTCCAACTCTAAAGCATTTAATGTGGAAAGTGCCCTGGGACAAGGACCAATCTTTATGCTTTGTACACATTTTAATGACCTGTTAATGATCAACCTCCACTCTACTGAGAAGATAAATTTCATGATGATATAATTCAAGCCAGATTCTTCACAGTTGCTTGAGATTATTTCTTGTAATTCCACTTTAGAAACAAATTAAATATTGATATGGCATGTAATCATCTCATCCCATTCTATTAACAATTTTGCATCTTCCAGTCCTTGATTGCCAGAATTTTCTGCAGGAAAGGAAGGCAAGTTAAAACCAGAAGTTAGTAATGGTGGTTGTAATGGATCTGGTCTGTGGTCTGTTTAGCCCAGTATTCAGTCTCTAATAGTCACTGATACTGAAAACTTAGGGAGGAGTGTAAGAAGGAACACGTACTGCAAGCTTTTCTCCTCTGTTATGGTTTTCTAACTTCTGGCAAACTGCACATTTGGGAATTTCCAGTGCTCAAGATGCATCCTGACTATCATGTATGTATATGGTATATACACACAGGGCTGACCCGGGGTGTGTATGAAGTTTCCCATGGCATTCTGTGATTTGGTTATGTACTGTGGGTTTTTTTCTTCTTTTTAATTTTGTTTTGTTTTTAAAGACCATTTCATTGTGTTTGTTTTTCATCTTTTTGTGTGATAATTTAGCAGGATGCTTCGTGTGTTGCAAGTCCTAATCTACTCCTTACTCCCCTCTTTATGCCACCTTCCATTCTGCAGACTTCTGTAATATCCTCCTTCAGTCTTCAACAGAAAATTGGATCTGTCTTTTTTTCCAGCTTTAACTTTCTTTTCTTGTAGGAGCTGTTCTCTGTGCCTTGAGTAATCCAACTGAATCATTTTGTAAATGGAAGGGAGGAATGAGCGGAACATACTCAGTGTGTGGGTACACCACTGATTTATAAAGCACTGTGATATGTTCTGTTTGGTAGAGGTTTTTATTACTTTTATTTTTTTTGCTAAGAGTTTCTAATCTTCCATTGTAACATTTTTGATGACATGAACAAAATTTACAACCTGAACAAAGTCTTATTTCTTGTTTACCATCTGAATATCCACTACTCTGCCTCTAGTCATTAACAGAACTTCCTGAGAAACTGCATGAAATCTGTTGTAGTGATTTCACAATTTTGATGTGGTATGTCTGTCTTCTCTGGAAAACATCTCTTGCTTTTTTTAATTTAAGCTACTTCCTTTAAGTCTGTGTTACTGGTGTTAGCTCTGGTCTCACACATTCCATGCATATTTCTCAGGTGAAGCAACCTGTAATATGGTGCTGGGATGGACAGCACATTTCCTTACTGCCTCCCACCCCTGAGTTATTTTTCTGGGATGCCAGATGCAGTGAGCCAGAGCACCGTATCACAGAAGACTCCTCACGCATGGACTGCAGTAGAGAAGGAGTACCTTTGTGATTTACTCCCTTTTCATAGGTGGTAGATTACTAAGGTGACATGAAATTGGATGTGCTGCTGCATTTTGCCCAGGTGCTGTTGTCTTTATGCCTGGGCAGCTCTACAGTATCGCAGTGCCCGTTCTGATCAGAAAAATAAGTTTCTCAGTTGCATGCCAGTCCCTAGCTGCCTCCCTCTCTCCGCTCTTCCCAATGAGGCTTTGTAGTTTCTTGGGCACTCCTACGTGCTAGCTCTACCTCCCAGTGTGACTCCTTTTGGAAGTGCAAGCTGATACCCTTATTTACACATGCCATGGCCAGTTCAGTGCATCCTCACTGCATGGCTGGTCTGGGTAATGAGCGTCACGATCTGAACACCAGGACTGGCCCTTCTTTACTGACTCACATGTGAGGAGGTCTGGTCCCCGCTTTTTTTGGCAAAGGTGCTCCTGGACTCTTTCTGGGGGGTTTGGGGTAGGTGTGGGAGGACTTCCCTGCTTTGTGGAGCTGTGGGAAAGGCAGCAGAGGTCTGTCAGGCCTTGAAGGGCTTTGTCTGAAGTCTCGTTCCGGAATAGGTGTGTTCCCTATTGAATGAAGCGTCTGCCAGAAGGCTTTGACCCATTTCAGTCCTGGGTCAGGAGGTTTTCTGACATGTCAAAGGATTTGGACTAAACTCTGGGGTAAGAGAGTTCAGTCTTTAATGAAGACATACTTCTGGAGCATATTTTGGCACGTGCTGCTTCCAGCAGTCTTCTGTCTTAGGAAATCTATCCTAAACAGCAACTCGGGGGCAGGTGGTTCTCTGAAGTGATGGTCAGTATTGCCAGTATTTCCAGCCCATTTAACCTGTAGTGAGGGGTGTGTGCTACTGCTGCCACAGAGCCAAGAGCATGACAGACATCTTGAAGACTTGTGGGAAGATTCAGCCCTGAAAATGATCCCTTGAAAGTAATGAAACATGTATTCAGGCAATTTTTAGAAATTCTGAGAAAGTAGAAGAGACTGAATTTTGGAGTTTTATTAGGCAGAAGTGTTTTCAAATCTAGGGGAGACTTGAGACCTGTAGCTGCTACTTAAATTTGATGCTAAGTGTTGTACTGTATAAATTACAAAATTGGTATGTCCGTTAGGACCACTGACATGCTTCTGCGAGCACTGTGGATTTTAACATTTTTTTTCCTAGCAAGGCAAAACCCTGAAAAATCTCAGCAAAAGCACAGCCTTTTCCTTTATTTGGTGTACAACCTGCAAAACCATGCAAAGGATTTTTTTTTCCTGTATGTATGTAGAGCCCAAGTTCTCTTCTGTGCATCTGTCTCACTGGAAGACATTCCAGGTGAATCACAAGGCTTTCCGCCACTGTGGAGCTCTTGGCAAGACAAATGCTTCCAAATGCTGGTGCCACAGAGTGCTTATGGAGGAAAACTGGTGTGCAGTGTGCTTGGTAATGAGGAGGGGCAGTAGTGAGTGGCTGATGTCAGCCCCTTGTAATGTTTGGTGTTTATAAAGAAAGTTTCAGACTGGAAAAGAGAAGCAGTAGGGTAAAGCAATGTATTGATTAGATTATTGCAGAGTGCATTCACATGGCCCTTGAATTTTCAAAGACACTTAAACAAGGTTCTTATATCTCTACAAAACGTAGCTGGAAATTGTTTTTGAATTTCCTCATCTTTGCATCTTTACTCAGTGTTAATACAAATATTTTAACTTTGAATCTTTCCTTTTTAAGAACATGTTTATCACCTTTTCTCTGACTGCAGCAGAAACAAGATTTTTACATTTTGTATTTCAGTCTGGATTGATCTGATTTATCCAGTAATTGTAAGCAAATTGTAATTTGCCTTATTTTTTCTTAGCCTTTTTTTTTTTTTTTTTTAGTAAAACACATTAGGAATTCTGATTTTGACTAGTTTGGATAAACCTACATTCATTGTTGCTGTTGTACCCAGTTTGGAAGTGAATCCATTTAAATTGCTTTGGGCCAACACTCTAACTTAGAATTACCCTTGTGAAAGATATATATATATATTACTTATTTTGAGCGTTCCCTTTCGATTTGCAGGGGTTGCAGTGTATGGAAATTGCCCTGATGTTACTGCTGGGCAAAGTGCCCCTTTTCTAAAGAAAAAAGCAATGATTGCGCTCGCTCTAGTGGCAGAAGGAGGAATTGTTGTATGTCACTTCATGGATGGTGTATGAGAGCAGAAAAATTCTGATTTAAAGACATTTTTTAAATGCAGTGCAAACGTTTACTCCATTTAGCCTGAGCGGGAAATAAATAATTAAAAAAAAGTAATTCTGTGTCTTTAAATAATCTGCAAATAAAACAATAAATCTGTAAAATAAAAAAAGCTGGAAATAATGCAATTAAATCTGCCTGTTCTTATGACTTGACTGTCCTGGACATGTTTTACAGGAACAGTAGAGGGGGAATTCTCTTTTTCTCTCTCTCTTTTTTTTTTTTCTCCTTAAAAACCACACCAGCCATCCTGATAGCCAAGGGAGAAAAGGATGGAAGTTGAGACATTCACAGGCTGCTTGTGCTGCTGCTGAGGTAGCTCCTAACTTGTGATTTAGTAACGAAATAATGATGTGCAATAATTTAGAACGGTGTCTCTGTCTTTTGGTCATAAATCTCCTTTGCTGGGAAGAAGAGGCAAGATGTCTTGCTTTCTCCTTGCTGGATGCTGTCCATGTTTAGGTGCCTTTGCATACAGGAGGCAATTCATGCTGCAAATGCACAACTCTTCTACTATCCATCTGCCATCATTTTCATCTGTGCCAGCAGCAACTCCGTATAAATCCTGCAGTGCCTATGGTCGCAGGAAGTATCTCTTGGATGAAGGATAGGAAAAGCTTCAGGCAAACGTGCCAAATTTTTTTTTTTCATGAACCTTTTTTTATAGATGAGCCTCGGGTTTTTCTTCCTGTCAGTTCTGCTACAGTGAGACTTCTTTTATTGTGAAAGCGATGTATACACATTTTAAACTGTGTTGATGAGTTAACCACTCAGGAGAAATGCTGGAGAATTCCAAACCCCGGCATCACTGGAGAGGAGTTGGTACATCGTAGCCTTTTTAAATGCAGGTTGCAAGTACAAATTTTCTCCTTCAGTTTTTAAGCTACATTAAAAAGCAAAACTGAATACACAGATTCAAGCTCACGCCTGCTTTTATACCTGCTGACTTGTACCAGTGACATAAGACACGATGTGTCTCATGTACTAACAACAAAGCCCTTTTTTTTTTTTTAAGTGACTAAATAATCTGATACTTAAGAAGTTCTCAGCACTGCAGAAGAATGATGGCATTTATTTAGGGGTTTGAATATGCAATTAAGCATCTAATTTTAAACCTGCACACTCAATAATATTGGACTTTGCTACCAAGTTACTTCCTTTTTATGGTATCTGCCAACTGCTGAATTATGCATTAGTGCATTTGACATATTAATACATTTTAGTAGTGGAGGTACCTGATCAAGCAGCAGCCGAATGACCACAAAATAAATGTCTGAGTTGGAATCAGAGACTGCCATAAACAATGGAAAACTGCTTGCCTTTATCTTGCACTGAAATCCCTATTTCCCGTCTGACTTGAAAAACTGGACCCGGTTGATGGAGCCCTTATAGTCTTAGGACCCAGCATCCCCTCTCATCCGTTAGCACATGCATTATTTTCTTGGGCCTTCTTGATGCTTTTCCCTCCCCCTTTCCTGGGCTCATTTTTTACAGGATAGTAGTATGTTCCTGTAATTCTAATCAAGCATATTCTGACTTGCTCATAAATTAAAATCAAATACTTAGCTATTACTAATGCACTCTAGCCTACCTGGTTGTAATGAGATCCAGGCCTTTCCCCGTTCCTGAGTGGAGCTTTCTCCCTTGTCTTTCAGCTGACCTGAAGCAGTGAAGGTGGCTGTGCACTGTCTGTGCTCGCTGAGTTACTGCAGGCACTCCCCAGTTGTTGCTGATCTTTGCTTTCCAGGATTGCCTACCTATCACTCCCTTGCCAGATTCTGTATGCTGGATGCTCATTGAGACGACATTTGAATATAGCCCAGTTTTTCCCAGTGGGGAGGCGTGATACCAAACCAGTAGGAGAAGTGGCACTCTCAGCTCCAGCAGGTACGGGAGTGTCACCCAGTTTGTACCGATCTGTTGAACAGCAAACGCGTCGTGTAAGGGACAGTCAGAGAATTACGAGGCAGGCGTTTAACACTGCAGAAGCAATCTCGGTATTTAACATGCTGAGAATACAGGCTAATCACGGAAGGCTTGTCTAGATGTCTGTATTCCTTTGGCTCCTGAGGTATTTTGTAGATGCTGACGGCCAGTGGGAACTTTAAATCAATTTATTGTGTGTGTTTACATATGCAGCGAAACCATTTGCCATATCATTTAACTACACGGAGTGAATTGTTGACCATGAGCTGGTCTGACCTTTTCAGGCCTAATCAAGAAATCTGAAATATTATTTTAGCCTGTCAGCCCCAGTAATATGCTGTAAGAGTATCTGGATCTAACTGAAAATGTCAAATGTGCTCTAATATGCAACCCATCAAAGTTACGATGCAGGAACCAGTTAAGAATATAAATCTGTAACATCTGTGGTGCATTTCAATTGCCTGGGTAAGTTGTTCTGCCATTGATACAAGCTAGCTAAAAACAGGCATTTAAAGCAATTCTTTGGAATGCATGTGAGATGTACAGCCACTTAAATATTAAAGTGATCTTGAAAGAGGGGTGATAACTCCAGGTTAGAATACTACTGGAAAAAACAGCCCAGCATGAATACTAGTGCTCTAGTGAATGTCTGGCTAGCTTTATTGTGTGGTAATGTAAGATTAGTGGTCTCATGTAACCTCAGAATTTTCCTTTTTAATTTTAATAATTTGCTGCTTGTAAAGTTTTGCTCTTAGGGGTGATAATCCATTATATGAGCTGAGATATCCTTATCAATCTTATTGCATTTAGTAGTAAAAAATTTTCATAGTTTTGTGCATTTCATGAAAAATCTTCTTCTCTATTTAAAAGTATTCTAAAACCCAGCAATTATCAGTAGAGTGTTTAATGATGTTCAATTTTTTCTCATCTTCAAAATTTCTGTTCTTGGTATTTTATGAGATAGATCTAGGATATGTCTGCCTCTAATAATTATTTGTCAAGCACAAGATCAATTGTTTATTGGTATAATTTCTGGATGATGAATTTAAGTTTGGATTAAAGTGGATGGGCATAATGAAAAACAACTTTGTATCCTAAGAAAATGGTATTTTGTTAGCTAAACAGTCTATCAAAATTGTTTAGTCTAAAAACACTTGTTAGACTAAAATTGAGTTGGTTTTTATCTGATTGTGGGTAGTTCATGTAATTTGAGGTGCTATTAACTGAATTGCTACTATTAGTAAAATGTTGTTGGAAGTAGAATTAAAATGAACTATGGGAAGCATTGCTGAACCGATAACTTTGCATGGAAAGTAGTGTGTTTTAAAGTACCCACTTAACGCTATTTGAACTGCTCTTACGAGGCAATGCTGCCCTCCCCTGGTATGCTGAGAAAAGCAGGAATTTTTATCCCGGTCTGAGCCAGTTCTAGAGCTTCCTATTAAATAGAAATTGGTGGATTGGGGGAAGAACGGGGGAAAAATGCTGTTAAACAGACCTTTATACACTTTCTCTGTTAAGAGAGAAAAAAACCCTCCAAAAAAGCCATAAAACAGACGTTTGTGCAGTGCTTTTATGTATGCATGGTGCAGATGTAGATGAATGTACAAATAATATACATCGAATCTACTGTGAATACACCATAGAGGGCTGAATTAAGTTTGTGTGGCAATTTGGAGGATGAACTGAAGACAAAATAAACAGATGCACGGTGGTAGGAGGACCAATTACAAGAAACTTTTCTTTAGCAGTATAATTTTGTCCTGTAAACATGAATGATAAATCTCTAAACATTATATACATGTTCAGTTCTGCAATAGAGAAGTACATGTGACCATGGCCAGGAGTTTGCATGGGAATAGGATTGGCTCTCGTGCAAATGAAGCTGTAGCAAAGCTGTCATCTGCTGTCAGGGTCTGTTGATTACAAAGATATCACCACAGGCTCAGGAAGTCCCTTCACTGTACATTCCTGAGAGCTGAGGAAAGTAGTCCAAGGAAATATTACTGTTGCATGGTCTGTTCTTTAATGTATTTCCTCAGATATCTGGTACTAACTGCTGCTGGAGATAGAATGTTGGGGTAGAAGGTTCTTTAGACTGTCCAACTATGGCTGTTACGTGTTAAATGGATTGCTATTTGCTTTAGTTTTGTGATCCTTCCATTTCTCACTGCTAGGCAATTTCACCATAGTCCTGATAGCAGAAAGAGATAAGCTTTGTTACAAATACAAGAATTTTAGTTCCCACATCTGAGTCTAATAGAGTGTGTGGGGTGGGCTTCGCTTTTTGTGTTTGCTTGTTTGTTTTTAAGGTGTAAAATATCACTTTCTTTTTATAGTTAAGATTTTTCTAATTGCTGGACAACTTGCAAAACACACAACCTTTTTTTCCTGTGGCATATGACTTGACTTATGTTTTGTTTGCTCCTCGTTCCTTTTAGTGCATTGGACATCACCTAACACTAGAGAAAGCTGGAGAGAGTATGTTAAAACCTCTGGTTCATGTATTTCTTCGTGTCTTAGATCTGAACAGATGAACAGATTGCCGCATGAGGAGGGGGGTTTTTCTGCCAGACTGGTTTGCTTGAGGACTTTGCTTGAGTGTGAGTCCTTGTCTACTGCTTAGGGTTAAGTCACTTGGGAGACGTTTTAAGAGCTGTGGAATATAATGACATTCCCAACGTGACTTGGTCTGCTCCGGTTAGATTTGCATGTTAGAGTGGTGTTGATATTTTACCACAACCTTTTACAGTAAGGTCTAGAAGCTGTTCTGTGTCTCTGGTGCCTACCAGTCTGCAGAGCAGGTGTGGCCCATTTTGAGCTAGACTCCAACTAGTAAGTTAACCTGTGACTGTGGCAGATAGAACCTGAAGACTCCAGTGGTCTTTCACAGGCTGTTGCTTCTGAAGAGACTTTCCTGGTAGCAGAACACCAGTATTTGCCTTCATGCACATCAGCGAGTAAGCTGTAGTAATCAATCCTTTTGGGAGCTAGCTGTAAAACCACTGCAAGTATGGCTCCAAAATAATTAAAGGTCGAGCTAAATCAACAGATTAGATGTCTTTCCTTTTGTGACACCCTGCCACAGTAAAACCAGTTTTCTATGTTCTTTTCTGTTAGATCAGTATTCTGGCAGTGCAGCAACCCAGCCCAGCGCATCGAATAGTTCATGTGAACACAGTGGTGTTGCTCCTTGACCTGGAACAAATGTATGAGGTCTAAAACTGTGTAACAATTTTCTTTCTTCTCCATAACTTTTGCAGGTATTGGGGCTGCTGGTGTGGACCCTGATTGCTGGAACAGAGTACTTTCTATATCCAGCCTTCGGCTGGGTGATGTTTGTAGCTGTGTTTTACTGGGTTCTCACCGTCTTTTTTCTGATCATCTACATGACAATGACGTACACCAGGATCCCGCAGGTGCCATGGACCATGGTGGTAAATATACCATTCTTTGTTGTTTCAGGTTTGCTGGGTTTTGAAGAGAATAAAGTATCAGTGCATTCTGTGTGTTTATTTAAGCAACTGTACTTGTGCTCTTTGCAGATTTTTCCCTAATTACTGTGTGGTTGCATACCTGCAGTGTTTGACCTTCATACTACCCAGACACTTTAAAACCACTTTTTCTGTGATGTTTCACCATTTTTGTTCAGCGATTGATGTAGTGACTTGATTTTTAATGTGTGTATGACTGATACTTATGCACAGTGACCTCTTTTTCTCTTCTCTCTGTGGTGGTTACATCCCATGAAGAATGAGTCTGTCTCTGAGCTAACAGACCTGTTCATGTGGCTTAAACAGCAGAAATCCCTACTGGAATCAACACCATGCATTTAGAAGCAGGACTTGGGCTCTTAAAACATTAGTCTTCCTCCACTGAAGTTAAAGCAAAGGTGGTTCAGAGGTAGCAACACTCTGACAATTCACATGTAGTCTACTGTGAAAATGGTGCTGAAAATTAGTCTTATATATATGTTAAATATGTACCATGTAATCCTTTGCTTTTAGCTCAAGACTTAAAGCAAATCAGATAAACAGCTACTGTAATTACAGAAAAATTTCACAAGCACTTAAAATTCAGATCCAGTTTTTATGGTTTGAGCAAACCTGGCCAGCTCTAACTCTCAACAGTCTATTTTTACATCATTTGCATAACAGCCTGGTCTTCAGGATAGTAGATCCTAAAAGCCATTGTCATTTCAGCCAACTGGCTATTTGTGACCCATCTAAGAATCACTAGAAATTTTATCTTTGCATTTGTTGGATACAATGAGACACAGTTCTTCTTTTTTTTTTTTTAACAACTAAATATCATTGACTAGAATTCTGTTATTTTTATGATGAAATGTATTTGACTTCTGTGTTGCTAACAGCTTGTTATCAGCTATATTGTGTATGTGACTAAAATTGAATACTGGAATACTCTTCTCTTTTAGTGTTCCCATTTGCTGCTGCAATAAATAGCCAGCTATAGCAATTACTAATGAGAACAACCAGGATTATGTTCAGATAGCTTCTCTATTTTCAAGTTTCATAACCAGCAATTACCATTAAGGCTGTAACACTGCTATAGAAATGTTGGATTATTTCAATTACAGCAGTAATGTGTCTGGGTACATTTAAAGGTGTGGGGTTTTTTTTTTTTCCCCATTGCATTACATGTAAGTAAAGTACATTCAAAGGGAAAGCATCTTTCTATCCATTTGAATAAAGCTTTGGTCATTACCCTTCTTTCATCAGTTGAATGCTATTATGAGACAACTGCACATAAATGAGTTGCCCCTGATCTATGTGGTAGACAAACTGGAATATTTGATTTGTATTTCTTGAATATTTGAAGTGTATTTCTTGCTCTGAGTTCCACATGTATTGTAGATGTACATAAATGTAGGCCCAAAAGGTAGTCTCCTTTTATACAAAGGGGTCATATAAAGAGAAAATAAATACAAAATAAATAAAAGTTGCTTGCTTTCCGGCTTGTTCTGCCCTAAGGTATTAAAAGAGCTTTTGGGAACAGCCTTTGAATTGGTCCTCCACTGCTCCTGTCTGGCCAAGAGGAACACTGAGTCTCTTTTCAGAGAGGTGTTTTTAAAGTCTTTGTTCAAGAGAGCATGACACACACCTTTTTGAGTGAGTTTGCAACCACCTTTACCCTATTCTCGGAAGAATCCCGAATTTCGGTATCTGCCAGTTATTGCTCTGCCTCCTTAGGCGACAGTTAGCTCAAACTGTTCCTATTGTATGCAGTATCCAAAATTACATCTGGACCTCTCTGTCATAAATTCACTTTTTGCAGGTTAAGCACATTACCAAATTGCTTAAGATGCAGTTACTTTTACTGCAAATTAACCCAAAGGACGTGCTTCAAAACTGACTCTCCTTAATAGTGTAAGTTTTTTGCAAAAACAATCAATGGAAGCTTTTAAAATCTGGTAAATTTGAATTTAAGAAGCAGATGGTAATTTAGCATGAGCCATTTGGTTTGAGTAATATATTGGCAGTAAAGGCCCAATCAGCTTGCACTGTATTCCATCTTCCCCAACAGTGTTATTTCCCAGAGCAGCACTTCTCAGAAATTATGTGCTTTTTTCTTTTCTACATGACAAGATATTGCAGGGATTTGTAGCTTTCCAGGGTAATTGAGTCTTTTTGTAATGGGAAATCTGAAAATAACAACAAATACTCTAGGTAATCAAATCTGGAGTTTCTAAATCGGTGCTTTACAGAAGTTCACCAGAACCTGCCAATTGTTGGCATCTCATCCTAAAATTGACAGTTTAATATTTTATTGCTGTAATGCCCAGATAAAATGAGGGGTGACATCTGTGGATAGAGATAATACCTTTTATTAGACAAACTGATATAGGTGAGATGAACCCCACTCATTTGTAAGTGTGTGAATCAAATCTCAAGTGCCAGTCCTTGGACTCCATCTGTGTGCTGAGGCACTGCCCAGCCCAGTTCCCTGTGGAAGGGTAACAGGGTATTTTCCACTGTTCCTTCTGAACTTCCCTTCTTGAGCTGCAGCTCTTTTTAGATTTTGCCAGAGCTGGTGACAAGTTAATTAAATAGTGAATAACTGGCATAAATTCCTAGCACCCACTGGGTCACACCATGGGAATTAATAGTTGGAGCTGCACCACTATGGCAACATTTAGACAACTAGAGCAACAGTTAAAGGTTATATTTGTGTGACACTCTGGAGTGCAAACCTGGGGTCAGAAGCTGAAGGGCGATGATTATGTACAACATTAGGACTGGGTCTATATTGAGTTACCAATTCCTGCAATTGTAACTACATGCAAAGCATGTCACAGGCATTCCACTTAAACATGGCACCAAATTTGCATGTCTCAGATGAGTAGCAGAGTGGGGTTTTGGGGGATTTAAATTTTTTTTTTAATAAGAAGAAGCTTCCATGACCAAGTAGAGAGAAAGTAAAAGACAAAGTATTAAAATCATATACTTTAAAAAAACCCTCATACATTTTTCTCTTTCATCTTCCTAGACATCTGTTCTCTCTTCCTCTCCTGTTCTTTCTCACATGCAAAAACCAAACAAACTTTTTGTTTGCTCTCTGTAGTGTTATGTGAGGTCATTGTTATCTGCTTTGCTTCTTTCTTAGTAATGAATGTAAGTACCCCGAGACATTAACTTTGCTCCTTGGAAGACAAATGCAGCATCTGCCATGGAGGGATCTTGATGACCCACGTAGTCCGTTCAGACTGTTCTCCTTGGTTTTACCTGTTTCTTTCTCCTCTCAAAAACAGGCAGAAGGGAAAGGTACTGAGAGATGGAAGAATACAACTGAGAAAAAAAAATGTCGCCCTCTTTACCTCCTTAAGTACTGTAGAAAACAAAGTTTTGGGAGTTTTATAAATATTCTTCATATGCCAGGAGTTATAGATTCCTGTCTTTGTGTAGATTAGAAATGTAATCAAAGTGCAGTTTTGTCTTGTTTCTTTTTTTAGTTTTTTATCATGTAGTGTCATATTCTTACTGCCTAACCCTTAGATTGTGCTAAACAAACTGAGTCCTTATTTTCACTTTTGGAAAATCACAGCACACCAGCTTTAAGACTTTTCTGGATTTAGTGTGATGGAGAGAACAGTTTGTCCAAAATGTGGTTTAATGTTTATGGATCTTCAAAGCAGTTAAATTTTAATCTTACAGATAGAAGCATGGAAGAAGGTAAAAATAGTTAAGAATGACATTTCTAGTGTACACTGCATATGTTCGGTGTATTTCAGAAGAGAGTTTTGTAATGTTGGAAAACAAATGCCTGTGCATATTAATTACGTATGTTTGTCTTTTCAACAGGGTCTGTGTTTTAATGGAAGTGCCTTTGTTTTGTATCTCATTGCTGCCATTGTAGATGCATCTTCAGTTACCAAAGATCTGGACAATCACAATTACAACAGCTGGGCAGCTTCTTCAGTGAGTTCATTTTTTGTTTAAATCAGTTCTACGTCCAATAAAGATATATCAAATGAAGGCTCATTGGAAGTGTGGGTTGAAGTTGCAGGTGTTCTGCATTTTGAAAAGCTGCAGTGATACAGGTCACACACAAAACCTATAGGTAGCTGCAATTTAGCTCATAATTTTTAGAGGTGACTAGAAATTCCACCAGGAGATGACAGTCACATCAGAAAAGGCAGTAATGTTTTTAAGATCACACTGATTTCCTCCTCCCCTGCCCCCATTTATGAGTAGCTCTCTGGCTGAGGTCAGAGCCTGCACATCAGAGCAGACTAAAAAGATTGTGTGAGCATCGAGTCACCTCAGTGCACTTGGACAACTTCAAAAGCAGTTTAAACTAACTCAGCTAACTCTGCACACTTAGGGATAAGATGCATTCAGCTTTCTGTGCACTGAGCCATTGTCCACATTGCCCACACAGCACCTTGGGGAAAGCCCTGGAGTGGTGTTGCTGTTTCCACAATGATCTTCCTGTTATGGCTTCCACTTTTGGTAGTCTTTCCTTTGAGCTGCGAGGGCAATGCCTGAAAAATCAGGTAACTTCCCAGTGTTTTAAAGTGGATGAAGTCACTACTTAGTCTGACATTACTGTCTTACTACTTAGATTTAGAAATCCAAAACAGACAAAGTGGATGAAAAATAACTTCAAAGCAAAACAAAAAAGGAACAGAAAAGAGCCTTGTCACTTTTTGAGTTAGGTGAATGCATTCAGTAGCAAAGTTAAAGGAATTGTGAAAGAACTTTTTGCATGTTGTGGCAACAGTAGTCAAATTCAATTGTCCACAGGAATTCCAGATTACTGAGTGTTCATGCTGCTGCAGTTGTTCTCCTGACTATTCACAAATCCTGTCTGAAGCTTATTTTATATGGCCATGAACACAGGAACTCGAACACCTGCTCTCTTTTTGTCCTGGGAATCGGATCAATACATCCCTGTCATTTCAGTGGTGTTCAGGGTCTTCTCCCCTTGGCAGTGTGTAACTACAGATCTGTTACTCAGCCACTGCAGCTGACAGGAGCTTGCTTGCTGCTAGATAAGCTTCCATGCTGATTCAGGTTTTATGCAAAATGCATGAATGTTCAGTGTCTCATGGGAGGTTTGGATTCTCTTCTAATACTTCCTAATAATGTTTATCTAATGCAGTGTCTAAATAAACCATTAAATGTGGATTCTTGCTTTCCAAGTCCATTAAGGGTTTCATGGATAGAGGATTTAGCAAATCATGTATCCCCAATAGTCATTCCGTTAGAAAGATTTCAGATGAAGCTTTTATTTAATAAGAAACAAAATAATTGGAAAAAGAAGAATGCTACAGTTTTTTATTGTAATAAGATTTTATATCATCATCTACTGGTTTTGGTGTTACAGATTAAATTTGCATCAGACAATACTCACCAAGGGCCCTCTGTTGAAAGGCTTAGATTTACTGCCTGGATGAATGCTCAGCAGTGCCTACCCAGGCCAACGAGAGCATATAAGCCAGGAACAACTGTAGAATCATAAAATATTTTTAGGCTGGAAGGGACTTCTTGGAGGTCATCTGCTCCAACTCTCTTCCCTCCTACAGCAGAGCTAACTCATATCCGGCTACCAGGGCCTTGTCCACTTGAGTATCTCCCAAGATGGCTATTCCACAATACCTGTGTACCTGTTTGATTACTCACAATGTGGGTTGGGTTTTTTTTCCTAATATCTAATTGAAATTTCTTCTAGCTTGTGTTTGTTCCTTCTTGTCCTGTCGTTGCTCACCTCTTAGAAAAGTGGTGTTAACCTTATTGGCAGCGACAGCTTAATTTGATTCAGTTACCAGCACAAAACACTCTGGTGTTGTCGTTAAGACCATGGTGAATATTGTCTGTTTTGAACAACATGCAGTGATTACCAGGAATTGAAGCACTAGTGCTGAATTGGACTTTATCTGTACGACTGAAATAAATCTAGCTTGCTATAGAAGGCTTATTCTGCTATCAATTTCTGACAAAGCAGTAATATGACAGTGCGGTTGCCGTCACTGTTATTTGCACTGACGAATATCTTCATTCATCAGTAGAGGAGCTCTGGAATTGGTAACCTTATCAATAGTGCTGTTTGGGAACATGTCTGGGCCTGCATTTGAATCCAGGTTTTCTCTGTAATCAAACAGAACTGTGTGCCATGTGGAGGTACAGGTGGGCTGTAGGGAATTCCTGGAACACAGCAGCAGGGCAGGAGTGTAAGCTCGAGCTCACATTGTCCCACAGATGATCTCTCAGGCTTTAAAAGCAGCAAGTATTAGATTGGTGGCAAATCATTACTGAGGCAGTATAATGAGGAATTCATAAAAAACCTTGAAATATGTCATGTTTTGTCTGCTCCTAGGCCCATATTTCTATGCATAACATAAGCTTACTTTTACACAGTGTTGCCTGCGATGGCCACACAAGTACAAGGAGGTGAGAGTGTGCCATTTTAGTCACATTGCTATTTTCCTTTTTCCCAAGTCCCATAACTATTTTTTTTCCTTAAAAATGCCAGTGCTCTCAAATATATTTTTTTCCTAATCTATTTTTTCCCCTCTCTTTACAGTTCTTTGCCTTTGTGGTTACCTCCTGCTATGCTGGAAATACATATTTTAGCTTTATATCCTGGCGATCACGAACTTTGCAGTAAATGCTTCATTAAAGTGAATTCTGTAGTGTAAAGTACCTTGAGGATTATTCACCTTTGATAAAAGCTTGGAAGAGGGGTGAGGTATTGTTGAACATTTCTGTTAGAATTGACACAATATAAACTGAGATCAAATGATTATTTATAATAATGCCATCTTTAGATACATTTAACCCTGACTTTGTACGATATAATGAAATTTCATACTGCTTCTTTTAAAATTAACATGGTATTTTTCTAGACATTGTATAGTTGTTACTACTAAACCTTTAATAAATCTTACTCAATGTGCCACGTTTGTAAATGTAACTTTATAAATGTCGCAGGTATACTTTTGATACTGAATGCTACCAAAACTAAGATTGATATTGTATCATCATTATGTATGAAAAGTGACATTGTGCAGAAAAAAAAAAACCCTGAAAGTTAAAAAAATAAATAAATAAATGATCCAACAGTGCATCTTTTGTAAACTGGGAGTAGAAGGTTGCTTTTTAAATTTCTTTTTCAGAGTATGATATATACCACTAAGAATTCAGACGATCCTGTCAGTGTGCATATTCCAACAGCTTCTCACATCACAAGGTTGCTTTTGGAACCTGTTACTGTAGGTCTGAAGCTCAAGTCTGAAGCTGAAGAAATGTGCCTGGAACACATTATCTTAACAGGTTGCTGAGATCCAACAGGCTCCAAAGCACGAGCCCAGACAACACCCCCTCACTGCTCGGTGCTTAACCTACTGGGGGTATCACAAATCTATGGCTAAAGGTAACACTTCTTGTTTCTCAGCAGACTGTGCTTGTTCAGGTTTTCTTCTCCTCAGATTAGGCCATTAATCTGTCTTATTAAAAATTGGGCTTTAAATCCTATTAAATGATATAAAGATTAAATCCATAGAAGAACTGTCAAGAGACCAGTGCTAGAAACAAAGAATTTCCTGCCTCCTTTCCTGTCTACTGGTATCATCTGCAGCGTGTTAGTTTAACAAATGAAGTTGATGCTCATATTTAAATAACTTTGAGTCAAACAGAAGTATGACAGAATATGACTTTCAAAACAGATGCCTTTGAAAATAACTTTCAAATACAAATTACTTAAGGATTTTTTTCCAGGAATTATGTGGTGAGTGAAAGGTTGTGATTATTTTGTGATGTTATTTAAAGTTTTCCTCATTTAAAACTACTGGTGAACCTTTTATTCTTGGATTAAGAAGATTTGGGCTCCCTTCTAGTCTTCAAAAGCTTATTTGGTTGATAATATATGGCAGGAGAGAAACCTTACTGCTTAAAAAAACTTTTATTTCTCCTTGTAACTAAATGGTGTGTGGTTACTTACGTACGTGCCTTGCAGAAGATTTATCAGCAGAGAGCTAATTCCGTTCTCGATCACATGGTTTTTTCTTGATTATCTGTCAGTCATAAGATTTCAGTGTGAGGGAAGCCAAGATATTATTTTAAAACCTGTATTTGTCTGCAAATTGTATTTGGCCTGCACAACGTAGGTCAGACTGTCTGCTGCTTGCTAAATTTGTCCAGTTGTGAGAAGGGAGAATGGCTACCAACTCTGCATTTTATCTACACAGATAAAATGTGCCATTAAAATCCTGTATGCTCTTTTCCATCGCTGGAAAAAAAAAAGGATCAAAGGCATTGAAATGATCCAAGTGTCAACTGATAAAATGTGACTAGAAATAGAGCCAGAATTAACATTTCATCAGTGATTTCTCATCAGTAAAAAATGCTTCAGTAGGAATAGAAATTCTTTCTTAATTGATATCTGATGTTTCTATTTCAACTCCAAAGGATGTGAGTATGTTTGCACAAACATTTCAAGATTTTGTAGCTACTTTAGGTCTGGTCTAAACTCATAACCCAGACATCATTTGTGGACAGAGGAAGTAAGAGGGAGTAGAGCTAAGAGGAAATTCTGTTTCATCCAGTTTACCTAAAACTGTCATGGCAACTGTGTGTTACATGTCAGAACAAGCCCTTTAACATAAGATAAAACCAGATAAGGAATCATTCTGGCAAAATATCTCTTGCTCTCTGAATCTTCAGTGCTGATCCTCAAGGGAAGGTCTGCAGAATGACTTCCAAAGACAAATCTGTGAGCTGAATCCTTAATTCTGAGTTTAAAAAAATACATACTAGGCAAAAATTTGCTTTGCACTTGGCCTTGCTTTTTTTTTCTCCACAAACCATAAGTTACCTGCCTTGCTCTTTCCTTTTAGAAATATAATTATCTTACTTCCCATGCTCTTTCTCATCTGTCTCATTTCTCATCTGTTGCCCAGATACCAACTGTCTTGTTTTTCAAATGTTCTGAATATCTAGTTAAAATTGGAGGAATCGGCACAAGCTGAGCATTCCTTTTGAAATTTGCTCCTCCAGTTTCAGGCCTGAAGAAAGGCATAAGCACCCAAAAGGTTATCTTGCAGTGCACTAGTGTTAAATACTGATTTGCAAACTATGAGTTAGTGCATTTGTATATTCTAATATTGATAAGGAAGATAAGCTAGCTATGGTTTATCACATAACAATTAAAACAAGGTTTGTATCCGCTGTAGGTTAGTAGTAAGATTGAAAGAAGCCTTAAAAGAACAACTGCTAAGTGATGAAGTCATTGGTGAAATTCTTAAAACAGATATTTAGAAGAATAAACAAACTGCTAATCAACTTGCAAAATGAAAGTATTTGACTTATAAATAACTTGTTTCAGACAAACAGTCTCTAAAAAATCTAAGTCACTACACAAGGGTACTTGATGTCAACTTACGGCCATTAATTTTCATTTATTAAGGAGTTGTCAGTACCTTTTTTCATCATCATACACGAGGCACTTAACAAGTCAAAGTAATTAGCATGAGAACTATAATAAAAACTTCAAATGCAGTAGTGTTAGATGGACTTTGTCCCAGTGCTTCACAGAAGACCCCTGTATTGCTAGGTAGAAAATATGACTGTTATTCTACTTGTATTAATTTAAAGTTATTTCTGTTTCACTGGCCTGAACTTGGATCAGCAGGGCCCCAGTCACATACATGCTTTCAAAAGAAATAAAGAACTAAAGAAGCTGAACCAGCAGATAAAACCCCCGTATTTCTTAATAGGAAATGAAGCAGTTACTGGAACCTTCCTCCACAGGACTTACAGAAACCTATAGTCATGCATGCTTCTGCAGAAGAGAAAAAAAAAAGCAGCTGTTCCAAAACAGAACAAATTCTTTATTTCTCAGCAGCTAGCATTTTCCTCTTGTGGCAGTAGCTGGTGTTGTAGCTTTGATATCTAATGACATGAGATAAAATGTGGTGGGACAGGTAATACCTTTTATTGCAACTACAAGCAGGCTTAATAGAAGTCCAGAACTACGTACTGCTTAATCTAGTACGGACCATTGCCCACACTGGCAAACCTGTTTTGCTCAAGTAAACTGCTTATGCTACGGCCTTATGTGTGCTTGGGGTCATCTAGGCTTATGTGTTTTCCCTCCTAGGACAATTTTAGTTGCTGAAGGAACTATTAAATACTAAATATGAACAGAAAGTGCATCATAACTGCAGAACAAAGCAGCAGAAGATGGGGTTACTACTCCAGTGAGTACAGAAGTAGCATATGCCCAGCTCAGAGGCCCGCTATTACCTCGCTTGTCAGAAAGCAGAACAAGTTATTTTTAAACTTGAGGAAATACATAGCTTCCTTTGCTGCTTTTTGGTAGTATCACTGCATGATTTAATTCAAACACTGGGCCTGAGACATCTGGACAGTCATTACAGTTTTACCAGTTGCTGCCCATTCAATGCAACCCATGCATAAAAACCAATGCAGGTTTTTATCTTTTATGAGATCGAGAATCAGAGGATTCGGGGGAGTGGGAGGGTGGCAAGAATGAGTGCCGTGGGGGAAGACGCTGTTTGCAGCTGTACCTCCACAGCGAAGCACCGGAATAGGTCCCCTCCCAGCGCATCGCCGACAAACTTTGACGCGCTGCGGGGTTTGTCACTGTCCCCGCCGACCTGCTCCCCGCTGCGGCGGCCGGCTCGTGCGGAGCTCCCTCCCGGCAGGGCGTCCCGCTCCCTGCTTGGACAGCCTCCCTTCGGCCTCCGTTTCCATGTAACCCAGCTGCACAGGGGGTCCGGCCGGCCGGCTGTCCCGCTGCGGCCGCCGCTCCGGCACGGCGCGGCGGGAGCGTCCCTGCGCGGCTCCCGCTCCCGGCTGTCCCGGACCCCGCTGCTCGGGCTGGGAGCGGCAGCGTCTCCCCCGCGGCAGGGGAAACCCCCGCGGCTCCCCTCGGCCTCCCCCNTCCTCGTGCCGGGCCGGGCAGCGGCGAGGGCAGCGCGGACGCAGCCATGTCGCACGGAGCGCGAGTGATCCGCACTGGGGTGAGCAGCGGGGGCCCCGCGGCCCCGCCGCCCGTCACCGTCGCCTCCTCCTCGGCGGGCTCGGACGCGGAGCTCATGGACGGGGGCTATTTCCGCTCCTGCGCCGGCATGCTGAAGGTGGCCCAAATGGTAAGGGGCGAGCGGGGCGGGGGACGCTGCCGGGGCTCCTGCTGGGGCCCTCGGAGCCCGCGGGAATCGCTGTCATCCCTGCGGGACGGGTCTTGTGGAGACGCGGCCGGAGGGCGCCGTCGGGCAGTGCTGGGGCCGCGGCTCCGGGCGGGTTTGGCCCCTCGGCTCTCGCAGCTCCCAGCAGGACGAAAAGCCCCCGTTCCTCTGGCAGAGCGGAGCGTTGCCTTCTGTCGGAAGCTGCTTTTGCGTCTTCCTAATGCAGCAATGAGCACTTCTGACCAGACGGACGTGCGTGAGCCCAAAGCAGCAGAGTTAACTTTTTGCCGTTAACAGCGATAGCACCGTAATGCGACGGCACATCGTGCTGCACTGGAGCACCTCATTCCGTAGCCTGAGTAAGTTTTTAGGAGAAATCGGGGCCGAGTGCCAGTGCCCACAGCGATCTGGTAAAGGTGGGCACCACAACTGAGGCTCCAGCTCCAGCTAGCTCCGTGCCCTGTCAGAGACCTCCAGCAGTGACCCAGTGACACAGGGAGGGATGTGGGAGATGTAGGGCTGAAATTCAAAAGCAGTCGATGGTGGAACGCTGCCAGGATTTGAGCCTTAACTCAGTGCATGAAATTCAGCTCCATGTAGATGTGGAGAGGATTAACAGATGGATAAGCTCTTTCTCATTTTTATGGCACATAATTATCTGTGGGGTGATTTGTCAGGGTAATTAAAGTAGTGGCAGTTGTAAAGCCCAGGGAAGAGCATGAGAGACATCAGGTACCGATACCTCCACACATACATTTTCATCCTGCAAAACCTTGTGCCTTGGCAGCGTTTTATCCTGGAGTTGTTGCCTTCATTTTTATTAGCCCCCAATGCCTTCTTCCCCCTGCATGTATTTGTCCAGTCATTTTTTAAAAGTTGTGTAGGTTGTTGTCAACCAGATTTCTAATTCTAAGTTAGGATTCATTATGTTCTAAGTTACTGAGTAGTAATATCAAATCCTCAAGTTTCTCTGGAAAAGCTGCCCAGTTTCTTCCAGTTCATTATCAGTTGTCAGCTGCCCTTAGAAATGACCCTCAGTAGCAAGAGATGAAGTTGACCCTGACTGGTCATGGCTGCCTCCACCTGCTGAGCATCTGCCCTGCCCTCATGAGACCTCGAGAGTCGTCCCTCACTATGAATTCTGTGCAGTAGAAACACAGTTGTCTGCTGCCTTCTTCTGGCCTGGGTTGTTCCCAAACCATTGAGCGGACCTGGAGAACCTTTTCAGGGGAAAAGTGACATTGTTTTGAGCATCTGTCTACATTGCAACTGAACCTGTAGCCCTAAAACAGTAGACTTGTGCTCTGCTGATGAGCTGGAAGTCTATTTGCTTTCACCACTGTGGAAAGAAGAGTTCCTTTTATGGACTAGAAATAACTAATCCTTTCTGCCCTCCATCCTGCCGTGGTGTCTCTACAGCTCTGAGGTGTGACTCCTAAAGCTACCACAGCATGGTTATTTGTGCTGTAATGTCAGTTTCTGGTGCACGTATTAAGTGCATGCATTCTTTACATGCTTTACATATTTTCATTTGCTGGATGTAAATCTATGTAATTTCACATAATGCTTCACATACTTTGCATAAAGTCGTATTTTATCAGTGCCGTTAAGTGTAAAATTCATCCAAATTTAAGCAAGTGGCTTTCTGCAGTGACTTTAATAGAAGTTAAAATAATCTAAATTATTTTTCCTTTGCACTCAGCTTCACCTTCTTATATTTTTCTGCTTTCAGCTTGGCTGTAAACATCAGTAGGAGTTACATCAGGTATTCAAGGAACTTTGGGCAAATGGACTTCTGATATCACATATCACAATAGTGTCTTCTCAAATAATTCCATAAGAAAACCAAATGTTTGTGCTGTAGCATGTAGAAATAACCATAATACATTCGTTCTAGATTCACTCCTGCACCAAATAAAATAGGGAGAGCTAAATATATTTACAAGTCTCTTTTATCTCTTCTCAGACAGTGTTTATATCCACAGGCCCATTTGTATTAGCATTCAGTTCTCCTAGTACGAAATGTTGGCAGTAACTTTTTTTGTAAAGATTTCTTTATGCTAAATCTGTAAACGTTCCTGCACTAGTGTCGATGTGGCTGGTGGCTGTAGCCTTACTGAGAAGGAGAACCCTTATGCTGGCAAAGGGCAAAGGTGAGGCCTTTGGGTTAGATATATATCACACTAAATTGTGTACTGGGCCTCTGAGTGGTTGTGGTTGTGAAGAGGAAATGTTACAGGTTTTCTTCTCACTTTCTTCCTCAATCCCGTTTACCAAGAAGTAGAGGATGTGATACAGAGCAAGAAAGAAACATTTCATCATTTATTGTAAAGTTAAGGGCTGTTTGCTGTGCTTGCAAGCTAAAAACCCCCAACGATTGTATGTATATGTGCGTGGCATAGTTCTAGTAGATGACAACAACATGCCATGGGAATCATAGGAAGGAAATAGAAGATAATGTTACAGCTGTTCTGCTGTGAGACAGAAGGACTAAAACTTAGGAATATTGAAGAGACTGTGCAGCCTGAATTGTTGGCAATTTTTGGATGTTACCTGTGCTTTTTCTTGAAATTCTGGGTGTTGCAGTGTCTAGCATAGAATGAAATTAAGAAGAAAAAAGTGTTTCTGGCCTGTAAGCCTACAGAAATTCCTTTCCTTTTTTTTGCTAGACAATTTCTTTAACCTTGCAGAATGGTTATAGCTTTGAAAAAACAGTGTATTTTATGCATTGACTTCATGGCCTAGGGAATTGTCTATAAATATGTTGAAAATAAAAGGGAGGAGAAAACATAGTTATGCAGACTTGTGTATTTTGTGTGGCAGTAAGACAATTTGAAAGCTGCTTTTCCACGTGTGACTGTTACTGACCTTAGTGGGGGCTCTTTTCAAAATCTAGTCTCAACTGACACTCTGATTTTAACAGGAAATTACAAATTATTTCAACGTCTAACTTACTTCAGCTTGTTTAACTTGATGTTGTTAATACAGCTTCTGCTTTTTCTTTCCTTTCCTTCTCTTTTTTTTGGTATTTGCTGTTTTGCCAAGGTCTCCAAGGGATACGTGCAGGATCCCACCGTGGCCACCTTGGTTCTGTAACACCAGCGTACTAAGCAAGTGTGTGAGTGGGTGTGCATCAGTGTGCACAATACAGAGAAACTGACTTGAAATACTTGAGTTTTAGCCAGCTTGCCAAAATTGACACAGATGGCACTCTTCAGCATTCTGCATAAGCTGTGCTGGTTTGGTTGAGGCACATTTGCTTTGTGTCTGCTACTGCTGACTTGTTTTATTGTAAGCTTTTGTAGGAATCTCTGTTGCTTAGCTTGGCAAGTTCTCAGTAGATGGGTTCTTGGGAGTTTTTTGAGGCATCCTGTGCCATTAGGGTCAGTGGTATGAATGCGCATTTGTATTGTCACCAGGGTGGCTCAAGTGCCAGTGTTGATAGATTGAAACAAGTCTGGTGCCACTGAATTTCTGCTGGAGCCCTCATGTGCTTTTTGTATTTTTACAGCTGAAGTCTGGAGGATGCCACTGACACTGTATTGGACCAGGTCCTGCTTTCAGCACAGCCCGTTTTAGACAGGGCAGCCTGTGTAGGTGTCCCCCTCTGTTAGGCGCTTGGTAGGAGTGATTGCATCACCTGTCCAAAGTGTCTGGTGCAGAGCTTTGCAGGAGTGTGACCGACACAGACTGAAGAGAGAAAAGAAGAGCTGAGAGCTCACATGTAGGAGAGCCATCATGGCACAGCACATGCTTGTGTAGGTCTCTCAGGCTTCTCCCACTGTTCTTGACCACTCCTTTGTCCTGGGAGGTGTGAAGTGATCTATGTGATCTATGACCTTTGCCTCTCTTTCACCTCCCCCAGGTTGGGCCAAACTAACTTTGTCGCAGTTCAGACTAAAGGCCATTGTTCCCACAATGACACCACTGTTACTGTTACAGTAGCTCTGTCACAGTAAGCACAGCCTCACAGGGTGCTTTAAGCTAAAACCAGTGCTGATTCTGTCAGCTCAATATGAGCCATCAGTTTCACAAGACAGAAAACAAATCAAAATTACCTTCTCAAGGCTGAAGATCCACAAGCAATTGCAATGTAAAAAAAGGATAAACTCAATAAAAGTTGATTTAACAACATCATTTTAACTTGTTAAAAATGCTAAGGCAATAGTTAAAGCTTTTCTGCAGAGTATCTATTTAACTTCCCAAGTATGCCTTGACAAAAGCAATGACATACTTGACACGTGAATGGCCAGCAAGACAGTCTGTAATTCTGAGTAACTTTGAAGTGTGCTGAAACCTCTCTGGGTTATTTGTATACTAACGTATAGTTGCATAATATTATTCAAGAGAATATTTATTCATCTAACACTGAAGGCTAGAGAATGCTGGTAGTTAGGTTGCTGGAGCCGAGTTCCATTTCTGAATGTGCTGTATAATATCAGACAAATTTACTGGGGAGCTATATTCGGAAGAAGTTAAAATATGAAAAGAGAGCAAAATTTGTTAGTGCAAGAAAACAATTCCTAATCAAAATCACTGATGCAACAAAAAGAAATTCACAAAAACAAGTGCTGCTTGGAATTATTGGAGAGCTGCTCAATCTTTTAACTTGATCTTGAGACTGAAACATCTTTCTGTCCATGGAGGTGATTGAAGTAAAACGTGTAGTTCTCTGCAGCAGTGTGTCAGTGACATGGATTTGCCTCTGTGGTAATAAAGCTGCTCAGTCAGAAGAGAGGCATTCTGGCGATATGCAGAGGTGCTGAATCTGTAAGCCTGTCTGTGAGTCCTGTACAGACTGCTTTCTGGTGGATTGAAGAAGACCACCCCAAGAATGTGCGAGATAAACTACTGGTTAAGCAATGAGATGCGTTTTCTGAGGCTGAGGTCAGAGCTATATGTTGTAGCTGCTCATTATTTTTGTTGTTCTGCTGGAAACTGCAGTAAAAGGACCTTGCTGGGCATGCTGAACAAAGAGAGAGAGAAAAAATTATCTAAGTCTTAGATGGCTCCAAAGTAAGCTGGAGCACTCGAGTAAGGAATGTCCAAGCTTAGTAATTAAGCCCAGTAGGACTGGGAGGTCCTGTTATTTCCCCTCTGAGAACACCAAAGCCGGCTGCCTCAGCCAGTGGTGTTTTTTCCGTGCCTCTGCTCTGGGTGGCCATTTTACAATTTGTGTCCAGGTGTTTGCGTAAGAGCTGGAAGCAAACCCTGCGTTCTCTGCATGTTAACCAAGGAGTGCTTGCTGGCAGGCTGACACAGTTTTATTTGATGAGGCAAAACTTCACAAGCAACACCAGTTTAAGGAGTTTTCCCTTCTGCCTTGTCTCCATGCAGCTGTTCTCAGCTGCAGTGATGCAGATGTCCACCAGGTTACACAGTACCAGGAAACTAATGGAGCTCTACTTCAGCTCTCTGGTTTTCCTTAAGTGTTTTTAGGGAGCAGTGCAGCCATAGAGGCTACTGTGGGCAAGAACAAGTGTCTGGCACAGAAGGGCAGGAAATACATAAGCTTGAAGTGGTTCCATGTGTTTCAAACCACAAGCTGAGAATGTAGTCCTTTTTCTTTTTCTCTTGGGCAGGGGAAGGTTTTGCACCATCTGTTTTAATTTCTATCTACCTCTTTCAGGAAAATAAAGAAACTTGTGATTTTTCTGATGTTGAAACTGCTCTAGAAGGCTAAAAAAATCAACTCCAGTACATTTTGTAAAAAGGCAATTATAGTCATTATTAAACACTAGGGTATCTCTGCTCTGAATGTGTCAGTGAATGTTTTATTTGTTATTTATTAAAAGAGGCTTTCTACAAGCTCAAAGTTGGAGCCATCTTTCATTGCTTATTTGGTGCATCCATTAGGATTTGTTGCAATACATTCATTAGCAATCTCTGTGCATGTAGAGGTGATTCTTTCTGTAGAGGTGGTTGAACAGGGGTTAGCAAATACATTTTCTGAAATAACAAAAAAAAAAGGGAAATGAAGCATAGAAATTTACCACATCACCTGAGACATGTTTAGTATGCCTGAAAGAGCAGAGTGAAGTATTGGCAGTGGTTTCCTGGCACGTTTGTTTTATGGGAAGTTAAATTTTAAAGCGCCATTTAAAAATCTTAATCAGGTGCACATGGTGTCTGTGGATAAAAAGATGTGGTGAAAAACATGGATTCTTACAGCTCTGCGACTTTCTTTTAAGATGTGCAAGAGCATCAGAGTGTCCCCTGTCCTCCCTTTGTTTGGAGATGGTGTCCCTTTGAACATCCTCCTCTCCTGCCACAGAGTGACCGAAACCAGCGGCTCCCTTGTTTACAAGTCCAGCCTCCATCTGCTCAGAGCCTGTAAATGATAAAGAGCATCTTGCCAAGCACCCTTCACTGGGTTCCAGGACTGTAGGTGCTGTAACAATTTGTTGTGTCTCACTGTGATCCAGTAGAAGCCATCAGTGAGAGAAGCACACCTGACCCTGAGGCTCTGGTACCTGCTCTGCACTACTGGGGTATTGTCCCCCAAAGCCAGACAGTGTTTCCTTCTATGAGTAAGTGTTTCCTCTGCTCCCCTCCCTGGGGAGCCCCTGGGAGGTATTCTCTCAGTCCTGTGGCTGAGCTGTCCGCTTTGTGCTGTTGTCACGTCATATGTGCTGTGGCCTTGTCCTCCTATTTTGTGGTGATATGTAAAGTATACAGCAGCCAGAAATTGCTACTTTCTGTACGCAGAGTTCAGACGCTGAAATTGCTGTGATTTCCTTTCCCCCACCTGTGAGCTTCCTCTTCTTTGCGTAACTGAGATTCTTAAGGGGTCATCGTGGCTGAAACAGCTCCCTGCACTGCAATGATGGTAATTTGATGAATGTAATGGCAAGGACAGATGTGCCTGACTGGTCAAGGCTAGGTCTCTGCAGCTTTCAAAGCCAAAACAGACTTGGCTGCTTCTCCTGTGACAATAGCAGCAGCTGCAATGCTTACGGCTTCCTCTTCTGCTCACGGCTTCCCTTAAGGAAAATGGAAGCGTGATGATGACAAAATTGAGAAGCTGCTTCAGGGGGAATTTTCTTATAATGTTTTTGGCAGTTTGTTGTGTTGTTTGGTTTTTTTAGAAGTACCACTAGTGAGTTCAAGGAACAAGTGCTGACTGCTGGGCAAGAAGTATGCTGTTAGCGTGAGATGACCAGCAGCAGCTGCAGAACTGCAGAGTGACTTGGCCTATTTTCCTCGAGTCTGTAATCATGCTCTGCAAGAGCTCTTTTCTTTGTTTGGGAAAAGCACAGTCCCCACTTGCTGCTTCTCACCTGCTGGCTCGTTGAGCCTTTTAGCAATTGCTTGAGTATACAACTTCCTAGCAGACACAGGAGTGCTGTCCCAGCCTGTTGGAGAGGCCTCCCAGTCTCCAGGCCCTCACTGAAAGCTGTCAGCTGCAACAGTGCCACGGGGGAATCTCATATATTCTCATTTTTCCCCCTCTTTCATCACCCTTCACTTCCCTGGCACCTCGCCAATCATCGAGTGTTCACACTTAGGAAAGGTTGTTCACTGGTGTGCACAGACCCACCCTGATCCAGCAGCCAGCTTGTGATGATGCCAGTTCATCTGGGGATTGTCATGATGTTTTCAGGAACTCTCACCTGTGTTTTCGTGATGAAAATCATGATATGCCAGCACAGCTAACAACGTGGACTTCAGTGATGTAAACATGTCCTCCTCTTACTCGAGGAGACCTTGCTCACGGCTCCGTTGCCATGGCTTAGCAAAGCCCTTGCTGCAGATGACGGATATGAACTTTTTAACTGCTGTCTTGTGTGACTGCCAGATGTCAGCATGGTGTTCTCTGAGGCAGGGAGAGATACAGCAGGTGTCAACTGAAGGTCTGAATCAGTCAAGCACTAAATACCTCAGACAGTGAGAAGGGGTTGTGCTGTGAGCAGCATCTGTAAGGGCGAGCGGTGAGCAGATTGCTCGCTGAGGGTTGGCAGGCGGAGAGATGAGACATTACTGAGCGGTTCACATGGTGTCCCTGATCTCAGCAACAACCTCCAGGAAGATGAGATTGCTTTTTATTTTTTCATGCATCTAATTTGATAGGTTAACTAGAATGATCGTTGCCATGGGGTACGGGTTTTTGTGTCATATGTTCCTATCTTAGTTTTAACTGGCTCTGTGCTGCTAGATATCTATTGGATATCCAGAACATGGTGGAAACTTAGCAGCCTGTAAATGTACACAATGTGCCCTGGGCTTCTAGCAGCCAGCCAGCCTGAACCAGGCTTGGCTGGTCAGCCAGGGTGGGCTCCTTCTCTGTAGGTGGTATTGCCATGCACAGTTGGTAGATCCATTTTTAGACAGCCCTGAAATTTATCTCCAAGAGCTCTGTGGCTCACAAGTATGGATTAAGCTCTTTCTGTATTGGTTATCACTGGCAATATGGGACTTCATTGAGTTGTTAAAGGGCAAACAATACAAACAAGCCAAACAATGCATCTGAGAATGGTTCCGAGTGGTGGTCTCAGAGGTGCCTGGTTCCTGCCAGCAGTTAATCTTCCCAGCCAACTAAAAGGAAGTATGGCAGGTGAGGTGGGCAGTCTCCTGCCCCCAGGAGGGCTCCCTCTCCAGACCCAGGGTCAGTGAGCTCTATGCTGCTTTTGCAGCAACAGCCTCAAAGTGCAAAATTCTCCAGCAAAGTCTAAATACCTGAGGTGTCTCTGAACCTCCATGAACATGTGTAGTCCTGTGCATCATTGCTGAATTCCATTCTGCCATCGAGAGCCACTCTTCTGCCGTTCCTTAAGAAGTCTCAACCCTCTTAATTTTTAAGTTCTACCAAACTCACTTCTGTTGGCCTACAGTTCTTTTCTCCTCCTGGGCTTTATCCTTCTCTTGCCTCAGAAGCACCTTGTGTGCTCGAGGCAGTCATTCTCCATTTACACAAACCTCCTCACACTGTGGACTGTCTTCTCCTGTCATCCTGTCTGACTTTCAGGTTTACCAGATGGAGAGAATGGTTGACATGGCTCTCCAGGAGGATCTAGATGCTGGAAGTGCCTGACTTTCAGAAGAGAGAAGCATCAAACACAGCTTGCCGTGCAATTTTTGAATCTGGAGAGATTTGGTTATACTAATTCCCCTCATTTTTCGTTGCTATCACCAGATACTCCAGTTTTTTCTGGGGGACTCTGGGGATTCAAGTCCCTTAAAATGTTTTTTACTTCCTGTAATCTTTTGAGATGTGATTTAGAGATTCTCCCTACCATGCAAGATAGATGATCTTCTACCGTGGGGTGACCTACAGCAGCAGCCACGTGCATATATGGTTTTTTGCAGCAATAAGGCAGTATTTTTCTAAATGGGCTTGTTTGTGGGGGACACAGGTTCCCAGCAAGCACCACAACTGGGAGGAGGGCAGAGGGCGTAGGCTGAGTGATTGTATCTTTACATCTACAGAAAAATAACACAGTTATACAGAGGATATGTCTCTGCTCTTACCTGAAAGAGCAGGCTCATCCATAATTCGGGGACTATTACTTGGTGGGAGAGACCACTGGAGTGGGTGGCCATCTAGCTGTTATATGGGGGCTGTTGCCTGCGCAGAGAATTAATTCCTCATTAATGAATGAACAAGCTACAAAGTACAAGGTTCTCCTGGCTTTGTCCGCAGTAGTATTTTCAGTTGTTGCAGGTGGCACCTCTTTGAAAGTTAGAGGAAAGCAGCTGTGTTTCCCAGAGCTGGAACCTTGCTGGGGCATTTGCTGTATTAAAAATTCTGTTCCTATGCTTTGCAGACATGCTAGCAGTCAGCTGTGCCATCAATAGTGTTTTGCAGTGGGTTTTATGTGTTTGGGAAATTGTTTGTAAGTTGCATTATGGCACTTGTGCAATGTTACTCAGTTGCTGCAATAGTTTGAGTGTTGTGTGTGCAGCTTTTACGTAGATTGAAAAAGCTTACTGATGGGGCTGTTACAGTTGAAATGTTTTAAATTTAAGTTGATTTTTAAACAAATTGGGGAGAAGAAGAAATAAAATTATAAGGTTGTTGTGGGTAACAAGCTTTTCTTTTTTTCACTAATTCACTGCCTGATGAGAATATAGCATATTGTTTGCCATGTAACTATGGAGTCCTCAGCTTTCAGTAAATAACATGCAGGATTGTATGGTGCCTTTCAGTGTGTGCAGGCAGCTGTGGGATTGAGGCATGGAGCTAGTTCAGCTGGCAGGGGCGGGATTGAAGTCCTGCATGCACTGTGATCAGGGGTAGGCAGGACTTAATTGCAGCTAGTCATTACAGAGAACTGCCTTTTTAATGATCACGGCTAACACCCTGCAACAAGGGCTCTTTAATAATGTCCTTCATATGCTGCTTCTGGGATTACCCCACACCCTTTTCTACCACCGAGGCCTGTGCCTGAGCAGATAGATAACTTCTTATTAATAGATATAGAACACCACTTGCTTGTATTTAGGATTGTCCTCTTATCTGTGTTGTAGAGGGTTTGAATAAGATTATTTTGCCTTTTCTCACCCTCCCACCATTTTTATCTTCAATAAATGGCCTGTGGATGGTGGTGCACAAGAGAAGTGACTTATCAGAGACCAGGCAGCCTCCTTATTTTAGCAAAGCAGCCAGACAAGAAGGAAATCTGCCCAGACGCAGAGGCTGAGAGATGATTGTGCAACCAAAGACCGACTGCTTCACAGAACCATGCACTTGCAGGCAGCTGATTTCATCTGTCATTAATGAAGTTTCAAATGGACTGTGCCTTTTATCTTCTTTTTCTAGCAGGGGTTTTTCTGTTACAGCTCACATTTCCAACACTGCCCTGGAAGAAGGAAATCTCGATTACAGCAGCAGTCACCATTGCTGCCTAAATTAGCTGAACCAGTCTTGCATGAACTGCAATTGTGACCTCCGCCTGTGCTTTGCTCATCTTTCTGTTTTGGGAAGCTGTTAAAGAATTATTTTACTCCATCCAGAAATATGTACTTAATAATATGTGGGTGTTGCTTCACTGTGTTGAGGTGTAACATTTGGAATTGTACAGCTGCAGTCAGTGACATTTCTCCAGGGCACAGTTATCCTGATTGGCTCTCATAGGGATGGAAAATTCCATTTACTATCTTGGCTGGTGTCACAAGCTGGAAACTTTGACTTTTTTTGCATTCAAATACAAAAAGCATTAGCTCTTATTATTTTTTTTTTAGAAAAAGGCTGTGATGAAACTGTGTGAGAGTCCGTGCTGTCCCTTGCTCCCAATCTGTAGACACAGTTTCTGTACTATTGCTTGCATTAAAACTTGGGTAAGTTTTAAGATGGTGGAGATCAAACAGGTTTTATCAACTTTAAAACAGGTTTTATCAACTTTATGAATAGTTCTCAGGGTCCTCCTCTTTTCAGGTTCAGGAGGAGGGACGTTAAAGCAATACAAAGGTTCATCAGTCCTCCAGCAAGTACAATGGATGAAAAAGAAAAGCACTTTCAGGTATTTCCAACTACCAACAGGAAACTGGTGAACCAGAGCTGCTGCCTACAGTGTTTGTGTGGGCGTAGCACTATGCTGAGTCCTGTCCTCTTGACATTTTCCCCTGAATAGTGCTAATTTTTGGCTAGCTAATTTCAATACATGTCCTGATGCAAGAGAGTGGACAAGATAGTTCTGAAACATTGGAAGAGGGAATTGAGGTGCATTGTCATGTACAGAGGGAAATTTGGATGGGAGAGAATGAGAGATACAAAGGGGAAGAAATATGGAGTGCAGTGGAGGGAAAGAAGAGGAAAGGGGAATAAGGAGCAGAAAAAAAGGAAAGGAAACACCAGAGAAAAAATCTTCTTATGGGAGTGTATAGCAGAGGGGAAAAGTCAAGAAAAAAATACTCTGAGAAACACAAGGATGTGGTTGTACATTGCATGGCAAAGTAAATTAAATGAAAAGATAACACAGAGCTGGGTAGATTATACATGAGAATGTGTATGTCACAGTATTATAGTAAAACTTTGAGATAAGAGTTATAGTGTTTCTCTGTAACTGGGCACCTTGAGGCAATTTTGTTTCTTATTAATGTTATCTTTCCTCCTGCAGTTTGGTTGGCATTTCACATCTTACTTCTATATAGAGAAAGAAAATATAAAGTTACACGGTAAGACAGCAGTTTCAGCCTACCAATTCAGTACATCATCTTGGGATTTGCAGAAACCATAGTCAGTGTCTTTCTGCAATGAAGATTTTTAATATTGTTCTTTGTACTACCACAGCAGCTAGAAATCCAGATAAGGGGTAGGCCACAAGCAGTGGGTTAACCCCAGCCAGCAGCCAAATACCCACCCAGCCTCTCACTCACTGCCCTGCAAGATGGAGAGAAAATAGAAGGAAGGCAAAAAGACCCATGGATCGAGATAATGACAGTTTTATAAGGAAAGCAAAAGCTGTACATGCAAGCAAAGCTGTAAATTCATCTACTGCTCCCCATCAACAGAAGTGTTCAAGGCCATGCTGGATGGGGCTTTGAGCAACCTGGTCTAGTTGAAGGTGTCTCCGCCCATGGCAGGAGGTTGGGAGTAGGTGGTCTTTAAGGTCCCTTCCCACCCAAACCATTCCGTGAGTCTATGATTCTATGTGTAATGATTGCTTGGGAAGAGAAATGCCATAACCTAAAATATTCCCCCTTAAACCTCCTTGTCTTGAGCTTTTATCACTGAACACAACATCATATGGGCTGGAAAATCCCACTGCTCAGCTGGAGCCAGCTGTCATTGCCAGTGTCTTGCCCACTTGTGAGCCTGCTTTGGGATGAGGGGGAGGGAGCAGAGAGGCGGAAAGCCTTGTTGCTGTGTGAGCACAGTTCAGCGGCAGCGGAAACACTGATACGTTATCAACACGTTTTAACCACAGAAAGCCCAGCGCCCGCGAGATGCTGTGAAGCAGCTTGTGTCACACCCACACCAGAACATCAGCACTGTGCAGGGGACTGCACAGCCTCGGGGGGAAAGGGCAACCTGTCCTCCACAGTCGCTAGCAGAGCAGTGAAATAGTGCTGCACCGGGTGACTGATAATGTGCAGTGCTGAACAGTCAAGGATGGTCAAGAGGACAAGTAGTAAAGTAGTCCTGGCATTAAAGATTAGGAAACAGTTTATTTGCAATGTCTTGTGCATGGTGTGCTTTTTTGAATCACTGCTCACAGTCGGTTATAAGTAAATAAATGACAGACAGGAAATAAATACCAATTTCCATTTTATGGTGAGCTAGGACTCATTTTTATTTATCTTGTGTGCTGAGGTAGCAACAGATCAAACTCAAAGCAACTCTCAGAAAGCAAACCTTTTCCTCCTGTTGCTTGCTGCTGTGTGGCTTCCTCCTTGGATGATTTTCACACCTGCTTGTCTGTCACATCTGTGATCTGTTGATTGTCCATTTGGGCTTTCTGGAGAGGCGAACATGGAGGAAAAAGATGTGGGTATTTTGGTATGGTTTTGGGGGTTTGTGTCTTGGTTTTTTTGTTTCTTTCTTTGTTTTGGGGTTTTTTTTATAGTGAGTATCTATTTTCCTTCACTCTGTAAAGGAAAACAGCCTTCTTGCCCTAGACATTTATTAGCAGTCTCCACAATTTTTCCCTTTATTTTACATGTCTGAAGTGTTTTGAAGGTGAAAAACTTTAGCACAATGCATGTGAAGTCTTTATTAGTCCTTGTTTGGTGACTGGAGGAGCTGAAGTGGTGAAATACATGATTTACTGAAGTTCAGGCAGAAATACGGTTACAAAACTGGGGTCAGGATTCAAGAGTCAAAGCCTTTCACTTCCTCCTTTCTTGTGTCAGTGTTTGCCTGTGGAAAGGGGCCTCTCATCCTCAGAGCATTAGGCTTTCCTTTAAGAGTAGGTTCTTGTCAGTATTGGAGATCATGCAGGATTTATGTTTGTGCAGGTAGCTGTGTCTGTGGAAAATTTAGTTCTCTCCAATTGTTGCAGAAGAACTAGGTATTGGCAATAAAGCCAGAGCTTTATTTATGACATCCATTATAGCAGGACAGTAGAAAAAGATCATACGAAGCACTTGCACAGATTGATTCCTGGGTTATAAAATTGTTCTGTGGTCAGATAAACTAGGGTCTTCTACCACATGAGCAGAAAATGCTTTGTGGTGCCAGCTGGCCTGTTTTGTTTTGCAGAGCAGAACAAGTCCTTTCTTTTGTTACCCTCAGGGCACTAGTGGAGAAAATTGTACGTGTAATCTCTGGACCGGTGGGCATGCATTCCTGCCTGCCCCTTCCTTGGAGCAGGTGGTTCTCTATTAAGCTTGGCCTAGGCTTTTCCATCTGTGCTGGTGCACTCCAACACCATGTGTTAGTGAAGGAAAGCCCGGCCCATTAGTCCTGAGGGGCAGGCAGCTCTTGGGCAGTTTTCCTGGTGGCCTCTGTGACTGGAGACAGGACTGGAAACCACAGGAGCACGCAGCCAGCAGAGAGGCTGAGGGTTGTGTGGCTGGCTTGCTCTGGGTCCCAGCATCATGCCCAGCCCACTTCCATGTAGACAGGATGTTTGGAGCCAAGCTTTCTCTGTAACCTAATTGCATCTGCAGGACTACAGCCACCCAAGAGTGAGCACAGGGAGTTAGGTGGAATTCAAACCATCTGAAATCAGGAGTACAACAGCATCTGGGCCTAATGCCACTGGCCTTTTCTCCAGTATGTATTTGCCTTCGGAGTAATTGGAAGTTGCATCTTCCTCCTATATATAATTGCTTCTTAATACAAAGGCATGATTCCTCTCCTTTCATTAAGGTGTTGAATTTTCCTACAGTGGAAGATTCATTTCCTTGATACATATTTTCTTTGTTTTTTACTGAGTGTAATAATGACCAGTGGACTTCAGATGCTCATTCTTTGTCAGGGACAAGAAAAAACAAGGAGGAAACCAGCTGATTTTTAAAAAGAAACAGCATTTCCAGGGAACACTTCCAGAAGCATTTTATAACACAGGGGAGGAGAATGTATCCCTCTTGTCCAGTTCTTCCCTATCCTCTCTAGCCTGAGAGGTACAAAAGGGAAGTGTGCCATTCTGAACAGATTGATGTAATATCTATGGGCAGGAAGGAAGATCCAGGGAATTACAGGTTTGTCCGCTTCACCTCAGTCCCTTGGGAGATGATGAAGAAAATCCTCTTAGAAAGCATTTCCAAACACATGAAGGGTAAGAAGGTGATCATGAGTAGTCACCATGGATTTACGAAGGGGAAATGATGCTTGACCAGCCTTACTGCTTTCTGTAATGAGGTGACTAGCTTGGTGGACAAGGGAAGAGTGATGGCTGTGGTTTACCTTGATCTTAGTAAGGTCCCAGTCTCCCATAACCTTCTCACAGACAAGCTGATGGTATGGATTAGATTAGTGGGCAGTGAGATGGATTTAAAACTGAACAACCCAGCCCAGAGGGTTGTGATCAGTGGTATGAGATCCAGTTGGAGGCCAGTTGGAGTGGTGTACCTCAGGGGTCCATACTGGGGCTGGCACTGTTCCACATTTTCATTAATGACCTGGATGATGATGCAGAGTGCACTCCTGGAAAGTTTGTAGGTGATGAAAAACCTGGGAGGAGTGGCTGATGAGCCAGAGGATTGTGCTGCCATGGAGAGGGACCTTGGCAGTCTGGACAAAGAGGAATCTCATCAAGGCTGACACAGGAAATGCCAAATCCTGTATCTGGAGATATTTGAGGGTAAGCCCCTGCACCAGTACGGGCTGGAGGTTGGAAGGCAGCTCTGCAAAGAAGACCTTGGGATCTTGGGGGACAACATGCTGCCCATGAGCCAACCATGTGCTTTTGTGGCAAAGGCAGCCAACAGCTTCCTGGGCTGCTTTGGGAAGAAGACCAAATCAGAAAAGAACAAATTGTGTTTCATTTTTTTGGTAGATCTGAGTTAACTTCAAATCAGAATGGGGTTTAGGCTTGGGAAGGTATGTCAGTGCCATTCAAGAGGCAGCATTTTGCACAGTCACATGGCAGAGGATGTGGTTACCTCATCTTCAGCTCAAAGTAGGGAAGAGAATGCCAGTTCTGTAAAAGTCTTGCAGGCTGTGTTATGTCTTTTCTGTCTGCTAAGTGCTGACTGCCTTTAGCTCACATTGACTTGACTGCAAGATAGTTCCTGATATGTATCAATGTCCCTAAACATGCTTCACGACTCACTTCAAACATCTGGTCCAAAGGAGAGTCAAGAAGTGGATTAGTTTAAGCTGATCAACTTCTATGAAACAGACTAAATATGGAACTTCACTTAAATCCAGAAATCCCTCCTTGGGGTTGATTAATGCATACGGCCTTTATTTTGCTTCTTGGAAACCAGAAAGCACTTAAATAACAGTGTCCTGCAATGTGTCCCTCACCCCTTTTGTAATGCAGGTCTGGAGCCCAGATATATATTGTGGAGCACACTGAAATCTGCTAATGAGACTGACCATCACTTGACCTGTACTTCTGGTCCCACTGGCTTGCTGGCTGTAGGTTACATCTGTGTTGCTCTCACGACCTGTGAAATGCTATATTGAGATGGAAATAGCAGTGCCCTGGATTTTGTTGTGCCTCCAGTTTTTATTTTCAGGGTGTATCAACCTGCTCCCCTGAGCACAGATGCATAAAGAACACTTGTAACATTTGATCAGTTCAGTGCTTTGCCATTAATTTCTCTCTCTCTCTGTGCCACAAACTGACTTCTAAGATAGATGTTCAGCTGTATCCCAGACAGTTACATATTTATCATTTTATCACTCAATTCTCTGGAAACCGGAATCCCAGGGGGAAAAAAGGTACAGTCATCACCTGGTATATCATGGTAAACCAGTATCTGGTGAAGGAAATTCAGTATTTGTCACTTTTAAAGAACAAATTATATTGTGTGGCTCTGTTACCTGCATTTGTTAGCATTCTTTGTTCAACAGGTGAGTTTTAAACTCTGACTGTACCTGCAGGCAATAGAGTGTGGCAGATGTGCTACAGCTTTTCATAAAGCTGTGGATAGGGTCCCCTTTGCACCTGTCCTGTGAAACAGAATCATGTGCCTATGAACTGAGGACACTCTTCAGAAATGGCAGGTAAATCTCATGTTGCAAAATTTATGCTAAGAAAGTAAATCTTTGAAAGAAATATCTCTTGCCATGCAGTGGTTTCTTCCTCTCTGTGTGCTGAGGCACATCTAAAATCAAAGAAGGGAGAATCTTTACTAATTGGATTTGGAGTTGTTTTAATCACAAAGAACTGTTGAAATGGAAAGCATGTTTGTTCAAATCCACAGTTCTACCCTGTCAGGAATTGAGCAGATTATTCACTGGTACTGTGTATCATCTTATTTCTGAGGATTGTACCACCTCAGATGTATTTTCTGTCCTTGGATGGCTCACGTTCTTTATGCTTCTCAATTTTTTATACCTTTTAACTGAAAAGAAAAATACTGCTATGCTTCCATGAAATTGAAAGAACTAGGTCTAGCTTAAACTAAGGGGTTTTTTTCCAGTGCTTTTTATTATTTGGATGGTGGTAGTACTTCAAGAGTCTGGTCCTCCTTATCCTTTGTACACCGTAAAAAAAACCTGCTAAAGTTAATTGTTCTCTCATGAAATGAGCCGGTGGGCAGATTTAATATTTCTGTGAATTAATGCTTCCTTCTTGATTTTTACAGTGTAATTGAAACTGAGAACTGATTATTGTGAAGACACCTGAATAAGGGAACTTCTTCTGGCCTTTGGTGGTTAGAGAATGATGTCCTCATCCCACCTTTATCCAAGAGCAAGACTCAGTGCTTGCTGTGACTTGTTGAGTCCTCCTACAAAATAAAATTTCATTAAATTTAGTTTTAAATTATGGAAATAATAGCTGTGTCTTGCATCACTTAAGTGTTCTCCTAGATTATAGGGTAAATGATCTCCTTCTGATCGTTCAGGTTATTCAGTGGCTAAGTCAGATGACTCTGCTTACCTGACATTAAGATTCAGGGGACTGAGCTGGCAGGTCTGTGGCAGCCTGAGCAGCCAGTGTGGTACTGGCTGCTGCCATCCTGCTGGCTCAGTCCTTCCTATCCTTTCTATGGGAGTCCTAACTTCTCCCTCACACTCCGTTGCTCACCTGATCCTGCCTTGCACGATGGCTGAGCCAGAGTAAAGCTGTTTCTCAGTAGTTCACTTTTCTGCTGACTTAGTCCACTGAGGTGGCTCAGCACAGGTCAATGGAGGAGCCAGTACATGACAGGAGGTGAAATTAGAGGGAAGGAGAAGATGACAGACACCATGACCTCTCATGAAACCACTGCTTAATGTGGACCTGCTGGATGTAGACATAGATTGGACAAAACTGCATCCAAATTACCTCAGAATGGAAGACCTGGGGCAGAGTTCTTTAAATGCTGAATTGTGTAGAGCATTGCTTTGTTGTCTTCTAACAAATGTAGCATCTCAGAAAGCTGTGCCACACACAAGGTGTAAGACTCTGTGCACTTTGGATGCCCCAGAGGCGAGGCAGCGAGACCCAGAGGTCAGGTGTGGTACAGACAGAAGCACTGAACATGCAGGATGATGCTCCGATGTTACACTCCCAAACCAGAGGGCAGGAACATACTTGGGGAGACAGGGACTGAGCAGTATCATGCATTTTCAAAGGCACATGTGACCTCCATTCTTGAGAAGCAGTGAGTGTGATCTAGCCCTGCATCTGTAAATCCTGTCTTCCCTGCCCCGTGTCTATTCAAAGGTGAGAGGAGATGCAGGCTTATTGTAGTGCAGAAGCCCATCGCTGGCTTGGAGTGAGCATCACTTACAGTGCTAGTATCAACTCCTTGGACTGTCACAGTAAAAGTCATGGAGCTGGACCAGGTCTGACAACAGCTTAGCCACTTACGTGGGAAAGAATCCGGAGCTCTGACTTTTTTCTTTGAACCCTCTGTTTTGAGGTGATTCGCTGTCAAGACATTGATGTGGCTGTTTGGATGGAGTTTGGTGAAGGTGACAGGTCCTTGTGAAGTTCTTACCTACAGAGCTTTTGGTTGCCCTTGTGCGTGCATATAGTTAGCCTGTCCACTTAGATCTGAGCAGGTGAAACTTGGATAACACTTAAGGAGAATCTAAGATATGCTGTTTGGGCGTTGGGGTTTTTTTTTCTCTTTTAATCTTAAGGAAATTATTCTGATAATGAATGCAGTTGGTTAGGAGTTTGGAAGATGAGTGTGCAGGAAAGGATGGTGCAGCCTTGAAGTCCTGGCTTCCTCAGATAGTTTTTTAATGTCTAGGAGAAACACTTGTAATGTGAATCATTACAGCTTCTGGCTGACTTTGGATGAACTAAAAATTACAGTGGCTGAAAGCATGCATTGACAGAGTCTGTAATAAAAAAATATTTTAGTATATTCTTAGTAGATTTATTTTGATCACCCAGGTTAGCCTGGCTGGTGGGAGCAGCAAGACTAGTAAAATAAACAAGTAGCTTTAGATTGAAAAAATGAAATAGCTTTTGTTCTTAGCAAGTCTACAGCTGAAAGAAGTTGTACAATAATGCTTCATAGTTTTATGTGGCAGTGTTAACTTATAAAAGTTTTGGGGGTGAGGTGAATTAATCAATTCCTCCAAATGTTTATATTATTTGCTCTGATACTGTCTTACAGTCCCCTAAGACTCCTGCTCTGTAGGTGGCAGAAAAGGAAGAGTAAAACTGTTAGCTCAATTGCAGGAAGGTTTTCTGATTTTGCATGTGAGAAATACCACTAAATGAAAGTGAAGGTGCATGTGTTCATAGACACCTCCATTTTCACAGCTTTCAGTGAACTCCTTCTAAAAGTCTGTGGGGTTTAGATGCTTCAGTCACTGGGGCAACTCCAGGCATTCAGTTCCTTTTCTCTATTTGAGACCTCTTCTGTTGTACATAATGCCATCTTCAAGTTGAGTTCTTCAGGCTGAAACTGCTGCTTTCTCACTGGACATTGCCCCTTTCCCCAGTCCTAATGGTTACTTCAGCTCATTTATCAGCAAATTATAAAACCTTGTTATCATGCTCGTTACTTTGTCCTCCATTTTGTTGGGACCATCCCATTTACATTAGATATTTGTCTTCTGTTTCTAAGTGCCATTTTGTTGTGCTTAAAATCATCTCCACACCCCTCTGAGCACCGTAGTGAAAACCTTTAATGCACCTTTTGTCTTCCAGATCTCCCTGCTGATTGGATTCATCAGCGTAAATAATTCTTCGTGGACAGATTACAGTGCATACAGCTTCTTTCAGATTGTCACCATGTGCGATTTGGTTATGATTTTGTTCTTCTACATCATGCACATTTTCAGAGTCTACAGGAAGCTGACTTGTGTTAGCTGGCCACTTGCGGTAAGCCTGGGTTCCTCTCCTCTCTTGGGGTTGATGTCTCACTTTTTCAGCCCATTCTCTTGTGCTGTCTCACAAAGATAGGCTGTCTTTCACTCAATTCTTTTTTGCCTTGTATGCAAGTCCTTTTGTTGCTTGTATTCAGTTCAGCAGATTCTGCAATTGTAAGTTTTTCAGCTGATTTGGANGTCCTTTTGTTGCTTGTATTCAGTTCAGCAGATTCTGCAATTGTAAGTTTTTCAGCTGATTAAATCTAGATTTACTCCATGGAAGGCAATAATTTTATTAAGAGACAATTGAAAAGAAGCTACTGGTCATCAAGCCTTCAGCAGATGGGTCCTAACTCAGGTCATTTATAGCAGCCCAGGGATTGCTAAAGTACCAAATGATTGCATTAGAATTCGTGTACTACATCCTGTCCCAAAATAAAGTCTGTGAGTGCTATTTAAATCAGATGTGTCTCTTTTTGGTATGGTTTTAGGTAACTTAAACAATAGCAAAAAAATAGGAGCCTCGGCCTGATTGCCATAGCCTGGCCATTCCTGGGATATCCTGCAGGATGTTCCTGCCTCATTCCTGCATTTCCCATACACATCCATCTCTCATAGCCTAGCAGAGAACCAACAAGCAGCACTGAAAATGTGAGACCTGAACTTCCTCAGTTGCTCTGACTCAGGTCAGCTAACAGAAGAGCTCTGCATCCTAGTGTGGGATGATGGATTTTAACAACCTTTTAGAACATGCCTCCCTTAGCATATGTTAGTTCCACTGAAGAAGGACCAAAGGAATGGGGAAAGCCAGCTGGAGAGATAGAAGGGAATTTTGAAATCACAAGAAGTGGTTGGGTAGTGGTTAATGGGAGCTACATAAGTAATTTACAGATCTAAGATAACAGTTTGTCCATCCATCCACTTATAACCAGAGAGAAAAATATAATTTGCTTTTTCTTTTTAGCTGAAGACTGTGGTTAGACTTTTTTCTCAAATGTGTGCCACCACTATCTGTTTCTAAAGGTATTTGTTTATCTAGAGACAATACAGATGCAGAGATTGAAATAAAGGAATGGAGTAAGCTAATAAATGAGAGTTTTGCAAAGCAGTGCTTAATGTGTGCATTGCTGTAGCAAGACTATGCTATTTTTGCCTCTGCATGGGCTGCTTTTGGGTTTTTTTTGTTGTGTGTTTAATCATTCCTCAGTGTTTCAGAGACACTAGTGAGTTTAAGGCACTGAAGTTTGCGGCTGCTCAGCTTCAGAAAGCTTTATGGGATGTGATGCTTGAACACTGCTGCTCTGTTACAAAACAAACAACCTCATTTTCAGTCACATTTAAGTATCTTTAGAACAGAGGAGGAAGACACATAAGAGAGTCTGGGAAACTACAGCTAGCATTTGGATGAGTTTCCTGGCAGGATCTTTACATTGCAATCAGGGGCGTGATTTGCAGCCAGTAAAGCTGAAGTGGTTCAAGAGGTTGTTCATTGCTGACACCTTTTAAAGCTTGGAAGTATTTCTCCAGAGGGGCACTCTTCCGGCCCTGCCGGGGGTTGGTTCTCCACCTAATGCAGCCTTTGATGATTCTGTTGCAGCTTTGCCCATCCCTTGGATTCCTCTAAAGTAGTAGCCTGTGTACACTGCTTTATTTGATGTCTTTAAGGAGGCAATGGCACGTCCCATTTGTCTGCTGCGTCATGGGCTAGTCAGAGAAGCCTCCTTATGCATATAATTTATTCTGGCAAATGCAAGGGTTGAGATTTTGATTACCTGAAACAAGTTTACAAATTAGGAAAGTAACTTGTGGTCTCAGAGCCTACGTTACAGGAAAAATCCTTCTCAGCTCTTTTTAACACCTGAGCAGAGTGAAACTGGTATGGTAAGTTGCTCATCTTCTGGGCTTTCCTTGGACAATTTCCTTTTGGGACTATATTCTATCTTCTGGTTTGAGACAGAAGCTCTCTTCTCCCTTTTGTTTGCATGGCTCATGCTGGTAGTGCAATGCAGATAAAGGAAGCAAATTATCAACCTGCCCACTCCACCATGCACAAGAAGCAACCCATGTTCAGTCTGCAGACACCTGTATTGGTTGTCCTAAGCTTTGTGAGGGTTCAAAATCTAAATCCACAGATACCCCCTGCTTGTAACAAGGTAAAATTGACTCCTGGACCGATACTTACCACACCAGAGAAGAGTTTAAAAGTGGTGCCTTGGTCCTCTCTCAGAAAATCCCAATGCATCATGTTTTACTGCAGCTGTGCTTTTTGTGGCTTCCCTCCTGTTTCCAGGCTTGGTTGATGTAAGTTGTTAGTAAACGCAGCAGTAGATTGAGTGCTTACTTTCTAAGATTATCAGAAGTAGGAGCATTTGGTTTTCCACTTATGCCATTTTATATGGGCTAGAGAAATATGTCCTTAAGGCTTCTTCCTTTCTCCAGAACCATGTCTTTAAGTAAGGTGCACACTTGATGCAATAAAGTAATGTACCGTGCTGCGTTGAAAGGATTGCATCCATACCCAGTAAGTAAATCTTATTCCAGTAACATTAGTAGACCCAAACTGTTCTTTTTTGAACAGAAACTGAGGTTTGGTATAAAATCCACTCACAAGGTGAGTTGTTGGGTTTTGGGTTTTGGTTTCTAGGGTTTTTTTTTTTCCTTTTGACTATATTTTGTCCCCTGGGTTTGAGGGTTTGAGTCATCTCTGCCAACTTATTTTCTTCCTGAGACATATCAAAATGCTTCCCAGATAAGTTTCCCTTCTGATGCATGCTGTGCTTGTCTTTTCAGGAGTTTCTTCATTACTTAATTGGTACAATTCTGCTTCTCATTGGATCGATTGCAGCAGCAGCCAAGAGTTACAATATAACTGGACTTGTGGCTGGAGCGGTAAGACTGTGTTTATTAGGCTTGACACTTGTAAAATTGCAACTTATGTTAGGTAGGGCATTGGAAATCTATCACTTGTACCTCTGTTTTCTTATACACTTGCCTTACTTGTGTCTTGGTTGGGTGAACTACCTTCCAGCTCATTTCAGTGACTGTTCTGTAACACAGTGCCAACAAAAATATTTTGTTGTCAGATGCCAGACTCACCACTAGTTAGTATTTGTCCTGCCAGGGTGTTGAAACCAAAGGCTTCTGCTTTAATTCATAGGAACTAATGTGTTTAGGTGAAGAATTAAGACAATTAAGTTTTGACAAAAGACTGTTGTAGCAACTGGAAGTTACCTAAAGGATTTCACCCCCATCTTCAGCTTTCGACACCTCCTGCTCCTGAACAGAGCCCTGTTCAAGACAATTTCTCCTGAGCTAAAACCCACTGGGGCTCTGAGCTGACTTACTGGCAGCTGCTCTCTGCCTCTCTTGGCCCTTTACAGAGAGAGGCATGACTTCCAAGTGTGGGTGACAGTATTTTCACAGCAGCAGGACCTGAAATACAACTCCTCCAGAATAAAGAATTACTTTCAGAAACTTAGTCCTGATGATGCAAACAGACTAGAAGACCTACCTGACTTGTTTATTTGGCAGACAGCAGGGAAAGACTTGTTTGAATGGGGCAGTAAAAGAGCAGTAATCAGGGGTGCTAGAAACAGTCTTTTCTTTGTTGCAGAATCCAGGTGAGAAGCTTAGAAATTGAGACTCCATGCTGCTGTCCAGCTTTTTCACCCTCCTTGCGTATGACTCTCAGTCTGTCTTTCAGTCATTGTTTTGATAAGACATAAACTCCTATTATACTACAGAAACTTTGGGGTTTTTTAGTCTTTTGGCAGAATGGAGTAAAAAAAACCCACTTTCTTTGGGTCTGTTAATCCCATAAAATGTGTAGCTGAATATACAAAAGTGTCCATACATGCATAAATCTGTGTCATCTAATGCTCCGTAAGTATTTGTGGTTTTGTTTGTTTTCTCATCCAGACTTTCGGGTTCCTGGCTACAATACTTTGTGTTATAAGCATGTGGTCATCCTACAAGGTTTCGTGCATCACACAGTCAACAAGTAAGTATCGTCCTTAGTAACTGCCAGAATGCTTCCCAAAATGAATATTTATATTTTCTGGCACAGAGCTGTGTCTACCTGGAAGGATTTATTAATGCCCTGGTTGTTGTGACTCAAAATTACTCAAATAGCAATAATTCTGAATTTTCTGTCAACGCAGACGCTATCACAGCTGCTGACAGCTGTTAACAAATAGCTACAAGAGCAAAATCACTTCCTTCTAGCAAATAGTGAACATAGCAACACTTTCTCCCTTCCCCACCCCTTACCAAAAGAAGGTTTCCAGTGTGTTGCTTAATAATTTGGATTAATTTGTTTGTAGCAACACAAGTGACACTGTCTTCCTTTTCAAAGATGCATCTGTGTGACTCCATCACCTGTGCAAGACGTCTGCCTTACAAAACAGGATACCAAAGAGGAGCGTCCACTACTGAGGAGAGAGCCATGGGTATTTTGTTACTAGCCTGGACAAGCTGGTGGCTTTGGAAGATCTACTTGAATGCCTATGCAAAACAACGTTGTGAACCAAAGTTTTTTTGCTCCCCCCGCCTCCCCCCACCCAAAGAAGTTTATAATGGAGAACCTGCTTGTTTCAGAGAAAGACAACTTCTGTCTCACAAGCTGGGCTGTGGCCATTTCCAGCTATTTGCAATAAGTGCATTTAAAACTCATTTGGACACTCATTTGGTTCTCCTTTCAGAGGGATGGAAAAATTGCTTCTGATTTCCTCCATCTGTTTACACAAGGGAAATCCTGCAAATTCCTACCTGATTCTTAACTTCCAAGGATTATATATTTAACAAAGGAACAGTTACAAACTAATTTGTGCCTGGATAAGCTGACCCAAGTCTTTGTCACCTCTTTCTGTCAGAACTGTGGACTGTTTCTAAGATCAGCTCAGCCAGCATCAAAAATTATGAACTGCAACTTGAATACATCACTGCAAACACTCCCTCCTAGCCCCAACAGTACACAATGAAATTGGGGATTTTCTCCATGAATTTTTAGCAATCAAAGATTATTCTTAAAAACTTCCCTTGCCAAATAGAGGAAAATATGTATCCCAGAATATATGTTTAATGTTTTGTAGGGTCTTTTTTTTTCTCCTTTTCTCAGTAAGACCTCTTCTGTAGAAAATTTCTATGCATTTGCTATAAATTATTTTCTTTGAAATCTAACAGTGTTTATGGAAAGCCCACTGTGAATGGGGCAATGAGCTTCTTTCTCTCTGTTACATATGGTTTTGTCACTTCCTCTGCCTCAGCTGGAATCTGTGCTCTTAGGGACTCTGCCCAGAGCCTGGACAGACAGAACAGTTCAGTTTTGTCCAACCTGGTATCATCATGAAGTTCTATGTAACTTCAGCGCTGAGACAATGCCTTCTTGGCACCTTTGGCTTTCCTTTTGCCGTCCATCTCTGGTGAACTGGGAATTCTTTGCAGGAAAAAAAGGAAGCATGGGCCTCTCTTCCTCCTTGGTGCTTCTCCTTTCATGTCTAGCAGGGAAGTAGAACTTGGTTTTTTCTGTCAAGACAACTGCATGATGGTGCAGCAGAAGTTGGGTTATTACAGTTTACCAAAGACAGTATGGAGAAAAAAACATTTTCTGGCCTGCTATATATTTTTCTATTTGTTTGAAATTCTTCATCAAAACTGCTAAGTAATTTAATGGTTCTCTCAGAAAATTCTTTTTGTGCCTCATGGCAGACCAACATATAGTGCTATTTGTTGCCACCTTATTTTTTTTCCCATCCTAATATATGTATCTTTACTTAGAATTTATTTTTAACCCTTTGACAACATAAAATTGGCCAGCTGCTAAAATGTCAAAAATTTTAAGTAAATTAAAATAACTGAGCAGATAACATGGAGAGGTAAGAATCCCCCTCCTCATGGTGCACAGTTTCTGTGATTCTTTTTGCCATTCCTTTTCAAAAGTGCCCTATTTAGAGCAACACAGAGCAGGAAAGAATTTGAAAGGACAAAAGTCCGTTTTTAGTGGATGAAGGTACATACAGTCACTCCAAGATAAAGTGCTTTAACATTAATACAGAGGATTATTCAAATAAAACTATATAACAGGCAGGTATATTGTTACCAATTTCATATTGGCTATTTTTAGTTTTTTTACAATGTTCAACTTCTGCCCCCTACCTTCAGATGATATGTTTTGTGTTTAGTCAGAAAGGAGCCTTTTTTTCTTTTTAACAACCTGAATTGAGCATGGCTCAAAGGCTCTCTGGCTTAAGAGAGCAAACATTCTTCTCAGCTGGGAATCCATTGTCAGCAGTGTCAGTGGTGGTTCAGCCTTCCTTGCCGTGCCTGTGCAGGACCAGTCAAATGGCCATAGGTGACAAGGGACTTCATTCTGGGCACTTGGAGTGAAGATACCTGCAGAAGAAGGTACACACACACATACACACATATATGTGTGTGTCTAATTTTTTGTAACAGAGATGCTTCATCACCAGTCCTCCTGCCAAGACTGACTTAACTACAGTTTTTGGAAACCAGCACTCTGGCTTTAATTTGGACTGATATGACAGATGTTTAAGGATACAACCTCTCCTGTTCCCCCAGAGGAAAGAGACTGTGTTATTTCTCCTTCACCTCCTGAGGTATCACCTCAGATTGACAGTAGGAACTTTCCCACAAGCTTTAACCCCCCCTTGGCAATCCTGTGGGAAGCCAGTGTTCTCCTGCACACAGTGTGAATGCAGCTGAGACCTCAGCGCTGTGGTGGCAGTGGGGAGAAGCACCTGCTAAGGATTGGGGCTGGGGCCTGAGCTTGCTCTGCAGAAAAGGCTTTTTCCACTTTCTCCTGGAACCATGCCCCCTCTCCTGGCACAACACTAGCATTTTTTTTCAGCCTCTCACATCACTCTGTCACTTGTCACCATATGGAGAAAAAAAAGTCAAGGGGAATTTCACGCAGTCTAACAACCAAAGAATTTCTGAACTGTGTTCTGTGATCATCCAAAGAATATGTTTTGCTCTAAGTGCACTTGTTTATACTGGATCAAGAGATGTAAGTTACCAGTTCCCTTTTGGTTTTTGTGCCTGTTGACAGGGCTAAAATATTCCTGCAGCTTTGGCTGTTGTGACAGTGCTGGGCCCATAGAGCCACCAGATGCTCCTAATCAGGATGCTCTCAGGCTGGAAGACTGACATCTCTGCTGCCAAAGTTTCCTTGCTTTCCCCAAATCCTCCTTGTGAAGCATGTCTACCAAGAAAAGCACAGATTTTCTGTTATCACCAGCTCCACTGGGGGTCTTTGAATGACAGCTCCGTCTGGCAGGGAATTCGACACCTCTCTACTGTACCTCTGCCAGCAAAAGTGTTTTAAGTTTCCTTCAGTGTCAACCTGGTTCTGAAAGCTCCATCTGTCTGCAACTTTGTCAAATATGGGATTCCAGCTGTTTTAGAAATAAACTCTGTTAGCTATTTGGGTGATGTGGAGAATCAGATTGTTGTCCTGGTCATTTTTTCCTTCCTCTACTGCAGCAGTGGCTTTCTCTCTGGGGAATATCAGAATACATCCTGTAACTGGAGGACAATAGGTAGGAGCCACAGAAAAACCTGTTCCCTGCTGTTGTGTTTGGATGTGCTGGTCTCCCACTATCCCACCCAAAAGTTTTCCATCCTCTTCCGCTCCAAGATGAGTGTAGTTTATCCTTTGAGCTAACACAGATGGAGTTTGGCATTCAGTTTTTAGTGAAAAATTAAAATGTAAATGTTGGGAGAAGAAAATTGGTAGTACAAACTGTTTCATACTGTGAAAAAACCGAAACTTCATGTTTGAGCTCTGGGGGCTTGAGATAAGTTAGAGAATGAATAGTGCTTTTGTCAGGTAGAAATGGGGAAAAGGAGAAGGGGAAATGAAACATTTTAAAAAAGAGGAAGGGTGGCTTTGAAAAGCTTGAGGACCACGGTGCTGGATGAAGACACTGCAGGTTATGTGACCTGCATAACTTGCACCCTTTTTCTGTTGCTGAGAACTGGTTGCACTGTTTGGAAACAGTTCACTGTGTGGGGTTTGAAGCGGGTAGCAGGACACCCCGATAATGGTAACCTGTAATGAAGTGTGTGTGTGGTGGGGAGGTGCCGAGTGATGCTCCATGGAAGAGGACTAGGAACTTACTAGGACAAAAAGGAGCAGGAGAGAAGGAAGATCAGGTGCAAACATTAGTAGAAAGCTTATGAGGGAAGGAACTAACATGAATGCATTGCACACGAACAGAAGTGGTGGCAGATATCAGCAGTTTCTGGCTGTGCTGGTTATTAAAGGACAGATCTGCCTGGAGTGACAGGCAAGTCTCTTTACTGCTTGCCTGCACTTTATAACCTGTGTCTGGGATTTTCCTGTTCTGCTGAAGCTGTGGGAGAATGCACGAGACCTGACCACAGGCTGTGGAACGTGGCATCAAGTTGCTGTATGCTCTGCCCTGTTAAATTTGCTGTGGACTCCACTGTGCTTAGAGACAGCATGGAGCCAAATGCTGCTGCTGAGCCTGTGTGCTGGCCAGGGGCCTTGGCCATCCCTGCAGCTTGGGCAAAGTACAGACCTGCTTTTAGACTGAGTGCCATCAGAAAGCCGAGGAAAGCTGGATTTACATATCACTGGGCCCTGCTGGGCATCCAGGAGGTGCTGCTGGTGGTATGACAGGAGAAGTGGGTACCAGAGAAAGGGAGGCCCATATCCTGTTCTTTCTGCTTGCAGAGATTTACACCCAGGTGGCAGGAGAGAGCCCTCACCACAAAGCTCTAGGGTATTCTTAAGCAACCCACCTGTTTGGGCTGTTTCAAGTTTCATAGCGGAGCAAGTGCAAGTGCCATGCCCTTGGCTTACCTTTCACTCCTCTGCAGACACACAGGGCTGCACACTTGGGAGGCCATCCTGTTGGGAACAGGTGGCTCTTGGTTCCAGTCCCTGGTCCCAGGGCTTGTTTAACCCTGCTACATGGGAGCAGGTCAGAAAGTGGCACTAGTGCTTGTTATCTTCCTCTCCTGGAGAAGGACAATTACTTTTTTCCAGCACAGAGGCAGCTGGAAAACAGGAAAAGCATTATGTCCTTTCTAGAGGTCACTGATTACCCACAGCTGGCTACTCCAGAGTTTATTTCTGTTCTGTCTGTCCCTGAGCCCAGTCCATCAGCCTCAGCCGGTCCCCTGGGTCAGCACTCTGGTTTCTCACAGCCAGTATGGCAAGTACGCACCAGTGTTTGTTACTAGGGACTGATCAACATACAGTGGGTTCCCACCATCCAGGAGCTTGCATGAAAGTTAAAAAAAAAGGGCCATATTTCTAAAAAACTGATGATTTATCCTCTTGTTATCTCATATCTGCACTGTTCTACTGTGTCAACGACTTGCCAATTTATTAAGGATCGAACAAGCTCTCATCACCTGCCTGAACCAGTCCCTCTGCCTTGGGGGAGTTGGCAAAAAAACCCCAACCTGTCTGCTTTTTGCCCTTTACCAAACCTCTGCCTGAGCTGCTCTGATAGTGAAAGTGAAGCTGTCTGGCCATGCCCAGAAGCAGCACTTCACAGGATGGAAGACTGAAAGTTAGGAAAAATTAAAAAAAAAAAAAAAAAAAAAAAAAAAAAAAAAAAAAAAAAAAAAAATAAAAAAAAATAAAAAAAAAAAAAAAAAAAAAAAAAAGAAGAAGAAAACAATAATTAAAAGAGCTGCAGCATCACAGGAGTTTGCTGCCTCAGGGATGAGGTGGCTGCCAAGATGAGCTTTCAGTTTTACACGGAGGCAGAATTTAGATACCCAAACCCTTGGCATTGTTCTGGCTTAGTGCTGTGGAAGCTTGGCTTCAAGATTCCAGTGTTGAATAGTCAAAGGCCTGATTTGACTGTGGCTGCTTGAATGTGCTGCAGGGGACAGTAGTATGATAGGGAGGGCTCATGAAAAGGAGGCTGTGAGGGACCTTGCCTTTTTGTGTGGTGATGGTGAGGAATGAGGGCAGAGTTAAAAGAGAAAGTACAGATGAAGGAGCTAAAATCAAGGGGTCACTGCAGAGTAGCAACACTACCCAACCTTTCCTGAGGGAACAGCTCAGAACAGTGCTGTTCCTTGGATTAATATTTTTGTATCTCTTCCTGAACATAACACCACCTCCAGCAGCACCTGGGTTTTCCATATTGCTGAACTACAGCATTACAGAAAGGCACACAAGTACTTTCAAAAGCAGTTTTGTCACTGGGTAAATGCTGGCTCTCAGGTGAGACGTGTGTTTGAGTGAAATATGTCCTTCAGAGCACTAGCCAGCCATAAAGGCCTGAACTTTCGAAGCAGAAAAGAAGATTAGGGCATAGATAAATTTACTTCAAATAAAATCCTGGCTTGGACTGAGTTGAATTCAGAGGGCCCAAGATAGTGTAAATTTCATTTATTGCTCTTTAGATGTTTGCAGACCTAGAATAGCAGCAAGACACAAAGCAACCATTTGAAAGGAATAAACTGCAGCCTCTAAAGCCTTAGCAAAAGAGCAGCAGTCCTGCCCTCCTCACCATGACAAGAAGTTCTGCCTGCAGTGCGATGTAACCCAGAATGCCTAGGCGTCCTGGTGCCAACACGTGGTGCTGCAAAGCCCCCAGGTTACTCTGCCTGGCCCTGCAATGATTTCGGCCCTGCCTGGTGCTCACTCATGGCACTGTCACATTTGTCACTTCAGAGCCATTCTCCTAGGGGACTCCAGATGGGTGGGGCCATGCAAAGGCGGGCAGGCAACTGTGCAGCAAGCCAAGCACCTGGGAAGAAGAGGGAATGGCACAGAAGAAAAGGAGCAGGCTGAGTGCTCTGTGCTTGCATGTGTGGGTATGTGTAGAAAAACAGTCCTGTGTGGGAGTGAAGGAAGCACGTGTGTGTTTCTGTGGGTGCTGAAGGTGCTCCCAGAAAGACAAGGAGAACACACCAGCTCTTGAGGCAGAGCTGGCATGTGTGTGAATGACGTGGTAGCCACACAGGGTGGTGGGGCATTCCTCCCCACACGGGGGAATATCCCCAGGGCACTGATGGAGAGTCATTGCTAAATTATAAATGTCTGAACCACTTGTTCTTTTCTTACATGTTTGCACTTGTATAGGAAGAGCAACTCAGACAGGCAGCCCTCTTAGCACAGGAGGAATTGTAACAAGAAGGAACTGAAGCGTGGGGAAGAAAACTCCACAGGTGTAGACTTGAGGCATATAACCCTTCGGCATACAAGGTCAGACTAGGAAATTAGAGACAGCACTCATTCTGCACTACTTGTACAGCTCAAAGAGAGTAAATATCATTCTCCCAGGAAAAAGCACAGTTTATCTTAGAGACTGTTTGCATGGAACTAACCTTAATACCCAGCCATGCTCCCCTGCACATCCAGTGAAGAAAGAGAAGGGCAAAAGTGAATCACAGCAACGACTCAGAGTGCAGGAGTTACTCTTCCCCTCTGATTCAGCCTCTAGATGTGCCTCTTCCTCCATCAGCTACCAGGGTAGCTTGGCCTCTCAGCTGGAACATCTCAGGTTACAGCTGAGGAGACACTGCTTTTACCTTCCCATGTGAAGCTGGGGAAACACCCACCTTTAAATTCTAGCACTTGTGTCTCAGCACTTAACAGAGCTGATGCTGTAGCTGGGTGGATGGGAAGAGACCAGGCTGGGAGTTTGATATCACCTCAAAGCCTGTAGCTAGCCAAAAGCACCCATTTGCAGCTTCCTTCTCTTACATCTGCAAGCCAGCTGTGATGGTAGGGTATGATTCCCCTCCTCCCCCTGCCAGCGCACACAATTACACTAACACAACTTTCCTTTATTATGATTACTGGGGGTTATATGAGGTGGACTGGTGCTGGGGGCTTTGTACCACCACTAGTATGAATTACAGCTCTGCTGGTGTAACAGCTCCTTTTAAATCAGAAGTGCTTTGTCAGTCTAGCATAGTCTACTGTTATTGCTACATCTGTAAATCATTCTTAACATAAAACTTAATGATCTGCATCCCCCCTTTCCATGAACCCCTGCCAAACAAGAGCACAATGCTGCAGCTGTAGCTATTAAGCTATGGTGGCAGCAAAGCACTCCATTAATACCTCATGCTCAGCAGTTTGTGATGCATGAGAGCTGAATAATTATGCCCTTGTTACCCTCAAATGAGAGGCACAATTGCCAGAAACAAGCATTTACAATTAAAAAAAAAAACTGTATCAAGTCAAGGACAACATTGGTTCATTCATAAAACAAGCCTTTCTGAGCAAAAGGACGATGAGGCAGAAAACAGGCTTACATTAATGAGCCAGTTGTTTCTAGGGCTGTATTGTACCCCCTCAGAATGGCCTCTGCAGCCACTTTATCCCAGCTGTTTTGAGAAACTAGCAGGCAGAAATTTAGCCAAAGCTCTTGTTGCTATGAGTTGCACTGATAGGGAGGTTTCGTTTAGGTTTGAGGTACAGGAATGGGAAGCAGGGCTTTAGCAATGTATCAAAACCCAGTGCTCTGAAGCATTTGAAACTGAGCAGGCAGAGAAAGGAGACTGAAAATGGGTGTTAATGAAAATAGTAGTGGTGAGTCTGTCCTTGTTGTGAGGATGCCTTGCTGCTCACACCAGGAGAGCAGCTCCACACCTTTGGTTAGTGGAGTGCAGAGACCACAGAACAATTAAGTAACTGTCCCTTCCTCACCTACAGCTCAGCATGAGCAGGGATTTCAGAATCACGTCTGCACTGATATTTCTGGGAGAGGAACAGCTGGTGCAAAGGAAGTAGTTAAAAGGAAGGCTGTAGTGCAGACAGACTTGCATTATTTTGAGCAACATTGCACCATTCTCTAAGCAAGGGTAGAACATATGGTAACAGAAAACTTGTCATGCTTTTTGACTTACCATATTATGCTTCCTGTAAGTCCAAGTGAGGACTAAAAAGAGAGCTCTGACATACACCCCAAGCTTAGCACTGCAGAATGTACCTGCCTCCATGCAGCACATCTAGCAGTGCGTACCTGACTGGGTATTTGCTGTCCCCATCTGGCTGCACATGAGTCATGCTGCAGAAGAATGTGCTTGTGCTCTCACCTCCTCGTGAAACCTGTCTCTCACCTCAGGACTTGACAACTTCAAAACAGCCAAGTCTGGTTTGTTTTCCCACCAATAATTCAGCCAAGAGATAATAGGTCATAAGGAACAAACTGAGTAAGTGATCAGGGCACGTGGGCTGCTCAAAGCAAGTTTCACTGGGATGCCTGGAGAGGACTGGAATTGCAAGAAGTCCCATCTGGCACGCTTTACAGCTATGGTTGCCAACATTTCTGTTTGTGGGCCCTGATTTTTTTTTTCCAGAATGCATAATTTGCATTTTTGGATAATAAGCTTCCCTCACTTAACTTCTCAAGAGTCCAGGAAATGCTCAGGTATGCCCCACTCGATTCCTCTCCCACCCGTGATCCACAGACCTTTCATTGAAAACCACAGCAGAGTACAGACCACAAAGTTCTCCAAAGCTGCAGTGCAGTGTTTTAAGTGCAGGTGTTGTCATGCAGCTGAAGCTCCACTTGAATTTTTAAAAACATCTATTGGCAGGTTACAAAACACAAGAAATGCAAGTAAAACCCTTTCAGACTGTTCAGGCAAAGTCTCCCCTTGAGACAATACTGATGAGATTATATTGCCAAAAATCCTTCAAGCTACGTACTGAGAAATAAGAAAATTATTGGAAAATTTTTGGAAAGAGTATCCCAAAAATGCACAGTTCAATTTACAGCCACACTGACAACAGAGGGGCATGGGGGCTTCAATCCCACTGGAAATACAGGTGGGAAGAGGACGGAGTCCTTAAGACCAAACAATTTCAATCACAGGATCATCTTTGCCCTCTTGTGGGCAAACTTCCCTCCTGCAGCTTCTCGGCAGGTTCCTGTGCAGACGGCAGGAACAATGCAATGTACATTGCTGGCCTTCCCTGTGCTTCCTTCCATGGGCTAAGAATAGCCATTCCGAATCCAAGGAGCAGTCGCACCCAAAGCCCAGCCAAGCAGTGACCCTTGCTTAGCTCCTGCCCGGCAGCAGCTGTGTGAGAGAGCAGGTGGCTGGTCCTGCTCCTCGCTGTAAGGACAAAAGACATCCCAAAGCAATGAAACACATCTGGGCCTTGGATGAGGGATGGACAGACAGAGTGACCAGGTGGTGCCTGTGCACTCACAAAGGAAAGCTGCAGACTACTGATGCCTTTGGTTTTAACTTTTGTATTTTCAAATCCTGTATTGCTTAGTATGTAACTCTGAAGTTCCTTGTAGCCTGTTAGCTGCTGTTCTCCTATGCGGTTAGACATAACAAAGCCTCTCTAGGTTTGCTCTCCAAGGACACCCAGATTGTCCTAGGCCCAAAATGTGTAAACCAACATCTTTAGAAGGGGGGGTAAGCTTAGGGTAATTGCATCATTAACTTAAGTTTTAATTGGAGAATTAACCCTGATATGCAAATGAACCAAACTTATGAAAGTGTGAAGAACTCATGACTCCAGGCCCATCTCGGGTTGTAGCCTTTGGCCTGCCCAGGGTGTACCTTTGAAGGCCCTTCAAATAAATACCTACCTTTATCCCCTTATTCCTGTCTAGTCTCTGTGTTTTAGGTGGCCATTTTAGGCATCACTACCAGCCCATATTCTGCCCTGCTGCACTACATTCTGGTAATTTACAGTGAACCAACTTGGATTACACTCCTGAGAAAGGGGTTGTCATGATTCTAGCAATTACATGAGTTAAACTGTATGGTTATGCTTCAAATGATTAAATCTAGTATTTCTGAGTTATTTTCTCATGGTGTAAAATCCACCACTGACATACCTTTCTAATACAACATTTTGCCTTGATTGTTTTCTTGCATCTAGGTAATTAAAAGCATTTGAGACCTTTGTCCCTTTTGAATACTTACAATTACACTCATCTCTGGCAACTTCATCAGAGTCAATTTCATCTTTAAAATTATTTCATCTTTTCATGTTACAAAATAAAGAAAAGCAAACTCTGGCATTCCAATCTCTGTGCCAACAATGAAGGAAGTGTCATTCTCCTGTGTACAAGATGACCACCAGGTAATTAAGTAATGTGTAGGATTATGAAACCAAAAAAGTGCTCCCCTGCCAGAAAGCAAAATATGCAGGTTTGCTTCCTTTTCCTCACCCCCTACCACTGACAATCAGCCAAACAATTTTTTAAAGATCAAGCGTCTCTCCCTCAACCAAGTAAGTCAGTGACCTGCATTTTTCTACACCAGAACAAATTATTTGCTCTCAACACCTTTTGCTAGGTTGTGCCCCTTCCTTTAGCAAGTCTGGCCCTTTATTTTTTTCAGTTCCATGTAATCAAGACGTTAGGAAGCAGCACCTGGATTATGCTTCTCACAGTAACTTACAGACCACAGTATGTAAAGGCTACTGCAAACTACTTTGGGTGGACCCTGTGGTCAGAGGCAATACTGACCTTATCAGATCTTTTTTCCTGGGAACTTCCAGGAGAATATCCAGCTTTGCAAGTTGGACCCTCTTCCCCAGGAACAGGCAAACACAATGCTGCAAGCTCTTTCCTCCAAACCAGGAACAAAGAATGATATTATTTCCTATGGCTGGCTTTGGGAGAGCTACATAGCAACACCAAATCATAGCAGCAAAACCAAGAAACACTTAAGTTATTTACTAAACATTTATTTTAAAAAATGATTACAAAATACTTTATAAAGTTTCTTAGATCAAGAAAACATGAATGCATTAAAAAAGATCACAGATTTAGAATGATAAAAAAATTTAGGCATTTAAAAATTATTTAGATGGAAATTCAAGGCAACACTGGAAACAAAACTATAAAATTCTTACTTTATATATACAAAATCAATGTATTATCATCCTGCTTTAATAGTAATTAAAAATCACTTAAATTCTTAAAGGTATTAAAAGTGATATATAGTTCTGTCCAGCATAAAACTTAATATCCAGAGAGCTCCTTATGTTTACAGCAATAGACTAAAAAAGAGATGAATTTCCATTTTAAAGGCACTATCATCATCTTGATTCATTACAATTTTATAGAACCTTTGAAAAATTTCACAAAGAATTTCCCTTCAGTGTAGAAAGCTTGGTATTTTTATTGCACAAATTTGAATGAGGATCACCATGACAGCCATTATGCAAAAACACCTTGTACTGAGCTCTGAGAATTGCATGAGATCGCTCACTGCTCTTTCAGGTTGGAAGGTAAAAAGGTAGAACTCACCTGTAACAGTCCACAACCCTTCCCTGCTCTTTTGAAGCACAGAGTACAGGCAGTAAGGCACAACTCCTTCCCCTACTCAGAACCAAAGGGCACTGGTAGCACTGTGATTTTAATGTGGGCTAAACCCAAACACAAACATTAACATTCCCATTCTACACAATGCCCAGTACAGATCTTCAGAACAGAAGCTCACAGTCCAGCCACTGGACAAGTCCTCACGTATCCTGAAAAATCCTCTCCACTGCTTCTCAAGGCACTGTAAAAAAGCCTTGAAAGTGGGTGCAGAGCCTTTAAATATTTTTGGACAGGTTCAGCTGGAAAACACCAAAGCTGAGTGTCCAAGCAGGCTCCAACACCACTGCCAAGCCCCGTGGTGAAGAATGGAGAAGACAATCCCCAGACAGATGTACTGGGCCTGTTGCTTCTTTTCAACACGTTTTACTGCCAGTTACGATGTACAGAGATGTTTACTTTGCCAACAGAAGAAATTCGAGGCAGTTGTATCTAACAGCATTTCTGCCAGAGCTCCCATCACTCTCCTGAACAATCCCTAATCCACTTAAGCCAAAATCAACCACCTTAATGGAAGCAATTTAAATAGGTGGTTTAAATAAGGTCAGCTGATTTCATCAGAAGCAGGCTGGGAAACAAGCAAAGGGCTTTGCTGACAGAGCACGAGGGGTAAGAGACATCCAGCCACACACACAGAGCTCCTGCAGAACCAGACATTTAATCCAGCTCCAACAGCATTCTCTAGGATCAGTCTAATTAAGAGACAGACATTTAAAGCCAGCACCTGACACCAGAAGCATCAAAGGGGCATGTCAAGACTGCAGACCAGTCTGCTCAGTCACTGCAGCAAGGAAGCCTCTCCCCCACCTAGACTGGGAGGACAGAGGAGCTAGGAGTGATAAGGAAAGCTAGGATATAGGAAGCTGATTAAGTTAAAAAAATAACCTCACAGGAGGAGAGAACAGCACACATACAAGCAAATCTGCTTCTCAACTATTTTAAAACAGAGCAAGAACACCTTATAAGGTGCAAGGATTAACAGCACCACCATGCATGTTAGCCAACAACTAGTTTGGAAGCAGCATTTAGCAACTGCCTTAAACCTATAACCATCATGTGACTTGCTCCTAATATTTAACTATTATGTGACAGACTATTGCCAGGTAAACTGACAAGGTAGGGGGATGACTTTACAAATACCTTTTTGTATCAGTGTCTCAGGAATGGACATCAGTAACACAGAACTTAGGTGGGGAAAAGCCTCTAGAAAAAGCAACTGAAACCCAGACCTCTATTAACTTATCTTCAGGCTGAGAAAAATAACAGGAAAAATTACCTCAAGATAAAAGCCCAGTCATGGTGCTGCATTGCTTAATAAATACTAGCAGCACAGTGTTGCTCTTACACTGTATTTACAGCTGCTAATTACAGATGAAGATGTAAAGACTATAGACATTTTGGTGTGGAAAAAAAAATCAGTAGAACTCTGGGCAACAAAAAGAAACCAAAACAAGACCGCTGGAATGTTACTCATATGGGCACGGTCCCCAAAGTAAGACACTGCAGATCATAGCAGAGGTATTTCTCATTATGGATATTTTGTATCACCAGTAACACCACCTGTAAACCGAACATCTCTAATCTACCCAGTTATCAGAGTCAGCTACAGCAAGCGCTGACTGAAATCAGGTTTTAGTGCAAACGGACACAAATAAATACAAGAAAAAAAAAGCCAGTCCAAAGAGCATTTCTTCTTTATAACACAGGAAATTCTATAAAGGAGAGTATCTCTTCTATGCATAACTCTGAAGCCAAGCTACAGCTTTAACTTGGTGCTTCACACCACCTGGCAAAATTTTACATCCCCCAAGCACAGTGTAGTGTTAGGGTTAAGTCTCAGGCCACAGAGAGAGAACATCACAAACTCACACTCATCAGAAAGTGGTAGCAATGGAAAAAAACCAACTTTGACCTGCTATTACAGTCCTTTGTCTTAAAACAGCTTCCTCTTCCTTTCCCAAATACAGCACAGCCAGTTTCTGGAGAGCTTAGTCTCAATGCTGTCACAACAGGTTACAGGACTAGGAACGTGCCAGACTGGGATACCGATGAAATGCAGTTAATGCCTGGGAGACACAGCAAATGTCATGAGCACTCAAACAAGAATTGTTTTTGCATAATCAGCTTTTTCTCATTTGCTTTGGTATTCTGGAACATCTCCTGGCTTACAGCAATTTGCTCTGCTTTTGAAGGCTTTCCTCTTAAGAGAGGCGTAGCAGTCTTGCTTTTACCTCAGACATCAGAAAAATGCTTTTTCAGCACTTCATTTCTTTTACAGCCATCAACATCTGGTCTGACACATCCGTCACTTGTCTGATACGTGTCCCATCAGCAGTGTTCCTTGCAGTCCTACAGACTGTCGCTTGCAAAACAAATCAAGGGTACAAGTGCCTATTTACCTGTTTACCAACAGAGCTAGCCAGCAAGAAGTCTCAAGCTACTGCCATATTTATAAACACAGAAAATGGTGAGGTTCAAAACCATTCTGGCAAAACTTAGTATTATGTATGCATAAACAAGCTGCATATGGTATTATCCTTGCAAGTAATATTCACCAGGGTAGTACCAATGTGCTGTAAGGTTTTTCCCATTGATATTCAGATTGCTACTTCTGGGTGGCTTCATGAGAATATTTATTCTTTCTCTTATTCCTCTCACTGCTGGCTTTTCAAGGTTCTTCCGGCAACTGTTACAGCTTTTGAAATCATCTAAAAGAAGATTCTGGCATACAAGTCCAAACTTTGACAATCATGGGGTGCAAAACTTTTTCCTTAATACACCATTTACATTACCCTCCCCATAAATCCCCTACAGTCACTACACCATTAAACTGATCTCCACAGACAGAACTGAGACATAGGAATAGTAAAAACAACCCAAACCCCCTTACTTAAGGACAAGCATTCCTGTACAGTTCCAGTTAGGTATCCCTTTCACATTCACTTTAACCAGGAAGTACAAAAATGAATTCTGCTGTACTAATTTATAACTCGCAACAGAAGCATCTGGTCCATTTAACCAGGAAATACCTTTAGGCTATATCTCAGAATTTATTAATTAAATTTAATTGATAAATTAAAATAATGCCACAGACATTAACCTTTATTAGTCACCTCTGTCAAAATCAAATCAGCACACTGTTGTCCTGAAGTTATTCTATTTAGACACAAGGTTTTTTAGTGCCTGTCACTCCAGCAGGTGGCAGGACCAGTTATTAAGCAGGACCAGTTATCTTAGAACACGATGCTCAAAATGCCATTGCTTGACCTAAGAATCCATAAAAATTTGTGATGAGCAATATGTACACAATCAATTAGAACAAAGAAACAGAAGTTGTTACCTACAGTGCACTGAAAGTTCATCTTAGTTTGCTCCAATTAAAAAAAAAAAAAAAGAGGGGGGGGAAACAATTTCAGGAAGTTAGCTTTGTTTATTCAATGGCTGATTTTCTGTGGCACTCAGAGTGTTACCAGGATTTTCAGAGCGTGCATCGATGTTTTGTTTTCGCCTGAGAAAGAACTCTATACCAAATTCAGCTGCAAATGCAAAAGTTGCAAAAAATCCAAATACCTGTGAAAGTGACAGAAATATGTGATTTTAAAATGCATAAGCAGTAATAGTATCCTAACATTGTTTGGAGATATTTTCTGCACCATTTTATATACATTAATAACGCTTATATATTAAAATTACAGTCTTTCTTAAATCGATAATTCCATTTAAATTAGACACAGATCAGAAATCATAATTCTAGCACATTCATTGCTGAAGTTTTTACAGTTTTCATTCTTTTAATCAAGTGCAAATCTTATACTGTGTTCTAATCAACCTTTAATAGTAAAAGTATATTAGTTTCATTGCCAAAATCAGTTATTAAAGTATCATGGCATTGGTGATACAGCAGACTATCTATCCAAGAGAGGGCAGCTGATTAATGAGAGTAAATGAAGAAAAATAACACATGGAAGGTGAAGGAAGAGAAGATCTGCAGAGCCTGGGTCAGCAAGGGAGAATGAAATGACATTTTGTGAATGACATTTCATTACTAGTCATGGCAAGATGAGAAGTGGTAAAGAGAAGGCAGCTTTGTTCAAACAAGGAAAGAAACATAAGCATTATTCTAACTCTACCTAAATTTTACACAACTGGTTTGGACCAAAGTAATTTGACATTAATAAGTATTAAATCACAGTAGTTTTAATTTTTCCTGCACCAGAAAAAAAGGCAAACCTGAAACCTGATTTATACTCAAACTATTAGGTCTAAATAGATCTACATCACATGACTGTACAAAAGTGTCTATCTCTAATAGCTGATGCTGCCCATGGAACAGAATTATCTTACTTTCTTTTCCAAATAATTTTTTCTCATTCAAGAATTTGATCTTTAAACTCACATATTCACAAATTCCAAGGTTATTCAAAAGAAGTATTCAAATGACTAGGGAATTATGACACCTACAGCATCCCAAAGCCCCTTCAGTGCCTTGCCCTGAGCCTCCTCAGTGTTCCCTGGGAGATGAATGCCCTGTTGCTCTACTATTTCTGTCACTGAGGAAACTGCTGTTCTTATTGCAGACTATGCAGGTCAGTGTTGTCCACATGTGCTCTGTAATGCCTGGCAAAAGACAGGATTTCTTGATGACTTTGTGAGGGGGTAACATTATGAAAGGACAATTAAGGAAAACCAGAAATTTCAGAAGCAGGGTATCAGAGAACTAGGGAAGATTCAAGAGATGACAATGTTGAACAGCAAGAGATGACAGGAAATAATACAAATCCAAGGCAGCAGGCAAAAGGTGGGGAGCTGCAAGTACACACAGAGCTTTCCAGCAGTCCTGAGGAACGCCAGCTCCTTGGATTTCCTTTGGTAAGTTTCTGGAAGGTCTGAAATAGCTAATTCCTCCTGAAACATCACAATGCACTGAGTTCTATTCCCTGCCTAGTTTCTTCTCTGCAAACTGAGTGAAGTTTAGAGGGCAGAGAAATTAACATACCAGATAAGTACAAAGTAAATCTTGCCATATTAAGACTTACACATGCAGCACTTTCAACAGCAGAGCCAGAGCAGGTTGCAGAAAACACTATTGATGCTAACAGAAACCAGGCACTTATGGCTGGCACAGCCCAAAAATTCTGCAAATATATAAATAAAAAAATATTTAGGTAGATAGGTTACCTAAAAAGAACAAACATCATAACAACAGCTGAGTCAATCTGCCTGTGAATTTATGTTTTGATACTTTGATGCTAATGGAAGTTCAGAAAATACATTTACAACTACATTCCAAATGACATTCAACATTATCAGCTATTTAAACAGCATTATCAGATATTTAAAGGAGTCTGCCCTGTTTTTGTATTTTTTAAGTATTTCTTTATTTCATTTAACCTTTTTTCACAACCAAATTCAAGCTCAGGACAACCATGATAGCTTTATTCCCCAAGTAAAACATTTGGGAAATTAGAAAACTGTAAGTAAATGCGCTCATTCAAACCTTTTACTACACTCCCTTATCTGTACCCTCACATAAAGACCCTACTGTTTGCTCTGAAGGCAAATAGGAAGGGACACTTGTGAGACAGAACAATGTTCCTACTGACTTTACAGAGCAACTTTCTCCCACTGCTGGATCTTCTGAAATATAAAGCCATAAACTGTAACGAGTTATGATTATTGCCACAAAGGAGGCAGTCTACACCCAGTAGGAAAATAGATAGGGTAAACTGATAAATTGCAAGCATCATGCTGGCGGTAAACTGTATTCCATATATGTACATATATGTGATGGCTATGCTGTAATATTAGTAGCATTAATGTGAAAAAACTTTTCCACACAAGTCCTAAAATCCTGCAGGTATCCAACTTTGAAAAAGATGTCAATATAAACTCTCAAAGTTGGCTCATTTTTTAACTATAAGATACTTTAATCTACCCTTTACATGGGGAAGAAAAGGAGGTTCATTTTGCACAGCCTTTTTACTCCACAGCAGACTTTATGCACTTAGAAGAAATGGTTTATTAAAAAAAAAAAAAAAAATCTTACCAGTTTCTGTACTTTCTCTTTTCCCAGTGATTCATACATATCAGTGCAATACACACACAGGATCAGGAGGCTCAAAAGAAAGGCACTGCAGCTTATGAATTCAAAGAAGTAAAGTCCACTACAATAGCTGCAATCCTCCACAACTTCTTCACAAACAACAGCCACAAAAGAGAAAATCTGCAAACAAATAACATGCTTGAGTTGGATCAAGTCTCTAAAATCTTCAACAAACAGGCATCTCTGATATGAAGATTAATAAAGCTAGCTGTGACAAAAATCCTCAATCTACAAGAAGTTTGGTAAAGTTCTACACTATTTTCTTACAGGCAGAAATGATTATATAATGACATGGTTTACACTTGGCTGTTAAAGGTGGTCAATAAAGTACACTCAGGTAAGCTGAGCACACAGCCAGACAGAGGCTTCTTGATTAGACAGACAAGATTCCTGTTTTATGGCTTTGTGCAACTGCCAGTTGGAAGCAGACGAGGCAGTGTGGAGAACACACATCCTGCAAAAATGCTTTTGCTTACTACATACAGCTGCACTCAGTTCTCAGTGTATTTGGGTTCAGGGCAGTGGGGGAAACTGGACAGCACTGACACATTCAGCTACCTCCCTAAAACAGCTGTTACCTCGCTTGCTAGAACTTCAGAGAAAGTCCATGTAGCCAATACTCGCACGCTTGTGACCCAGCAGTGACAGAAGCTCAATTGTTCTGGTAGGAACTGAAATTTTACATTATGTTCAAGCTGTGTTGGACAATGTTTAATCTATGCAGAGGCTTATCTCCACCTTCCTGCCACAGTATGTTTTGAGAAAAGAACGTGACTTAGGTCCTGTATAGTCACCGTATCCCTGCTGCTGGATTTTCTACTATTTTATTGCACAAGAAAGAATACTGCTTTATTTAACTGTTTGCTTATTTTGCCCACTTCTTGCTAGTTTCTTGAATCCCATAAAGTTGCCATAGCATTACAGATCCTCGTAGTAAGGAGTTCACTAAATTAAAACAAAACCATGAGTAGGAATCAGACTGGGTCATTAAATTGATATAAGAATGACAATAACATTTTTAATAAGAGTCTGAGGGCAATAAAGAGGTTAACAGTTCTTTGTTAAAAAAAAATATATAAACTTAATATTCAGAATTGTTCTTGGAAAATAACCACCAGTCTTCAGTTTCAGTTTTCTGACAGTAAAAATAAGAACAACAATTTAGCAGTAGGAAGTGTAAATTCCCCTTACTAAGCCAGGTCTCAGAAGGGCACTTCAAATAATCATGTTTTGCAAATGCAACAATGTAAGTAAACAGGAGCTCAGAAAGGGAAAGAACAGGAGCTGGGAAACTTCAATATTACTATCAGGCCTCCACATGCTTCCTTTCTCTCCCACAGTGGCTGGCAACACAAACTTCTCAGCAGCACTTGCACCTAAACTAGTGAACTACAATGGCTGTCCAGGAATGTTTTGAACTCTGACTTTCCAGTTTTTATGCTCTGGGATTTGTTTTTGTTGTTGTTGTTGTTCTTGTTTGTTTTTTTTATTTCATTTCTAAACATGTGCTTACAGCTGCATCCAATGACTTCCAGTTTCACATTTTTCACAAGGTCAACTGTGAGACACGTTTTCATGTACAGTGCTATTTCTTTTTATATGCACTGGAAACTGAATGCTATCACTTTCACTTGGGCTGAAACAGAACAGAAAGAAAATAAACCTGTCCTTAAAAGAAAGTATCCATCCAGATAACCATAATATGATCTAAATAACTGAAAAAAGCTTCTCCACTGAGTGTACAAACAAGTTGAAAAAAATCCCACTCGAAGAGCAGTTATAAAGGGTTCAGTGTCAAATAATTGAGATTTACCAAGTGGAATCCTGTGTGGGACTTGTCCAAGGCAATATTCAATTTTTTTATTAATAAGGTGAGGAATATAATAGAGTACATAAATTTTAAAAAGTTGGCTCTAAGAACTTTGACTAAGTGCTTTGATTAAGTTAGTGTATCAGCAGCACATTTATAAGATGCCAGAGAGCTCTGCTTGGGTTTTTTAACTTGCTCTTTGATGTCACTATCAGGAAAAAAAGGGATTCCTCTGTTGTCCTACTACCACCAAAAAACCAATAGTTTTAAACACCAAAATCATTGTTAGAGAAGCAGTTCTGTTGGATTTTTCTATTTTGTTATTAGTCCTATCTGTCCGTATGTACACCAGAAATTAAACACCTTCATCTGTCTCTTACCAGCAAGAAATTATTCAGTGCTACTGGCATTACTGTTGGAAGTTTTTAAACAAGTGTCAAGTTTGTAAAGAAGATTTAACAAGTGAATTGCTACAAAAGAATACTACAAAGACAGAGCAGATCAATGAACTTGCCAACAAGCCTGTGAAGATGCTCAGCAGTGGGACTCCCAGTACAAAATCTCCCAGTTCAGATGGGTGCACATATTAATTCTCTATTAAGTCTGCACAATTGGGGCTACTATCAGCTCAAAAAGGAGCTGATATTTAAGTCTGAATTACAATTTTCCTTTCCAGCTAGGGCATTTTGACTAAAGTTAAACAATAGTTGATGACAACTCGTCCTGCTTTAGGTAAGAATTTGTTTCTACCTCAGCCTTGGCACAATACACACTGTGCCATTTACCTTTGTGCAGAATTTGAACCACTCATGGACTAACAAAAACATTCCACCTATTAAAAAAACAAAACAAAACAAAACAATAACACTCTAGAAACCTGTGCAATAACATGCCTCCCAGCATCCTTTTGGCAGTCACGTTTTCCTTGTTTCATTTGCTCAAAAGAACTGTCTAAGGTTACAACGTATGCCATTATTCATCTGAAGAAAAGTATTTCTTAGGTCTAGAAGCCAGTTTTCTGCAGGTGATTTCAGAGTATTTTATAAAACCCTTGATGACCTCTATAATGAAGAGAGCTCACTTTCTGACTGCAACATCCTGTTTAGCAGTCCACACAACCCATTATCAGGGCATAATCTCAGGAACAACCACTATTGTAACACAAAGCCAATAGATGTTAATGACCATCACTGGCATTTCCAAAAATCAACACTTTCCCAAAAGAGGAACCTTTTTCTTACTGCAGAGACTGAGGCTTCCACCCTCAGGAATTTCTGGGGCTTGTTTAAAGTATTTTGACTGAGAACTCAAGATCTGTGCCTTTTGATAAAGGTTACAAAAAGGGAGGGAAAACTGTTGGAAATAAGGAGGGTGAACAACTATAACTCCATTTTCTTTTTCCCCTCATTGACAAATGGGTGCAGGCCATAAACTGCTAATTATTTAAGAGCATGTCAAGTAGCTATTCACCCTGTTTAGCATAATGACACTTTTTCTTTTTTTCTACCTAGAAAGCATTTTAAACAATTAAAAAGTTTAAGACTTTGGTACACCAAGTAAATTTGCCTTTTACACCAAAAGTAAATTTGCCTACCTAATCACTTATTTTATTTTAGTCAATGAACCTACTTAAATGTTCTGCTTGTCAGGGAGCAGAAGCCAGCAGATCTTGCTTTAATAATCTCCAGCAGATGAATTAAAAGTTTATGTTCCATTCTATTTTAAAGCATTCTTGGGTGTGATTTTTTTAAACACTCTTTGACAACTTTCTTTTTGGCAGTGTTACCATTATCTTTATAAGTAGCAAAGAATATTTCTGGTTGAGGGTTTTGACTGTGTGTGAGATGAAGCTTAAAACCCAAATGTCCTCTTTTCTGCAATGGTGAAGTAATGAGAAAGGGTTGGAAATCCCCTACGATTCCTGTGAGCATGACATATCTGACTCAAAAGCCACTGTGTTGGCTGCAAAATGCACGCTAACACACATCTGCAGTCAGCTGCCCTTTACCACCATGGGTTTCTCTCTCTCCCTACCAGTACTTAAGAATGATGCTCCTCACATCCTTATCAGCAGTCACACGTACATTTTGGAAGAGCCCATCACCAAGCACAGAACAAACAGGAGCTTGCACCAGGAGCCCAATTGCTTAACTCAGGAATAACATTACACGTAGTAAAAAAAGCCAGAATATAAGCCTTTTATTTCCTAGTGGGCCCAGGGCTGCCTGACATGAAGTGATCTCTCATGCAATGGGCCACCATCAACATTACACGTCTCTGGTGCCATTTTCCATCACAAATCATGGGAGAAATGACCTCCTTAATTTTAGCATGGACAGTGCAGAGTAACAGGCTTAGAACGGGCTGCAGGAGCAGCAAGAGAGGACGGTCTGGAGCTCATGACCCAGTAAAGCCCTTCCCAGTTCTACTGCCCTACCGTGAGGTTCAACCAAAGGCTTCTTCCTCCTGTTTTCATCCAATCCGGCCCTCAGAAGACAACATCAAATTTCCTATGAGGCTTCCCTCTGATTTTAAGCCAGAGTGGCTGGTGTTTAAGGCCAGCAGGCAGCTGGACCACGGTGGCTGCAGCACCAAGCCTCGGGCACCATCAGATGTCAGCACCTACTCCTGCAGCTCGGACATGAAGAACGAACACTCCCATCACTTCCCCACCATAAACCACTTTGAACCTGCATTATAAGGCACCATGCCAGCTTTCCACCTGAGTTACAAGCCTGCACAACTTCAGTGACCCCATGCCACGTCCAAAGTCAGGACACCTTCCCGGCGGAGTCAGCCCTTCCCGACCGGCAGAATCCATTCCCTCGAAGGCGCCATCTCCCCAGCCTGCGCTGGATCATCGAGGAGTTTAATTTTTAAGCGGCGCGGGACCGTCCTAAAGCCGAAGGTCATCACAACACGCTCGCTTCCATCCCAGAGCGGGGCATCCCCGCCGGGCTCAGCCCCTGGAGACTCTCGGTCTCTCCCCGGCCCCGGGCCCCCATTCTGCCAGCGGTGCTCCCTCCGCGCCAGGCCCGGCACGTCCCGCGCGGCGAGGGGAGGAGGGCACTCACCGCCTGGACCACCTTGGCCGGCAGCCGCCATCCCCACAGGTGCCGCAGGGTGCAGCCGAAGGGGCGGCGGCGGGGCGCCTTCGCCTCCGGTTCCGTGGTCTCGTTGTAGACGGCGCCGTTCTCCATGGCCGAGCCGGGCCGCCGGCTGTCAGCTGGGAAAAACCGAAAGCAAAAGGGAGGCGGTGGCGGCGGGCGGGGCGGGGCAGGAGCGGGGAAGGGCGGGAGGCCCGGGAGGCCCCGGGAGGCGGCAGTTGTGCCGGCGGCTGGTCCCGCTTCCTGCGGCGCGTGCCAGCGCTCCCCCTGGCGGCCGCGGGCGGGAGCGGCCTCTGAGGGGCGG
>VWZW01002446.1:1900-43185 GCA_013397115.1 Edolisoma coerulescens
TGTACTAGTTTGAAAAACAAACCAGTGGGAGATCGCAAGTCAGAATTATAATTAAATAGAGAAATGAAAAAGAAAATAAATGCAATAGTACAAGAGCACTGACAGAGTCAGAATACAACCTGGCAGCAGCCCAGATGAAATGGTCTTGTTGAAGCAGTGATCTTGCAGGAAAGAAGGGTCTGGTCTTCACCTGAAGGTCCAAACAGTAGCTCTTGTCCTCTGGGAGTCCAGTAGGTAAGGGCTGTGTCTGCTGTTCCAAAAACCCAGATTATATCCAGGCGCTAATGCCTGTCTCCTCCCCCATGGGCGGAGCATTTTACAATGGGATGAGGTAATTCTGTGAGTCACACGGTGGGTTCTTGATGGCCTATTAAACAGAGATTAACTCTCTCTGGGAGCTATCAGGATGAGTCATGATAGGAGATAACGAACATTGCTCCACCTGCTCTAACAGCTTGTGAAGATGATAATAGAATAAATGTTTTTGGTTACATCTTACATTGTAACCCAGGACACCCTCCAAGGCAGGGAGGCCTTTCAGAGAGACCTGGATAAACTAGAGGACTGGGCAATCACCACACATATGAGCAAAAACAAAGACAAGTGTCAGATTCTGCACCTGGGATGGGACAACCCTGAATGCACGTACTGCAGACTGAAGAATGAGATGCTGGAGAGCAGTGCTGCAGAAAGGGACCTGGGGGTCCTGGTCAATGGCAAGTTGAACATGAGTCAGCAGTACCTTGGCAGCCAGGAGGGCCAACCATGTCCTGGGGTGCATCAGGCACAGCATCGCCAGCCAGGCAAGGGAGGAGATTGTCCCACTCTGCTCTGCACTGGGGTGGCCTCACCTCGAGTGCTGGGGGAAGTTTTGGGTGCCACAATATAAAAAAGGCATTAAGCTATTGAAGATTTTCCCAAGGAGGGCCATGAGGATGTTAAAGGGCCTTGAGGGGAAGCTGTATGAGGAGGGGCTGAAGGCACTTGGTCTGTTCATCCTGGAGAAGAGGAGACTGAGGGGAGACCTCATTGCAGTTACAACTTCTTCATGAGGCATAGAGGGGGGGACAGACACTGATCTCTTCTCTGTGGTGTTCAGTGACAGGACTTGAGAGAATGGCCTGAGGTTGTGTCAGGGGAGGTTTAGGTTGGATATTAGCAAAAGGATTTTAACCCAGAGGGTAGTTGAGCACTGGAACAGGCTCCCCTGGGGAGGTGGTCCTGGCACCAAGCCTGAGAGAGTTCAAGAAGTGTTGTGATTCTTGCGGCTATCCTGTGCAGAGCCAGGAACTGGCATTCTGTGATCCATGTGGATTCCTTCCAGTTCAGGATATTCTATGATTCTAAATAATTCTATTAGTCTTTTACATTGAGTGGTGTATTTATCCACAGCAGGCCTCCCATAATTGCTCATGTCCCTCACAAATAGTGTGATATTGCTACATAAATGCATACAGATGGCCTTTTAGGTAACTTGCAAAAGCAAGTTGCTAAGGGACATTTTAAGAAGATGTATTATTAATCCATTTAGTTTATATGTGTTGGGCACCTAATCACCACTGGTCCTAAACACTTTGAAGTCCAGAAAATTTAAAGAGCTGGGAATCCAGTGTGGTCTATAAGCATCGGAGACTGTCATATCATGAAACGTTTCAGGTGGTAATGCATATGTGGGGGAATGAAGACCTTGACCCTGCATACTGGCATGTATGGCAAGAACAAAATATTAGGAAAACCCAAACAGTCCCTTTTGAATGACATCAAATTCTAGTTGATGAATACCAATTCATAATCATCACACTAGCTGTTAGATTAGGAATCTAGTTGCCCTTCCTCATTAAATGTAATTTTAAATGCACTCCAGAATGAATGCACACAAGATACTCATTGTAATCTTGAGACTGAGGAGTTATGCAGTTGATCAAAGACTCTGCATCACTACAGAGGAGCACAGTTCCCTGGGGTTTACACACTTGACAGCCAGCATCCTTAACATGAGTATAGTGTCTGCTTGCATTTCAGATTTATTTTTTTCACCTGTACTTCTGAAGTATGATAGAAAACAGAATTTTAAAAAGCAATATGTAAAGTTGTTCCTCCTGCAAAGTGAAATGCTCAAACTATTTATAGCTCTCTTCAGAGCAAATATCTCCATGCTACTGGATCACTAAAGGATTTGAAAGTGTATGATGAGAGATCAGCCACTTTCCCTTTTAGTTTTACAAATGGAAGATGTTTCAAAATGTTAAACCCCACTATCAACTGTACAAAACTGTTTCATGCTTATCATGGTTTAACCCCAGCTAGCAGCTAAGCAGCAGCACAGCTCACTCCCCTCAGTGGGATGGGGTAGAGAATCGAAAAGAAAAATAAAACTCATGGGTTGAGATAAAGGCAGTTTAATGTGTAAAGAGAAGCTGCACATACAAACAAAGAAAAATAAGGAATTAATTTACTGCTTCCCATCATCAGACAGGTGATCAGCCATCTCCAGGAAAGCATGGCTCCATCACACGCAAAAGTGACTTGGAATGGCAAATGCCATCACTCAAAACTTCTTCCCCTTCCTTGTTCTGTCCCCCATCTTATATCCTGAGCGTGACGTCATGTGATATGGAATAGTCCTTTGGTCATNTGTAAAGAGAAGCTGCACATACAAACAAAGAAAAATAAGGAATTAATTTACTGCTTCCCATCATCAGACAGGTGATCAGCCATCTCCAGGAAAGCATGGCTCCATCACACGCAAAAGTGACTTGGAATGGCAAATGCCATCACTCAAAACTTCTTCCCCTTCCTTGTTCTGTCCCCCATCTTATATCCTGAGCGTGACGTCATGTGATATGGAATAGCCCTTTGGTCATCTCGGGTCAGCTGTCCCAGCAGTGTCCCCTCCCAACTTCTTGTGCGTCCCCAGCCCCCTCACTCTCAGGGTAGTGGGAGAAACAGAAAAGGCCTTGATGCTATATATAAGCACTGCTCAGCAATAATAAAGTAATCTCTGTATTATCAACACTGTTTTCTGCACGAATCCAAAACACAGCCCCATGTTATCTATTGTGAACAAAATTAACTCATCCCCAGACAAAACCAGCACAATGATCAATTGAAAATTTGAGATGGAAAATTAACATTTTTATATTGAAATTCACTTTGCACAAACTAGTGAATACTCTGCTTTAAAAAGTTGAGTGTTATCAGCATCTTTATTTCACATAAGTTCTGATTTTAGAAAAAGTGTTTTGTTAGTGATGCTCGGTTATTTCACATCATTCTCGAATTAAATACATTTTCTCTCACTTATCATTACTCATAGTGTCTTGGTAAAGTTTAACACTGTCAAATTTTATATATCATTGATTAAAGTACATTTGGATGCAAAACCAGAACTGTTTAAATAATTAAATTCTGTTAGTTTTTCATACCTCTTCACATAGGTGAAGATCCAAGCTGGGGCTAAAGTCAGGACTGAAAACAGATCACTTTAATTTACCTTAAGGAAAAAAAATAGGTGTCCAAGTCTAATCTTAAATAAATGTCATGGCACTACAGGGAAAGGATATGGTGAGGGTCTGTCCCAGATTAGGCTACTCAGGGTAATTAAGATCAATTAAGAAATTCAGAACCATTCAATGTTTTGTCTTAATTGGGGTTTAAGGAGGCTACTGTGTAAAAAAAAGTAGACTGGCAACAAAACCTGAAAAAAAAATAGCCTTAATTGGCTCAGAAGAGATAGGGAGATAACCATCTCTCCTTCTTCCGTTGCTAGCTTTAAATGCTAGCTGATGAAGACTTTGAGGCTGGTGGTGGTAGTGTCTTATCATAACTTCTTGCCATTTCTGCTTGAGAAAGACTAGTAAATTTGACCTCAGGAACTAAAAGGATATTGGGAGAGGGAGCAGAGTGCTAAAGAAAAGGCATAGATACAAGGAAGTATATGCATATAAATCTTAACTGTAATAATAATTAACATTTTATCAGTTAACTGGACAAGTAGTAACTGTTAGATTTTGATTACTCTAACAATAAAATCTTATTTTCATGCATAAGGTGTAGTGCCTTTTTGCTATTAAGAGGATTTCATGTGTAAAAAGTAGTAACAGAATATTCTTTCTCAAAATAGGTCTATTTAAATACTTTGTTTTGGGGACTAATTTACATAAAACTAGCTGAAACAGAGGTTTCCTTTCCTGACAATTCTTTTCTATTAAATTTATATTTAATGATTTTAGTATATTCTTGTAACTAGCACTATATCTTAATGTTACACCATCAAGTTTATTTTTGTATCTTTTTCCCAATGCCATTTAAGGAAGTTAGATGTAATTTACACAACCTTGAACTAAGATTTTCACTAGGAGTAATTAGACTATTAAGGTGCTAGAGTGCATACAATGAGGGAGGGTACCCAGTAATTTCTGAGGATTTAAGTATACATTTCAAATGTATATTCCTTTAGAAGGAAGGGTAAGTTCTTTACAAAAATTCTCAGTCTGCATTTTACATCAAGACATAAGACTTGTAAAGGTGTACTTTTGGGATCCCTGACAGTATGGTCAAAAAAGGAAATACATTATTAGATAATTTAGAGTAGCCTCATAGATAATACTAGGAACAAGTTAGGTTGCAAGGTCGAGTCATCGCAATTTATTAGCACACTATATGATACCAAAAACTGATGACATAGCTTTAGTCCCACTGAAAATCAAGACCAGCATCAGCCTGAAATAAATATATGGAATATTATCTGCTGTAAAAACTGCTCTGAATGTGCTTGCTACAAATACAAAGACATTCAATACTAAAATCCTCCAATAAGCAAAGCAGTGTGTATTTTTCATCATGATGGCCTTAAGAGATTTTTCTTATCACATAAAGAAATTAAAAAGCCCATTTTTAGAAGCTGAGTAAAGCAGCTTCACAGTAAAATAACAGCTCAGGTGTCAAAAGAGGAGCTTTATCAAGGAAAAGTTTTAATCTGAATTTCTTCATCTTTTTCACAGACGGGGCTTACTGTGTATGTACCATGGAAGTCCTTAGCAACAGAGACTAGATCTGAGACAATTGCAGTTCAGGTACCTGAGGTTAATGCAAGACCCTGACATACCTTGTATTTCTGTTCAGTGAGCTATGTTTTCTGGAGCTGATATGTGCCATTTTCAAGTGCTTATCCGACTACTTTAACTCAACCAATGATGCACGGCATCATAACACAGAGTGGCTCACAAAAGTTTTTTGGCAAGCTGTCAGTAGGTGACAGACAATGGCACCTGCTGCTGTTTTGGCAAGAACACTATTATAGAACCATAAAACAGTTTGGGTTGGAAGGGGCCTTAAAGATCATTTAGTTTGAAGCTCCCTCTAGACACCATGGGCAGCGATGCCATCCACTAGGTCAGGTTTCCCAGGACCCCATCCAACCTGGCCTTGAATACTTCCATAAATACTTCCACAATTTTTCTGGGCAAATTGTTCCAGTGTCTCAACACGCTCTGAGTAGAGATTTTCCTCCTAATGTCTAATCTGAATCTCCCCTCTATAAATTTTAAAATTTTCCCCTTGTCCTATCACTATCTGCCCATGTGAAAAGTCTCTCTCCATCTTTTGTATTAACTCCTTTTAAGCACCAAAAAAGCCACAAGGAACAGTAGTCAGAGATTTCCCATTCCATTTGGAAGATTTTTTCCTTTGATCACATCTATTCATCACTGTGTTTTGTGAGCTACAAAACGGTGAGTGAGGGGAGACTGATACTGCTGCAGGCCTGGGGAGTAGCCAAGTGACCTTGGAATTTCAGATTAATATTTTCTCTCCTGGATGTCTGACGGAATTTACCCCAGAACTACTTCATACTACTTCAGCATAGATGGGTGACAATTGCACTCTTCATTCAGAAACCCGTGGCCATATCCATATGGATGCTTTTCACCTCCAGATCTCATTAACTAGACACGTGTAGATTGATCAAGTGTCATACAGGGTGGGTGTATCACCATTAAAAAGACTTCTTTATATGTTATGAGACTTCTCAATCCTCGTGACATTTGAGTGGAAGGCTCTGTAAACATGGAATTCTCCCATCTGCATCAGAACAGCTTATGCAACCTGCAGATCCCTGTCATTCCTTTAAACATACCTGACATTTGATCACCAAATACGTCACTTCCAGCACTTGTGTATGATGACATTCTGCAGTATGATGACATAAATGCAGAACTGCCTCTACACAGAAATCCTTAACTTAGGAGTAGGAAAAATGTACTTTATACTTCCAGTGGGAAAGAAAGATGAAAATTGCCATAAAGTGTAAATATGAGAAAGTTAAACAAAAGGGAGCCTGAGAAGGCAAGAATAGAGGTTTTATATTCAGATGAGACAGAAATATGTGAAAAAAAAGATAATTTTGACGTTTCCAGTGGATTTCTCTATAGGTCTGGTCCTGAAGGGATGCTACCATTCCGTCTTTACTACTTGCACGCCTATGAGCTGATCATTTCAAATAATTATCAGGTTTTCTTATGTCAAGATTCTGGTTTTGGATTAAGATTTCTTCTATCTAGTACACATTTTTCAACTCCCAATTTTATTGCAATTCCCATGTTGTACAAACTTTAAGCTTCAGTTCTTCCAGTCATGTAATTAGAAGAAAATCTCTGCTTCATTTTAGAAGTTCGTAGCTCTTACAGCTTTGGAGAAAAGAAGGACAAATGTAACTCAAATGTGCTGTAAAGCTTCTGGGGCCAAAAGTCAAATAAAAAACTAATACAGCTTGTTTGAAATCATTATAAACGTCACTTATTATCTTTGCCTGTGGCATGTCCAATTTATTAGCTTTGCATATTTGAGGTAATGACTAATACATAAAAGACCAGCGCAATGCTCAGCGACACAGGAAACCTTAATTTGTTTCCTGGAGAGCTTTGAAATAGCTACTGACTATAAAAAATTCTCTGTACCTCAAAAACTCTTTGCAAACAATGCACTCTTCTTGTACCTTCTACTCTTTTCTTTAAAAGAGAAATTACCTGCTTATTTGTGATTGCAGTCCAGAGCAAAACCAACACAAATCCATCCTCCTCCATTAAGTTACTTTGCATTTTCCTATTTTCAGTAATTTAGAACTTTAAAAGCAATATTTAATTTATGTTTACTACTTATGACAGGGAAACATATTGTTGCTTTGATAATGTATGGAGTCTGAAAATACATACATACACACATACATACACACATATATTTATATATGCATACATAGAAACCACTTCTTTGTCTCCAAAGAAGGAAAGTTCTGGTTTATAACATCCTATTTCTGTGCCTGCTGAAACCATAGACTATATTTTACATCAGAATTAAAAATAGAGATGACTTTGTTTTCTCACCTTGAATGTGCTATTTTAGTTAAGCGGACAGTACATTTAATAGAGATACAGCCTAATATGATTGCCCTTGCCATTCACTGTCTCTTGAATGAGAAGCTGATTTTACACGTCTAGATTTAATGATAATGCTCACATAAATGAAGGATCACAGAAGAATCTTCATAAGAAGTTGCTACCTTATTTTTCACTATTTTCTTTCCTAAAGACAACCTCTTTTCATGACACTTGCAAGTCTCCTCTCTTTGGCTGAATAAATATACAGTAGAGTAGCTTTACTGGGCTGGTTCTCAACTCTTATTAGGGTTTTAAATTCTTTTTGTTGGTGGAAGTGTTTTTTCTTTGTTTGGGTTTTTTAAATTTATTTATTCCATCCAACCCAAAGGAGCTGTGGATGCCTCTCTCACACTGTGCCTAGCATGGAAATTACACACTCTGTCATTAAGATTTCTCTTTCTCCTCTCTCATTTTTTACTAAAATTGATGTTGATTAGCAGATTCTTGCCTGTAGCTTCATACCATCGGTGTGTTACTTTTTTTTTTCATTATGACCAATTCACTGATAAACAAAATAATTGGAAAAGTTCACAATCAAAATTGCCCCCTGAGGAGGTCTTTTGTCATTGCATACGAGTAAAGACACTTTACTGAACTTTGGTAGTTTAAATTTGGGGTCTGCTGCAGTGAATTGGATTATGGATGTTTGTAACAAATCCTACTCTTGGGCATCCTTGACATCTGCCAGTAACCCTCTGATTTATTTTTAATGTTTCAGTTTTATCTTCCCTGATCTTGGTGCTGTGAGACCGTACACTGCATACTGTAAACACTTAGTTTGAACTTACTCCAGTTTTTTTAGAGTTCAGCTGTTGGTAATTCTCTATTAATAATCCCAAAAGTTTCACTGTGGACACTGACATTGGGCATGTACCCAAAGAAGAACAGTTGTTCTTGGAGCTCAAAAATACACAAATATTGATTGGATTCCAACTAAAAACTGAGATTTTAAAATAAAAATGGTAGGAAATAAATCCAGACCGTTTTCAGTAATTCCTCTCATTTTACTACTGCTTTCAGAAGTTAGAGTTCCCCAAATAATTTTCATAAACAGATTATTATATGTGTGGATCCCACATACATCTCTTCTGTACTCCCTGACAGAAAGTATTTAACGGCAATAGAAAGAAGAGTACGGTAGCTTAATAGCTGACCTTTTCAGACCAAAAGCTTAATCCCAATCTTTCTCCCATCTTTGAAATGAAGGTTCACATCAGTGTCCAGCATCATATTTTAGAACTTATTTCAGAATTGTCAGAATTGTGAAACCAGGCACTAGACATTTCAAATAAAACTGAAGAGAAACTGGTAGTAATTGTTACTTACCACTGGATTTTTTTGGGAGCAAATGGAAAAGTTAGTAGTGTATAATCACTAATGTAACATTTTGATTGTTTTTAACTACCACATTTTCCAAATGTTGTAAAGTATGCTTGACGAAAATAGAAGAAACTGCTACTACAACAATGAATAGCAAAGCTTGCCATTTCTTGTCTCTTCTCTTTTAGTAAAATGAGCTGATGTTCTAAAAGTTCCTCTTTCTGCTCTTTATTCACATCCACTATTACTATACCAGTATTTTTTTCCAAGTCTTCTATTTACATACACATTTTTCCATGGGAGTCTAAAGAGTATAATTACATGAAATGTTGTATCTAAAAATACAGTAGCTCTACATGAAATGTTTTGTTTGGTAAGATAGCCTCTGTCTAATCAATCCATAAGAAAGTATGTTGGCAGATATTCTCTTAGAATAAAAAATAATTTTGTGTTTCTTTAGTATAAGTTAGACAAAACTATGTCTTGCACTTATTTTAATGGTGAATTGCATCAAACACATAGATCCTGACTTACTAGTGTTTCATAGTTCCTGTGCAATAAAAGTGTCTTAACTAAATATTACACTGTTTTATAAAGAGTATTTCTCAGTTGGCACATTTAAATTCCATGCAAGTCTGGCTCTTCTACCCATCTGCCATTGCCCTGAAAACCCTGTGGTTGCCATAATGCCTTGTCCTATAAATCCACAATGTAAAACTAGTTACGGTAGATAAGATACTGTGTTACTTCTAGGATTTTTTACTCTTCTATCTTCTAAATTCAAGATTTCAGATCTCATCTTAATAAATAATCAAATTTCATTTAAGTCTAAATTGGTAGCTAAATCATGCAAACAGAAATCAAAGAGAAACTTTGGCTGGCTCAAAGAAGTAGAAACTGTAATTAAACTAGGAATATTTTATAGATATCACCAAAAAAAAAAAAAGAAAGCAATGAAACCTTTAGGAAGATGAAGGGTTATGACAGTGAACATAATACAAAGAACCATCTGTTACAAGATTTAATAACCTAATATTTTTAAGTCAGTGACCTCTTCCTGAATACTGGATCTTTCATCAAAAATCAGATACCAAACCAATGCCTAATATGTCTTTAGTCACTTAAGACTTAAATGTTTGTCTTCCTGACTCACTATGGGCTTTGCTTTGTTACTATAAATTTTCCAAAAAATTTTTTCAGAACTTAGTCTGATTTTTGATACGCTACAGTTGTATGTCATAGATATCTACACAGTGATTGTGGCATCCAGCAGCAGATTCAGTATAAAATGATATATTCCAATTCAGTTTGAAACATTAAAACCAGACTAGTCATAGCTACTATTTACCTAGGATGCCCATATTGTTTGTTCCTAGCTCCTACTGCTTGATTTGGGCCAGAGGATTTCTTAAAACTAAAACAAGATAAAAGTGCATGCAACCTTGATAAAGTCACAGTATCTAAACTGAAGAAGTAACATGATTTAAAATATACATATTTTATATGTCTGATGAAAGCAAATACTCCAGACTTCTTCTTCATTATCAGTCCTTTTCNTTTGTGTGGGCAGGGGAGAATATTTTATGCTTTGTTTAATCCAAGGTTGTGTACAGAAGACACAGCAGACATATTTAGGGAAGCGTATTTTCATTTCACTATTTGTAGACACCTAAGTGTACCGATTTATGTCATTAATATTTATTTTGAACACTATGCCCATTAGCACAGGAACAGTACATTCAAGGCATCTGTATTTTAAATCATAATTTCTATTGAAATGTTCCAATTCTTAGTGGAGGAAGAGGCAGGCATAGTTCTCAAGGTTTGGTTCACCTTTAATGTCTGTGAGACAGGAAAAAAGCCTCACAGCTTCCCATATCTCCCTTTATTTAGTACCTCTGGGTAAGGAGATGAGTGAAGAACCTGATAAAAGCAAATTCTTGAGTGGAGTTGTGGAGGCCGGAATTAATCATGCCTGGGGTTTCTGAATGACAGCAACTGGAAGAAGACTAAAATTAAGATGGATAAAAAGCTTTGTCAGAATGACAAAGTTACTAAAGAAAATCTGCCTAGAGAACTTCAGGCCTTGCGTTTTTGGTTCTAACCAGTGTTATGCACTTGGGACTGTCTTAAGAAAGCACAAGGGCAGTACTGAATACTAAAATCAGTGTTCAACACCCTGTCAAATCAATTTTTCTTTTATCTGACAGCTGGAAGGAATCTCTGCTCACTCCCTGCATATTAGGATGAAGAGATTATGAAGTTGACCATCTCAGTGTGAAACAAAAGCCTCGCTCAAAAATATGAATATACAATGATTATCAAGTAGAGAATCACTTGCCTTCAAGATAATTTGCAATTGTTTTCACATCTTCGAGAAACTGTCATCTGGACAGCTCAATTATGCTACTGCTTTAAAATCAGACTTTGTTTAGAGCCTGCTTCCTGACATGAAGGATTTCAAGTTCTTATTACAAGCACTTTTATAATTAGTGAGAGTAAAAGAATAGGTAATAAATAAATGAGATGCTGTCAAGTGAAAAAGCAAAACAAGTTAATTTGTACTTTCTTCTTTGCCAAGGTTTACTCTATGCTGTATGTGTACATTTTCACACAAGCCCATTCAAGGAAAATATACCTCAATTTCCACAGACAGGACAAATGTACAGGCACAAAAGAAAGGCTGGGTGTTGCTCATGACTTGGGATGTGGTGCTTTTGAGAGGGGTTCATTGAGATCAATCGCAACTCAATCCTTTTAGCGTCTGCTGTCTTTTTAATATAGACATAAGGCGGTATGTGCCCTTACTATAATTGCAGCAATTTAGATCAATGTCTTTTAAAAAATATGTGAACAGATTAAGTAACCTAGATTTATCCATAATAGCACGTTTCCCTTACTTAGCGTGGTTTGAGGTAAACTCCAGTTATGTAATTAGGGTTTTACTGCCCCAAAGAGCAAGATTCACTGCTAAGTTCTGGCATTGATGTGCAGTATGAAATTACTATAGTCATCATTATTGCATCACGTACATCATCAGTTGCAAAAACATGACCAAAGAAATCAAGAAAAATTCTCATTATATACTTATTTTACTAAAAATGTACTTTATTTCTCAGAATTAGTATTCTCTTCCTCAATTAATCTCAAGACTTTTATTGAGATACACAATTATACTCAGATTAGAACTCCTATACTGGTTCTAGCCATGTTTAGCAGAAAATGTAGTCATGTTTTCCTTTTACGTGAAACAGCCATACTTTCCCATTATTCACCAGAATGCAAAGCTTTATTCCTAAAGTAAGTCTTTATTGTATTAGAAATAAAATCATCAAGGAAGAGTATATTAAGTCTTCTCTATAGATGAAAGTCATAGTTCAAATGTAATCATGAGAAAAAGTTGAAGTTAAGGATTAGAAGTAACTTCTTAGTCACTTCAATTTCCTCTATGCTTTGAAGCATGTTTTATTTATGAGCAGTAAAAAAAAAAAAAANAAAGTAATAAATAAAATACTCGTCCCCTAAGATTATATTCTAAGCAAGCAGGTATGAAGACATATAGGATATCTGTAGAAGTTATTTGCACCTTTACATGATGCTAGAGGCATGGTTTGTATTATAAAATACTCAAGGCCAGTATCTGGGCTTACAACTTCAGACCCCATGCAGACTTCTAGCGCCACTGAATTTCACCAAAGTAATCACAGATCTGGGTTTGAATCACAGCCTGTGTTAGAATTTAATTTTGCTGTAAGCATCTTTACCTTGTCACAATAGTAGCTTCATATTAAATTCGGTATTTACTTTACTGGGAAATGAAGATAAAAAATGCAGTATTTGCCCATGGACTGATAAAATATTATTTACCTGAACCACAAATGCCAATATAACTTCAGCCTCTGAAAACAGTTTTTCTGTTTCTTAGTGGCCTTGTTTTGCAAAGATTAAAATTCAAAATTTTCAGTGCCACTCCTGAAGCACACTTTCATGTGTATGAAGGTAGCATGCTTTTATGAGTCGCAGAGGTTTCCAGACACACAGTTCTCCAAATATTGGTGTTTTAAGGGTAAAGGATTTTGGCAGAAAATAAACTCTTTTGCATTTGAACTCTGGTCCTCAGAGGGTTGGATGAGGCTGGGTGTAGTTTCTTATTACAGCCAATTCAGCACTCTAAATCCAGTTGCAGTCAACAAGAACTTTCACAATTACAGATTCGCAGATAATCCAGTTTATCAAAGGAAAAAAAAGAGTTGGAATTATTGTTAATAAATGCCCTAAATGCTTTTGCACTTGATATACTAAGGCTAGCCAATGATTAACTAAGCTAAGATGGCAAGTCAAGCTAAACAGACGAATTCAGCTCTTCACTATGCTTGACTTCACAGTTATGCTTGTGGGCCTGTTATGCCTGGTGAAGGGGGAGTGAGGCTGATGGCTGGTACAGCAATGCAGGCACTCCTCTGTGCCTCACTGCTGCACATCGGGCTGTGCAGCCCCTGCTTCACCCCACACACCATTCAGGTGTCAGCCCTTGCTCGAGCCGGTGCAAAGATCAGAGAGGGGCTTGGCTCACATCCTTGCTCAGCCAGGGTCATCAGTTCTCCTCAGCAAGCCTGGCAAATTTTTTTCACAGATAATGAGCAGACCTATGCTAATAACAAGCAAGCAGTATTTTGTAAATTTAGGTATGGCCTGCTAGCTAGGCATCAGTAAACCCGCATTTCATATTAAAAACCAACAATGGCAGTTGACTTCTGTGATGATGAAATAATTGAATCCATTCACAAGTGTCAGAGCATTATTTAGGGTCGTTTGTTATAGCGAAGTAGCATAGAACTTGCATATAACCCCAGGACATTTTTTAAATAAAAATACTGCCATAATAAGTTAGCCCACTAGTTTTAGTTGAACAGTACAGCTGGCATATTAAAATCAGTCTCTTCTGCTGCAATAATTCTCTGTCTTGGGTAAGTCAGGACTACTTGTTTGACCTGTGTAACATACGGATACTGCCTCTATTTTCTTCTGAGTTTATGAAAGTTTTAATTTCACGGATAAAAAGGTTAATTAATCTGTTTACTCCACTGAATACAGAAAATTCAAAACTTGATTCAAAAAAATTCAAATGGTTTCCACAATGGGAAAGGCTGTAACTGCTCTGTCCTCAAAATCTCTCACAGCCTTGGAATAGATCTTCCCATGTCCCCACCCTCCAAACCATCTTGACTGACGATAATTTATTCCAGCTGTTGCAATTATATTTTCTTTCCGCCTGCATTTTTTCTTTCATGCATCCCTGCTACTTCACACTGAGAAATCAAAAACACAAACCCAAAATACCAAACCACAAAAAGTGAGGGAAAGAAACAATTGCTCTATGTCCGCTGAGATCCCACAAAGAGAATACTGAAATTCTGAGAAAGCTCTGGATGCTTTAACAAGCTGACTCACACGTTTATCCCATTTAGTGATTTTAGTTTAGCTGCAGTTTTAGAAGGCAAAGTAATCATTACACATTCACATGACAGGTAATGCTTTTCAGGTCCTATAACATGCCTTGAATTGTTTTTATCAGCTGAACTTCTAACAAATTTATTTCTTTTTTATCTCAGTTGCTCAGAGCTTATGATTGATTTTGTGTTTGTGTAGTCTTTCATACTCTTCAAATCACATGAATATAGAATATAAAAAACTTGACACGTACTTTCCACCTATTTTCCATTTATTTTCTCTAGTTTTGTCATGTGAGAAAACATATTAGGCCATTTTGAGAAAGTATTTTGAGTTTTTAAAAGTGATTTAGCACCACATGGGGTTTTTGCCTCAAAATTATCTAATGGCAAAAAAAGAATCAATGTTATTTTCTCAGATCACAAATATATCCTAAAATACATAAACACATGAATCTGTGGACACTTATGTAATTTCACTAAGGTCCCACAGAATGTGGACATCTTCCCACAGGATTCCTGTAGAAAACTTTCTGTCACAAGCTTCAATAGGACTTACTCAACTGAGGATAAATGTTAGGTTAGACTTTTTCTGAAATTTTAGATCTAGCAAAAGTCAAAGAATAGTTTTCTAAAATTTTCAAAAGATTCCAATACCTCACTCTTAGTGCTACATGTTTCGTTCAAATAAGATGTATTAAACATGATTTATAATTGGTAAGGACACATACCCTTCCCCAAAGAGATACCTTCAGCCTTGAGCTAAAAAGCATGAAAAAAATATCCTATGGAGCTGCAATTAATTATTTCTTTCACAGAACAAGTATTTTGCTTTTCTTCCTGAAAGAAAATCATAAAGTTTCCTGGTAAAAGTAATTATTACTGTTCCTATTTATTTAATTTTTTATTGTATTCACGGTAAGATGGCTTATAAAACAACTTTGATGGAGTTTAGCTTCTAAAAATAAGATTTTCTCCTGACCAAAGGTCGGCTTTATTGGCAGCGATACTGAGAGGAATGTTTAAATGGTCTCACTTATCCCTTCTAAATTAGCAAAAATATAATTTTAGAAACACTGTGAAGGTGTGTATATTATTTCTAATTCTATTTAACTTTGCAACTCTCCAGAACTTTCAGCCTCAGCATAATGCTTGACATTGAAGGAATCAATCTTCTCCTAGTTCTAAAGATAGTTAAGAAAAAAATGGTAAGTCTGATGTCATCTTCAAAAGGTGAAATTCAAAGGCTATTTACAGCAGTGGAAGAAAAAAAAACCAAAACCACTGACCCTTTCTGTGTTATTCAAGATAAAAGTACTTCAATTCAATTTGAAAACAGATTGAATAATCACATTCCAGGTGAGCCATAGAACATTTCTCCATAGAAATGACACCAGAAACTTAAACTGGAAGAAGGAGCAGGGAACTCTGGAGGACTACAAGGATGTCATGAGGTCGTGCAGGGGAAAAATTAGAAGAGCCAAAACTCAGCTGGCACTTAATATGGTTACTGCCATAAAAGGAGATAAAAAATGTTTCTATAAACACATCTGCAACACAGGAAGGGCTAAGGAGAATCTCTGTCCTCTAGTGGATGTAGGCAGAAACATAGCAACAAAGGAAGAGGAGAAGGCTAAGGTAACTAATACTGTCTTTGTCTCAGTCTTTAAAAGTAAAACCAATTGTTCTCAGGATACCTGGGCCCTGGGCTGGAAGACAGGGATGGGAAACACAATGAAGCTCCAGTAATCTATGGGAAAAAAGGTCACTAACCTGCTACACCACTTAGATGCTCTCAAGTCTATAGGGCCAGATAGCAGCCACCCAAGGGTACTGAGGTAGCTGGTGGAAGAGCGTGTGGAACCATTTTCCATCAAGTATCAAGTATCCTGATAGAGGAGGTCCCAGTTGAGTGGAGGTAAGCAAATGTAACAGCCATCTACAAGAAGGGCCAGAAGAAGGATCCAGGAAGCTACAGACCTGTCAGTCTGACCTCAGTGCTCAGGAAGGTCATGGAACAGATCACCTTGAGTGCCATCATGCAGCACAATACATAGGATCACGCCCAGCCTGGGTTTATGAAAGACAGATCCTGCTTGACTGACCAGATCTCCTTCTATGACAAGCTGACATCTCTGGTGGATGAGGGAAAGGCTGTGGATGTTGTCTACCTAGACTGTAATAAAGCATTTTACACCATTTCCCACCGGATTGTCCTGGAGACACTATCTGCTCATGGCTTGGATAAGAGTACTCTTGGCTGGATAGAAAACTGTCTGTCTGGATGGCTGAGCCCAAAAAGTGGCAGTGAATGGTGCTACATCCAGCTGGCAGTGGGTTACTGCTGGTGTTCCCCAAGGCTCGGTATTGTGGACAGCCCTGTTCAGCATCTTCATCAATGACCTGGACCAGGGGGTCAAGCACACACTCAGTCAGTTTGCAGACAACACCACGTAAGGTGGAAGTGTTGATCTTTTGGAGGGTAGGGAGGTTCTGCAGAGGGATCTGAATAGGCTGGATCCATGGACCTGGGGCAATTGTATGAGGTTCAAGAAGGTGAGGTGCCAGGTTCTACACTACGGTCACAACCAGCCCGTGCTACAGGCTTGGGGAAGAGTGACTGGAAAGCTGCTTGCTAGGAAAAGACCTGTGAGTGTTGGTCAACAGCCATCTAAACATAAGTCAGTGTGCGCCCAGGTGGTCAAGAAACAATAGTTTGCTGGCTGGACTAGGGCAGTTTTTGTCCCTCTGCATTGGTGAGGCCACATCTCAAATCCTGTGTTCAGTTCTGGGCCCTCATTACAAGAAGGACATTGATTGAAGTGCTGGAGTGTGTTCAAAGAAGGGCAACAGAGCTGGTGAAGAATCTCCAGCACAAGTGTTATTAGGACCAGCTGAGGGAGTTGGGGTTTAGTTACAAGGTTCTATGATTCTGTCTGCATGGGTACAGGTTTGCCATATAAACAACTTATTAAACCACTTAATATTTACCAACAAAAACCAGCACTACTACCATCATGCTTTCAACATCTTGTAAGAAAAAAAAAATGCAGTGATGAAATACTCGCCATTAGACTTTTTTTATATATTGAGGAGAGACATGATACCTTTAAAACAATACAAAACGTCCGAGACCTGAGTAGAATAATCTTAGATTCTTTTCTTTTGTCTATAATAGAAATATGTTTGCATACCATGGTGCAAGATTTAAGGTCATCTCTGTAAGGGAAAAGACTCAGAAGATCATTATATAGAGTCCTCAACTTCTCTAACTTGTTCTAATGAATTAAATGTGTAAGGAAAATAAATTGGCTAGAATTTAAATAGACCAGACTATCCTAATTGACTGCTCAAAAATGTGCCCTTTCACTAATGGCTTTGTATTTGTTTTGCCTGAGTGTATTTAGTCTTGTGTCTATCTAAAAAGGGAAGCAGCAGATCCATTATGAAGAAGAGAATCTTAAAACCACAAATGTATAAAAATGAGCAAATGTTAATGAAATCTTCTTCAGGGTGAACCCAAAGTATATGTATAACACACAAAACCTTTCTAATTAAATTTTTAAATTGACTACTTTTAATATATTGGGCAATCCCCTAAGGTTTTAAAGTCACCTTCTAAATCTAATTGTGAAGGATCATTTACTCTGCTTCTTTGCCTCTGTTTAGAGTATGATAAATTATTCACCTCATAGTCACCACTAAAACTCAGTAAAAGTGATTAAAATGTGGAAAACTAAAGACTGAAATGGAGCTGCAGTGGAAAGGATTACTTCTTTGGGGATAAAATGCAAGTAAACAGCTGCAATTGTCATTAAAACATAGAGTAGTACCCCGTTTAAAGGTTAGCATAAAAATTAAGAGATTTTTGCATAAAAAGTTCAAATCTTGGAACTGATATGCTAATCAGGGTCTCGAGAGCCCAGTGTCACAGTGATATGACATTTCTATATGTCACACACGTTCTCTGTAATCAACATGTCTGATCGTAGTCTGTGTAGGTTGTGATGGGAAGTTGAGGGAATCAAGAAAAATGCAGCACATATCTAAAAAAATAGAGGATAAAAAAAATTAAGTGATGCAGACTTATCTGGAGGTCAACATGAGAGAAACAAAGTTGTAATCAGATATCTGTCACATTTAATTAATGGTCTTAAAACATCACTGAAAGTACAGAGCTAGCTTAGCACTTTTTGACAGCATAGACGAAACTGAATTTTGCCAGGCCTACAACATAGGTCTTTGTCCTTGCAGTGATGTCAGACGAGGTATGAATTAATTGTCTGGCATATTAAAAAAAAAGATAGACACATAAATACATTCAGATTGGTACGGAAAAGTTAGTTGTCATTTTGATCTTTTAACCTATCCTCACTGAATCCTTCTCTGTTCGACACAATTAGTGCAACACAGAAAAGCATGTGCACCCGTCTGTGTGAACTGCTGCATAGACTGCTGCATGCCTTTGTTCTCTCTCTAACCTGCACCTAATATGTAAAGGCAACTGTGTTTGCTAATCTTTAGGTGAAAAGTAAACCAGTTTCACCTGCAGTAAAATCTGACTTTCTGAACTACAATATAAAGTAAAACCAAACCAAGCATGCAAATCTCTTGAGACCAAAAAAAAAAAAAAAAAAGAATAGGGGTAGAAATAGAGAGCGTGATGGATTAGCTGAATCCATAATGAGTGCGTGTATTGCATTTTAAAGTACATTGACTTGACTTTTGTTTTTAAGGACAAATGTCATTTGAGAACCTGTAGTTAAATATGCTGCTATGTTGTTTGATTTCTGTTAAATTTCATCAACGTGAATAGTTTTTTGCTAAGTCTCAGCAAACATAACAGCCTTTTTGCTACTCATAATTTTATTGAGGACAGAACAGGGAGAAAAGGTAAAAATAATATCGTATTTAAATTTAAAAAAATTGACACCGCATTTATATGTTCTTAAAATTATACATCTCAGAGTAGTTGTTTGTTTTTTTAATCATCAGATTTTAAAGGCCCAAACAGAAAAAGAACATACAAAGATACAAGAACAGGCAACTATTTTGCAAAATAAGAATGATTAGGAAAGCTCTTAAAGAAATAATCTGACAAAGATTGTTAAATTCAAATACTGCCTCTGGTTCAACTTGACTTTGAGTTACATATTGCTGGAGGCTAGGACAGAATACTACAGACATACTTTTCACAATCTGTTGATTAACATCAGTTGATACAGTTTAATAGTTTAGATAAATTTTACATACAGTAGAACTGTGCTTATGTTAAGGAACACATTGATGCAATATCAGGGTGGATGAACATAGGATCACTCAAATTATATCTGAAAATTATCTGTTTAATTTTTGCTAGGGACTCTTTTTAGTACAAATATTTTCTTATAATAACATTTTTCTTAAGGATCTTGCTTCAAATGACCTGTATTTTCTGCTCTATGTTTAGAGCAAACAACTCTGCTACTACTGTAGTAGGCTAAACTCAGAATTATGGGATGTCTCCCATGAGTAAAGTGAATGAAGACAGGAATTTTATTACTCTAAAGGTTATTTATTTGTTTTGGAAGGATAGGATAATTTTGGCCTTTTAATGAGAAAAATGTGCCCTCAGAAAAGGAAAACTTAAAAAAATTGTCATTCACTAGTTTTAATGAAAATATGTAGGCAGCCCCTTGTGCCCAACATCTACATGACTCTTATATGATCTTAGAAGAAAGGTGTGTTCATAACTTAAACTTGCCATAAAAAGTCTCACTGACCACTGCAAAAGTCATGTGTGATTAATGTGAAGATCCCTTTGTACTATCAAATGAGTGGGAATGGTTCTTGTTTTCACACCCTTTTGTGTGTGTGTGTGTATGAAGGCAAAAGTTGGAAAGCAGAGGACTCTCAGATGCTGAATACACCCATAAAAATGTACAAAATGATTGATGCTTCCAAACACAAATGTCAAGTGCTTGAGGACGTAAAAAACCAGATATGCCACCAGTATGGTAAAATGGACTTATCCAGGAACCACCTTGAGGCAAAAGAAGATGCCTGCAGGGGAAATTATAAAACAAACTATCAAAGATGCACAATAGCATAGATAAATAGGAACGCAAGCTAACAATGAATAATAAAAAGGTTTGCATTACTTGGAACTTTGAAGAAGTGACCTTGGAGATCATTACTTGTGATTGTCCTGCTCCAGTGTGGTGCTGGTGCGGCCTCACCTCAAGTGCTGTATGCAGTTTTGGGCACCACAATGTAAGAAAGATACAAAGCTAATGAAAAGCGTCCCAAGGTAGGTTACAAAGATGGTGAAGGGCCTTGAGGGGAAGCCATATGAGGAGTGGCTGAGGTCACTTGGTCTGTTCAGTCTGGAGGAGACTGAGGGGAGACCTCATCACAGTCTACAATTCCCTCATGAGTGGAAGAGGAGTGGCAGACACTGATCTCTTCTCTTGGTGACCAGTGACAGGATCTGAGGGAATGGCCTGAAGCTCTGCCATGGCAGATTTAGATTGGATATTAGGAAAAGATTTTTCACCCAGGTGTTTGGGCACTGGAACAGGCTCCCCAAGGAAGTGGTCACAGCACCAAGCCTGACTGAGTTCAAAAAGATTTTGAACAATACTGTTAGGCACATGGCTTGAGTCTTGGGGCTGTTCTGTGCAGGGCCAAGAGTTGGACTTCCATGGTGCTTGTTGGTTCCTTCCAACTCAGAATATTCTATGATTCTATGACTCTCCTACTGAGAGATTCATGTATACAGGCATCTGTAAACAGCAAGCCTGCTGGAGTATGAATATCTGCTGAGGTAGAACTGAATGCAAACTCTGCTGAATGATTGATGATATCTCTGCACACCATAGTGTTTAGATTCCAGACACCTCTGAAGGTCTAATTAGTACTAAGCCAGCTGCAATCCAGATTTTGAGAGTTTTGACATGGCAACAGCTCTCTACAAAAAAAATTCAAGTAATGGGCACTGGTCCAGATATGGATTGAAAGTAAGTTTTGCCCAAGAGACACTAAAGTCCTAAACATATCATGTCTTCCACATTTGCAGAAGATTCCATATTCCTTATGATTTTCCCAGTTCCCTAACAAACACATGCATTTTATCATCACCAGTCACAGCCATAGGAAAAAAAAGTGAAGTGTCTGACTTACCTCTCAAAGCAATCTACCAGATATTAATAAAAGCTGATTGACCAGATGCAATCTCTCACCTTAGACTATAGACCAAATAAGAAAAAAAACCAAATAAGTAGGAAATGCTAATGCACATTAGCAGAAGCCTCATATCTGTCCTGTGAAATCACGAGAAAAAATGTGATTTCCCATCCACACAGCTGATAACATCTAACCTTTGGACAACAGGATTAATTATTATGGCAATTAGTACACAGTACCAGACACGAGTCCATAAACCATTTGTTAAAACTTCATAGAATCAAAACATGATTGAGGTTAGAAGGAACCACTCAAGGCCATCTGGTCCAACCCCTTGCTTTTCAGACTCCTGTGTCCCCTCCAGAGTAACACCACTGAAATATGAATTGAGACAGATGAGTTCTTACCAAGAACAACTTTTCAGGGCTAACAGCGTAACTAGCCACAGAAGTTTATGCATTCTAATCCTGGTTTGCTAAACACAAATGGCATAAGTAATATGTTCATTCGTTGAAGAAAAAGTCAATTCCTAGGTTACCTCAAGACAAATAGCTTGGCTTGGTTTTACTGAGGAACGCAGATGCATCTCCCAAACTGAATGAAAAGCAGTTGGAATTATGTCTAGAATGCACACCTCTTCTCAGCATTTGCAAGGGTGATGCTTATATTTTGCACAATCTTTGCCTTTTATTTTTATTTAGTGGCCACATCAACCTATCATCTTTATCTATTCACAGAATGCTTGAGATACACAACCACTGACAGCAGGAACTAACAAGTTCAAAGAAACTGTACTACATGTAGACATGGCCAGAGTGCTAACCAAGCAGATTGCTTAACGAGTTCCTGGCAGTCTTCTATGGGTATTTAGTGAGGAAGAATTCTAAATCTCATTCATTATAATTTGACATAAGCACATTAGAATATGCCAAAACTGGTCCTGAAAATAAGATGTAGGGCCACATGTCACTTACAGCATGCCACCATTACAAATTTAACTTCAGTTTTAATCTGTCTCTTAGCCCAGATTTACACATTATTTGAAAAAGAAGTCTTAAGTCTTATATTTCCATGCTTTGAAACAGCATGTGCTTGATCACACTAAGAGAATTCAGGTGGGGTTTTTTGTTCTTTTTTTGTTTGTTAGTTTTTGTTCTTTAAAGGCAGATTACTTTGTAGTGAAGATATTTTAAAAGCTTGTTTGCATAGATCACAAGTATTGATAATCCTCTTGCTTCATCCAGCTTTTCTGGATACTTGTTTTTCAGCTACCTTCCACATAGTGGAAGCTTTTGTTTAATGTGCAACTTTCTTCCACTTAACACTTTCTTCAGCAGCCTGTTTCTATGACATCAAACTTTAGCTATTTAGTCAAAGAGCTCTAAAATATGTCCTTTCAACATGAATTAATAGAGAATGAAGAATTACCTCAGATTCTGGTTATGCTCTTATGTATGACGGCTCAGGGAGAAACATTTAAACTCTCTGGTGGTAGACCAATATCAGGCTAGCAGAGATGTCCCACTGAAATGCTATAATAAAATGTTCAGGAACTTCTAATTGAAAATGATTGGTATTTCAGCTTTAGTAACTAAAGCTGAAGGACATGAGGGAGAGACAAAGAGACCTCAGATAAAGGTATGTAAGGACAGGACCAAACTGCAGAACAGAAAGGGGTGCTAGAACTTGTGAGGTCAGCTAGTGTGACAATAAGAAATCATCTTTGGACTAGTTTGAAAACAAACCAGTGAGAGAGTCGAAATTAGAACTACAATTTAATAGGAAAATTAAAAATAAATGCAGTAGCAAAGAAACACTGGCAGAGTCAGGATACAACCTGACACCCTGTCGGTCAGGGTGGTGGTAGCAATCTGATTAAATGGTGGCTGCAATCCTGTTGAAGCGATAGATGTGGTTCTGTTGAAGCAATGATTCTGTAGAGGGGTCTGGTCTTCCTTGGAAGGTCCAGTGGTGGTTATGTAGCTCTTGTCCTCTGGGAATCCAGTAGGTAAGGGCTGGCTGTAGTTTTCCAAACCTCAGATTATATCCAGGTAGGAATTCTTGGTTCCTCCCCCTGGGCAGACCGTCTCACAAACGGATGATGTAATTCTATGAGCCATGCAGTGAGGCTTGATGGCCCATGAACAGAAGATATCCCCTGGAGGGAGTTATCAGGGAAGTGTCATGGAAGAGATAAAGAACATGGCGCCACCTGGTTTTAACAGATGGTGATAGAATACCTACTTTTGGTTACATCTTACATTGTAACCTAAGACAGTCTTCTAAATCTGTATTTCTTTCACATGTTGCCAACTTTGCCAAAAAAATAAACAATGGTACTGATGCAGAATAACTACCTTTATGAATGATGTCTCTAACATTGTTCTTATGAATGAAATCACATCAGAAGTATGAGTCATGTCTGATGTCAACAAAGTTCTTGCTTTTGGAAACCCTCAATTTTGTTGGTGCAGTTCTAAGCCTGAGATCACAATCTACTTTCATGAGGTTTCTTTCCCAAATTTATTACTTGTGAAATGAGACAAGCATAAGGGAGAAAAGAACTTTATCCCATAACAGTGATATTCTGAGGGCAAATCATGGCGAAAAAAAGGAATTTTTGAGACATGGTCTATCAGAGCTGATACGGGGTAACCAAAGGAGAAGTAGTGAATGGCCACATTTGAAGTATCATCATAGTAAGGCAAAGCAGCATGGAATACGTGGAGACCTGAATTTAGGAATTCATCTTCATTCTCTTCGGCAATCTCTGCACTTTCACAGGTCAACAGCAGTGCACTCAGATTCCCACCTGTACTACTGTACACAGAAAAGCCAGTTCTGGGTCAAACTGAAAGATCTTTACATGTAATAGTTTAAAAAAAGGATGTTTAGAGAAAGGTACAAAAACAGGTCAAACATTGTAAATTTTCTTCTCAATATACTCCCCCAGCTTTCAAATATCAATGAATTTTCTGAGCTACAGATTAATATGCCTCCAGTAAGCAATCTCTTCCCACTTGGTTTTGGGGTTGACAAACTCAGCACAACACTGTATTCTGTAACACTTTAAATTTTCTTAAAATACTGCCACAAAGTTCCTTAGCATAGCAGGCCAGGTGCTTGGAGCAGTGGATCAAAGCAGTGATGTCTGTGGCTGGGGCAGGGAAAGGGCTAATGGCCAGGGTGCTGAAAGGTCTCCTGAGTCCAGAAGGAGGTCCCTGCTGGGATGTGTCAAGGGCAGACAACTGAAATACGCCCTGAGCCCAGGCATCCCAATGCCAAGTGAGACAGGAGGGGGACAACCCACTTGAGATTCTGACAGAAGCAAAAGGCAGATGAATTTCTTTGGCTTCTACTGAGGAAAATCCTCACCTACAGAAATTTCACAGGGAAAATCTGCAGTGATAACATGAATGACATTAGTCTTCAACAGCATCTAAGCAGTTGTGTAGGTAGTTTAGATTTTACTATACCAAAACCTGTTACCCTGCCAGTGCAATCTTTGCAGCTAAATTTTGTTCTGTGAAGTATTTTAATTTCAGATTTTATCTCTGTAAGTCAGAGCACTGCAGAGTAGATTGTAAAATAATAGAAAGAATATAAACATATCTCATTCTGTTGTTAAACTCCAGATCACTTCAGTTGCATAGCAACACTCATAGGGCAAAGATGCACTGCTGTTGCACCAACACTTGCCTATCAAGAAAACGATGCAAGTTGACTGTCTTCTTGGGTTGAGCTTATAAGATCATGAGTGAAAAATAGAGTCACTGCATCATTTTCAGGCATTTTCTGACTTCACACACAACAGCAGTATCTAATTCAAATAGATAGCAACGAAACTTGCCTCAAAATTGATTCCTGAACCTTTTTTCACTGACTTGCAAATATTTCATTTTTCAGACAGGTGCCTGCAGGACTGTGAAGCTGCAGCCTCCCACATCCAAATTGCAATTCATTTCTGAATTGTCAGAGTCCCTTTCTTGATGAGAGTCTTTTGATGCTTCATGTCCACTGCTGTAAAGACCTTCCTCAGATCCATAGCATAGTATCAGTGCTGAACATCTCATATCGCTACAATCACATGGAAAGCTCTGTGCTAAATGTTCCTCTCATGAAACCTGAAGCTGCTGAAGAATGCAAATGTTAGTGTCTTGCACATGAAAGTTGCTCTCCAGGGATTCCTCCCACCTTCTCATCATGTAAACTGAGACACTGTCAGCACTTCTAGACTGCTGAGATTACAAGCCTAAGTAGCAAAAATTAATTCACTTTTGCTGAGATATCATATGTTACTGTACTAGGTGGAAAATCCCTAGTAAAATGTAAAACTGGGAAGCAATAGTGTTGCCCTTAGCAAATTTGAACCTCAATATACTCTTCAAATTAAACAAATCTCCAGATATTTCTGAAAGTATCTTGTCACTATTCTGCTTAATGCAAGTGCCTTTACATGTTTTTACTATATTGTCAAAATTTCTATGAAAACAGTAATCACTTAATCCAAAGTTGTGTGCAAAATTAGACCAAATTCTATGGCCCTTCTAATTTACCTTAGTAAAATGTTGAATGTGCCCCAATATATGAGAACACTTCACCTTTTTTCCACACTTCTTATACTCTTTCCTTTTTATTTCCTTATTTTTATTTCCCTGTTGTTCCTTTATAAAACTAACAATTCCTTACTACACAACGAAACAGGTAAGTTTCAATCACTGAGGCAAAGGCACTGATAGATGTCTCAAGATTTAGATTTTTGAAGAAAGGATGGGGAGTTTCTTTAAACACTACAGACAACAGGGCATAGTTAACATTTTTTGGTGCAATTAAACACAAAAATCATAGTTCTACAAAACCTTCACACAAATATTTATGAACACTATCACAGGATTAAACTTGATTGAGGTATGATATCATATTAGATTATATTCCTTTATAAGTCCCTAGCTGTGAGCATAACTTGCCAGATAAAATCTAATACATTTAATTTACACTGCTAAACCAGTTTATCTTCAAATTACATGATATCTTTTCAGATCTCAGGAGATTTTTGTTATTTGTGATTAGACTTTTCAAGTTTTGTCTTTTCAAAACACTTTAGGCAATATCTTCATTTCTACTTTCTAGTGTGAAACTTCTTTTGGTTTGCTGCCTTGATCATGACCACTATGCAGAAGAGAGAAAGAGAGAGATCCCATTAAAAGTGCCTAACAGAAGAAATTAATTTATTCTTATTTTATGCAAAGATTAAAGTAACATTTTCACACAGTCCAAAACTGGATTGGGGTCATGAACCCAGGAAACCTATGAATTTTACATAGCTCCAAACATTTTATAAATGTTTTGATGGAAAACCCATGTATGCAGGAAAGAAAAAAAACCCACTCTTCCTGCTTACCTCCTCAGCTTTCACATCTGACGTGCACCCAGAAAGCTTCCGTGTCCTTATGAGTTTTGGGACAGGGAGTCATTATTGCATTAAACTCTTTCTGGGACAGCTGACGTAAAGAGATATCATGTAGGCTGGATGAAACAAAAACTGGGAATCCCTGAGAACGGATCAAGACAAAAGGTGACCTAAATGAAATGAGAGCATTTAAATATTAGCTCTGCAAAAGTACTCTCAAGTTACTTGGACTGGGCAAGATGGCTTTTGAAGGCCACTCTAGAGGATGAAGCTGTTGTTAAAACCTAAGATATTGAAACTTTCCCTGGATTTTTCTTTGTCTCACGATGAGAAAAGACTATATGATGAGAAAAAGGCCAGAGGAGACTGAGGCAAAAGAACCAGAGAGCAGGAAAAGGACATAACTGAAGTTGAAAGTGGAAGGGTTAAAAGTAATAATGAGGAAGGTCAAGAAAACAGAAGATGTCCAGGAAAGGGGGAAAGGTAGGGAACGCCAAGCGCAAAACATGTCAATACTGAGGAAATTAAAAAATAAAACAGGAAAGAAGGAGGGAAGGTCAAAGAAAGTCAAGGAAAGGTGTTGATGCCATCATTTGTTCCCTTTCAGAAAGGCCTGCCTGTCCCCATTTCCCTGTCCCAGAGAGGCTGATATTGTGATTCTTCAGGAGTCCGCAGGACAATCTCTTTTGTAAGCAATGTCTTCTGTGGTATCACATTGCATACGTGGCTGTGCTGTACTAAACCTGCAATATTGCAGAGATACTTAAAGTTTACATTTCTAATTGCTTTCTCTTCTCCCCTCTGCTGTAAGCGTGGATTTTGGTTAGATATACAAATGTGTTGTATATCCTTCCCTCATGTTGTCACTATCCCTAACCTCTCACAGCCTCTGAATCTGGTCTTCAAACACCACCTCATGCCTTGGAATTACAAACTGGATATATATGTTAGGAGAGACAAACGGCAGTTTAAAAAAAAAAAAGGCGAGTATTTTAGAATGCCTGAATTCAATCTTTGCCCATCCACTGGTACACATCTTGGATGGGTAATGCTTTTCCTGTCATTTATTACTAGGCTCTGTTGAAATGATAAGCAGCATTTGGAATATATGATTTTGTAATTCAGTCTAAGGCTTCAGTCTAAGGCACTAAATCCAGACACAGTGGTGCGAGAATTGAACGCCATAGCAACAGCTTTATGTACCTGCAATTTTTCATCATCTGCTCTCCTGGCACTTTCACGAAATCAACAACATCATTTTGGTGGTCACTTTGCCTGCTTCATCTCTGCAAACTGGAAGATAAATCCCAGTGCCTGCTCTTTATTACTGGGTCTTTTTAGCTAACTGTTGATTTAGTCCTAATTACTTATAAGTACTGTCAGATAAATTAAAGATTTCCAGGTTTATTTCATTAGGCCTTTTAAATCAATTTTATTAGGGTGGTAACTTACCAAATCAACATGCTTAATTGGCCAAATAAGTTATACAGATAATTAAGAATAATGTCACTGTTAAATTGAAGGCCTGGGTAAAATAAATCTATACTGATGATGGAGTACACACTGTGAAAGATCTTGGACCAGTTATCTATGCCTAAAGCTTCACATTTAGATATAGATTTTAACTTTCTTATTTTCCTATCACGACTTTCCAATGAGTGGAGATGACCGAGCAAACCATCACTAAAATATGAGTTGCTGTTTCTCCTTTTCTTCTCAAACAACTAGTCTCAGACTAATCCTTTTCTCCAAGACTATATTCCTTCATGCTACAGGTCAAGTGTGGTACTAGCCTATAACAGAGAGCTGTGATTCTCAGAGCATCTGTCAAAGAAATGGAAGTGCAATAGATCACTTCTACATTTTTCATTTAGTCCAATAGGTTGCTTAAGTTCGGTATCAGCCTAACTTTCTAATTTGACTTCTGCATTGACAATGGAAAAATCTGGACAGAGTGTTGACTGCCCTTTCTTGTCCTAATTTGGCTGCATTTACACAATGATCTGAATTTTGAGGGCTTTTGTTAGCATGTCTTAAAATGATCTTGTGCAGTTTTCAAATTAAGTCTCAAGCACTGCTTAAAGCGTGGAGCAAGAAAGTCTCTGTGTAAAACCAGCTTAAAGTGTCTATGCCTTCCACTCCATATTTTCTGTTTTGTGGGATGGTGCAGGGGCTTACAGACTAACTTTTCAAGGAATGATCTTGTCTTTGCCTGCACTTTTTAGCTTAAAATTAATGCTGCTTGAGTTTGACTCTTCTTTCTCCTCACACAAACTACCTTTGAGGAAGTACTGCGGTAATTTTATGCCTCTGTTAATAAACTAGGTTATTGATACACTGTTGGCACAATAAGAGATTTGACAGGAAAAAAAAAAAAGAAAAAAACAATAATCTGAACATTTCCAGTCACTTTCATGTGCTTTGTCAAAATCTTATCAAAATCTATTAAAATAGAGGAAAGTACTGTGAGTTTCCAAATTACTCTACTTTCATATGAAGTTTACAAATATGCTGCACTCTGGAACACTACAAAAACTCTAACAGCAAACTCTCATAAATCCTGAAAGTTTTCAGATTCCTGGAACTCTCAAATAGCATATTGTCCAGCACAAGAAGACAATTAATAAACATAATACCTGCAAGCAAAAATAATGTCACTTTGTCAAGTAATACTGATCTACTCTTTTTAACACCTCCATCAAACAGCAAAAATCAGCAGAAGTCTTGTAGGCCACTTTATCACTGAGCAAGAATGCAGAATGCATGCAGAGACCATCTCCTCAGTGTAAATTGCCTTTCTCCATATAGATACTCACACCTCTTTAACAGGCTCTAGAACAGGCTTTGTGAGTATCTGCTTTTGCCCAGGGATCTCTCTGTCTCAAGAATAGAGACTCATATATTAAACAAGGTGGAGGAGAGTAATCTCCAGATTGTGATACAGATCCATATTCAAGTGCCATAGTCTTTACTTAAAACCTAGAATAGAAGCCGACGTGCAGTAAATACTTCCAATACTGAATATTTGTGTGCTAAGAAAAATTCTGGGTTTTTTGACAATACTGTCAAGCAACAGCTGGAATTTATTTTGGGATCTTGTTTCAGCTCTATCAGAATCAACAAAGTTTCATACATGTCCTAGTTCACAGGATCTCATAAAAAACAAAACAAAAAAAAACCCCACTAGTAGTAATTCAGAAAAAAACCAAACCTGTAGTCACCTAATTTCTGTAAGGACAGCCAAATAAATATGAAGAAGTTAATCTTTCCAAGGGACAAGAGCTAAATATGCTGCTGAATGCAGCAGTTTTACTGTAGAAAAGGAATGATTAACTATATTAAGAAGCAATATTTTAAATAAGCAAGGAAGGAAGAGAAACTTTCTCACCTCTAGCAGTGCAGAGTAACCTCTCTGGACACTGTAAACCATTCATGCCAACTGTGATTTTTCTTCTTGGCTTATGAAGCTACTTAGGAAAAGCTGAACATTTGCTTTTGGAAAACAATAAGCTGACCCAAATAGCAAGGTTTATCAAAGTATTATGAAAATAGTGCTGAGTGCTGTCCAATGCTTAGAAATTTTTTTGTTGTTGTTTATTTAAGACCTTTTTCACTGTGGAGCTTTTAGTGTCATCTACCTGTAGCATAGGACCTTTATGCATAGAAGTAGAGCAGTAATGCTACCATTTTTGTCTATTACTAATTAATGCAGAGAAGCAGAGAGGGTTTTGCAGTAAACAAGCCTGAGTTCATTTCTCCATTTGTTTTATTTATTTCTGTGGTCTGTTTTAAGTGGATTTTCTCCTAGCCTTCTCGCTTCTGCAAGCAGTAAATAAGGCAGTGGAGTGAAAGAACACTTGAAAGGATCACAGTACCTGTTGGGCTTAAGCAGCTCCATCGTATCAGGGCAAAAAGGTCAACTATACTGTAATGAACCCGCTGCTTAGGAAGTGTCTTGTGCTTTTTCACACAAGTGTTGTTTTAATATATGTGATGTTATTTTTCGTACGGTGGCTGTGTGATCGGACCAATGCAATTCTATTCCTCCTGAAAAGCAGTTCGCAACATTTTGTTCTTAATCCAGAAGTCAGACATGTATGGGTGTATACAGCTACAGAATAATTGCCTTCGTGTTCATATGATGTTATACAAGTTCCGCCACCAAAAAGAAACCCAGAAAAACCCTTCCAGTTTTCACTGAGCTATATGGTGAGAGATATAAGGTGTTGAAATTGGAAAATTCCACATTAGCCCTTGGTATCAAATGTAAACATTTAAGCAAGTGACAATGCAGAGACCTTTTCCTGTGCCTCTTAATAGCAAATAAAAAACACTGGGAGAAATAAACTGCAAGAGATGAAATATGCAAGCATGAGAACATTCACGTGGTAAAGAAAAATTCCATTCTCTGTGTTTGCATGTGTAATGATTCATCTGCTTTTCAGTGAACTTTGTCTCTTATTTCTGTGTATTTTTACTGCAGTAAAGAGGAGAAGCTACATCTTTGTTGCCATCCAACCTACGCAATTCCTGTATTGCCGAACTTCTCTTGTAATCATGCTAAAAGCTAAATCTAGAGGATGGAAATAAAAACTCTAAGGAAAAGGTGTTCAGAATTCCCTAAGGACTTCTAATTAATCTGCTGGATCCGGAAGAACAAATAATGTAGAAAATCATCTGGCATTCCTAGTCACAGGTTATCAATAACACAGTACTTCCAGTCTAATTAAGGGAATAAAGAAAACAGCCTATGTTGTACATTTCTCTCTTTAACACAAATTGTTCATATTGTCACCAGGGCCAGAGTTCACTCCTTTTAAAATAATAGGATGTAAATTGTAGATAATGCTACAAATTGGGTTAAACACATAATGATCACAGATGTAGAGACAGTAGTTTGAAAATGCAAAAGCAAATAGATTAAAATACTACCTCTGGTTGCAATTTAACATTTACTACTATAATATTAGAACCACATATCTATCATATGTAACTGGGGCACAAAGCCAGGCCCATTTACAGGAAAAATAATACTAAAATAATGGCCATACTGGGACATGTTAAAAACATCTCCACATCTACTTTTCTAATTGTATTTTAGGCTAAAACTATCTACATTCATTTGAAAGCCATAATTACATTATAATTAGATATTGATCATTACACATAATGTTTTCACACACAGGTGCCTAATTTTTTTTTTTTTTTGGTTAAACTTTCACTCTAGGAAACCTTTAGAGTCAAATTTGTCTTTATCTTCTTTATTACTACTTTCCCTTAATGACCTGACATCTCAATGCAGGAGATTAGAAAGAAGACAAGACAGAAAAAGAGTCACAAATGTGAGCCTACAACACCAAACTATCAGTGAGTCCACAATTTCAGCTTCCAAAATATTTTGGCACTGTTTGAAAAAGCTTGTCAGAGACATGGTACTGGACTGGATGCACATTTAAGAAGCTATTTGCTTGTGACTGCATGACATTGCTTTCATAAACCTTGTCATGATCTAAAACACTTCAAGGTGAGAAAGCAGGTAAGAAGAAAAAAAAAAAAAGAGCATGAAGGCATGAAGCTATAGTGAAAAGATTGAGCATAGAGAAAACGAAACCACAGAAGTCAATAAGTCAGTCAGTTCAGGGTAGAGAAAATTGTGTCAAAGCTGTGAAAAAACTAATCAAATGCACAAAAGAGCAAAAGAAAGTTTCTGATGAGTTGTTGTCCATCACTCATGCTGTTTGCTCTCAGTAAATTGAAAGCTCAATTATTGTAATATATTCATATTAGCATCTCAGTATGACTCCTGCTATTTAATCTAAAAAACTGACTTTGAATGAATGACAGTCTCATTAACATGTTACAATCAACTGGAAAGAGATGATTTTGAGAAATAGTATGCTTATAATTTAACATAAGATTGTATAAAAGAAAATTAAATAATGTGAGGGCTAGAATCTATTTTAATGCAGATGAAAAAATCTCACATGATTTATGTATCAATAACATAGAAAACAACCTACATAGGTATAGTGATGTAAAAAAACACAGGTGATGTCTACCTACCACTGCTGGACAGTTAACAAGTCAGTACTATTCCACTAAATAATCACAGAAAATTAGAGATTATATAGTCCATGCCAACTTGCTTCAGCTATCCCTACTTCATTTTCTTCTGTAATGAGAATTCTGGGACTCTTTTCTTAAAGGCTATTTAGAGATGAATATGATGGCTCTTACACCCTATTAGTTGACCACACACTGCTGCAGAGCAAGTATTTGTTAGCTGCTACACATGGCACCCTACCAGCCATTCTTAAACTCCCCTGGAGCTATATCCGTAAAAAGCAGTGTGCCAGAAATCCGAATTTGGGCCGTGGTATAATAAAACTACTCTGCATATCTGATCCATGAATAATGCCTCATTTTGGGCTCTCTTACTCAACCCTTGGGGTATCTGAATACGGCTTCTGAACAACTGATTTATGTACTTATTCTTGCCACTATGTTACTTAAAAAACTGTTTCACAAATTGATTTAGCATCTCTTTTAAGCAGTTAAACTGAAGTTCTCTGAAGAGTTACAAAGCTTAAGCTTTGTAATTTATCAGTAGAACTAACAAAATTGAGCAGGCACTGCCCTACAAGAGAGATTTCTCAGGTGCCTCGATGTCTTCTGTTTCAGTTCTCTCCGGAGAATCAGGCATTGTTAAAATCAGGCATTGACATTTCTCACTTTATGCTTCACTTCAGATTGAAATAGTTAAAGTAAGACTTTACGACCACAAACTTCAGTAGCTTTTTATTGCTGCTCTGTGTCTTCCTGACTTCAAAATTCTCCTAAGCTTTAATTAGGGTTGCTATATCCCTTAGGTTTTCAACCTCTTTTAAAAAGCAGCAGGTGTTCTCACCAAACACTGCCTCAGGATTTGTCTGACTCTTTAAGAGCTATTCACTTAATAAACTCTTCAGTACAAAACATGCCATAAGAAGCACAATCTGCATGAAGAAGATGCAGCTACTCATCTTTCAACAGCAGCAGTGAGGCTCTTAGAACCAGAGTATTACTGCTGGGTTGGATATTAAAAAAAAAGAAAAAAAAATTTAAAAAAAAGGAAAAAAGAAAAAAAAAGGGAAAAAGAAAGAAGAAAAAAGAGAACTGAAGAAGGACCAAAACTGAATACTGAAAACAACTTTCCAGTCAGAGGACAAGCAAGTGGTTGAGCTATGAGAGGACAGAGGAAGCATTGTTCTTTAGACTTTTTTTAAAATAAAACAAAGAAAATATGAAAGTTACAAAGGGGAGTATTAATGACAACAATTCCCTAACACATGAAAGAATTTGTCATAAGCTGTTTGAAAGCAGTGGTAAAAAGAACAGACTGATCTTATGCCATGGGAACTTAAACACTAAATAAAACAGAATTTCTGGCTTCAGGTAGAAGGAACAGTTGTATCAGGAAGAAAAATACCTTGCATGAAAGAACTGGATAGCTGAAAACATCACAGCAGAGGAAGCCTTTTGAAAATATGTAAGAAAACTCTTCAGGTTCTCACAGGTGTGAGTAGCAAGTCTGGGCAAAAAGGAAGACTTTCAGATGATAGCTTCATTTCCAACAGCACCCCTGAAAATCTCCAGAAACTGTCACAAGTTTTCAGCCACTAAGGCTTAGGAAGCCAACTGGGAAACTGTATGGTTGCAATAAGAGCAAGTATTTGAGATTATACAAAAAATGAAATGCAGGAGGAAGGAGACTGAGGAAGAGAATCAGAGGGCTGGATCACCTCTTCTATGAAGGCAGGCTGAGAGAGCTGGGGTTGTACAGACTGGACAAGAAAAGGCTCTGCAGAGACCTCATAGCAGCCTTCCAGTACCCGAAGGGAGTTTACAGGAAAGCTGGAGAGGGACTTTTTATAAGGGCATGTCGTGACAGGACAAGGGGGAATGATTTTGAAAGAGGATAGGTTTAGATTAGATATAAGGAAGAAATTATTTGCTGTAAGGTTGGTGAGGCACTGGAGCAGGTTGCCCCAAGCAGCTGTGGATGTCTCATCCCTGGAAGTGTTCAAGGCATGGTTGGATGAAGCTCTGAGCAACCTGGACTAGTGGAAGGTGTTCTGCCCAAGGGGGGCTGGAACTAGATGATCTTTATGGTCCCTTCCAATCCAAACCATTCTATGATTCTATGACTTCTCAGCAATAATAGCAACAACAAAAAAAAAAGCCAAAAACCAACCAACGAACCAACAAATGAGAAAATAAAAAAACAGAAAAGGAAGAATTTGACAAACTTAAAACTGAAGAATCAACCCAAAATCTTAAAAAAATAAAAGATTTGCAGGACAATGAGATCAGAATTTCTGACTTTTTATACCTGTGCTTATAGAGCAGACAGTATCCTGACACAGCAGCTATAACAAAAAATTTCGGATACTACAAGGCTGAAGGCAGATAAGTACGCCAATCAAGCCACAGCCTAATAAAGGAGAACATGTAGCACCATCACATATTTTAATAAACACTACCTCTTTTCCTCTTTGCTTTTTGGTTTTTTTTTTCCTCTCAGCTTATTCCCAGCTTTGGCCAGCAAAAGAAGAGGATAAACAAAAAAAGCAATATTTTTTCTGCATGTAGGAACATGTACAGACACAATGAAAAGTGCAACATGAGTCTCAGTAGCTTTCTGTGGAAACCTTAAGACCTACCAATTGTTATAAACCTGTTAAAGACTTGTCCTTAAAATATCCAGTCTGTCTATGAAAGCACAGCGATGATATCTTCAGAAAAATGTGTCCACTCAATTTTGAAGTGGGGCATGAAATTACAAATCTAATAAAATTTATTATTAAATTTTACTATTTAGGATGTATGTACTTAATAATTATGTATCCTTATGCCTATTAAGGTGCTTGATTTTGTCTTAGTTTCCATAACATTGATAAAAATATACAACTGCAAGTAGGTCTTCCATATGTTATTTGTAACAACATCAAAATGAAAAATATCTAGTAAAATATGAATACAGCAATTTAAACTCAAAATAATTTTCAGGAACAAATAAGCTTTGAAAACAATCTGATCCAAGGTAAATACATTTTAAAAAAAGTGGAGTTTTTTTTCAATTATCATGTAATCTCCTTCAACATTTGTCCTGTTCAGTCTCTGTTCTTGCAACTTTCTCACAAAGTCTACAATGCATTTCTTGCAGCAGCTAACACTGATTTGTGTTTTTAATTTTTTATGTCTTATAATTTATTAGTATCGTACTTTGAATCATGCTAAATTAAGACACATAAAAAAAGAAACTTCGATTATTAAATGCGTGAGGGTTAGTAGAGCAATTATCATTGAGGACATGTAACAGAGGCCACCATGCTAAGAGTGCTACAACTGGCACTATTTTGATTCTAAAAAGGCAAACAAATGAGGGAATTTCAGAAAAAAATCAAAAATCTGTGAGTCATAAAAAATCATAGTAAATTTAGATTATATACAATTTTAAATTCATAAATACATGAAAAAAATAAAAACAATTTTCTATTTCATACTACCCAAGATAAAATGCCATATCCAATAAATATAATTACGTATAAAGCCAGCTTCTTTAGGCATCCACACTATATATTTTGAACAAGCCTCGAATGGGTGCATTTTTTTCATTATGCAAAAGCTGCAGCAGTGAAATTTATATGCAAATGGCCTGCTCTCTGTGACTTGAGGGGGAGTGAGGACAATTTCTTTTACACGGTATTAAATTTAGCAGAATTCCATTGAAAGGCTTCTGAACAGTTCCACTATTTAATGGTGCTTTGTACTTGACCTAGAGGTGCTATTTATTTAATCATGTGGAAATCTCAAGTATTAAATGCCTGGATGTCCCTTCACAGCCCACACTACCAACTAGCAGTGGAGAGGTGTCCGTCATACCATAAAACTGTAGCAATGCATCAGCAGAAGAATCACACACAGATTTCTTTCAATAAAGCCTGAGAATATGGATGTCACCAGGGGACTGATAACTCATCTTAATATTTTGCAGCAGTGTTAACAGTGCAGCAAAGGAATACAAGAGGAGTTATTTGTTCTTGTATTTAGCTAACAATTATCCCCCTTATTTATGTAAATAAATTAATTTCTTCTGCAGTTGCTGAGAATGGCAGGTTCAGGGAAGGTAGAACTGGCTGGCACTAAAGTTTAATTACTCCTGTGGAGTAATCGAGCAGGTGTAGCTAATAATGTCTGAGCAGTTTCTTAGAAAGCTTTTTATTGTAATCCCTGTGTGGGCAACCCCCATGAGCACTAACAAAAAGCTCATGTGGGTACAGTGGCCACAGTAGAACAAAATATCAGGATTCACCATTAAGGGAGGTTTGATTGGTTTTTCTTTGTTGTTTTGGGGTTTTTTTTCCTTTTTGTTGTTGTTGTTTTCCCCTCTATGGCACCGACAAAAAAATTATGCACTGGCCTAGAACACTGTAGGCAGCTGGGAGTGGAAAACATTCCCTGAAGTATAAAAGGACATATTTCAGAAAGGGTTAGTCACTAAATTACATCTTCAAATAAAATACTCTAAAAATCTGACTTCCTGTCTGGTTCTTTTGTGGAAAGCAGACAACCTGGTCTTTGGACGGGGTGTACACCTCTGTAATTATCTAGCTCAAAAATCTTTCACAAATGTTTTTTCTCATTAAAGGAAGATTTTTCACTTAGTATGCATGAACCTCTAATCATGGTAAAGAGCATTTGCACAAACACTATAAAATTATTATATTATGAATCTGTCCATTCTAAGTGCATTTAAGATGTACGATTATTATGTCAAAAATGAAACAATTTTATTATATAAGTGCTTGATGTATACATTTTCTGTACCAGGAATTGCATTACAATCCAGCATTAATGTCCCATAAAGTCATTGCTACCATAGGAATATCAACGACATTTCTGCACATTCAATGAAACATGCAGAATCAGATAATTAAAATGAAGTTCAGAGGAACTATAATAACGAATTCATGCTTGTGTTTTATTCTGCTTAAAATCATCAAAGTTGTGATTCAATGAAATTTCAGCAGCAAGAAAACCAGTAGGTGATTTACCTGAGTTGAAGCTCACAACCTGTGCCACTTGGCTCAGTGGCAAAGTTTGTCCAGGGAAGTAATAATTCTTACTATAGAAGAAACAGTAGCTGCCACTTCTTTATGAGGTAAAAAAATATTCTAATCTGAGAAAACACTGCCTGCTTCATAAAAGGACTCAAGAGAATCTCCTAGCACCTGGATTTGTTTCAACTTTATTTTGGAACCATGCTAAGCTACTGCAGCTCCCAAACTTTGTAGGGAAAATTGTGCACAGGCAGGGAGGAAGCTATTGTGTGGCTGTGAGACTGAAATGTTCATGGTTAATAACTCAACTGGCCATTTACGAAAACACCAGGTGCTTTGCTGACAATGTGCAAGGGAACAGCCCAGGTGCAGAAGGTGTGATCACCAGAGGATGACGGCGACAAATCAGCCTTTATTTAGCAACAAGCTGAGGTTTGAGTCAGACAAGGGGGGAGGATGATAAGAAGCAGATCCTGTGAGGTGGGATAGTGCTTTTCATTATGCCAATGTCTTCCCTTACCCAACTGGATCAGCTGTTAAAGTCCCCCACCCCAGGGGAGACATTGGGACATTCACACACAGGCCTGAAGGTTTTCATCCCTTCTGATGGGGCATAATTGACTCAACTCCACTGAGCTGACATGAGAGGGAGTGTCATGTCTTAGAAGGGGTCATGAGCCCCCCTGACTCCTTTCTGAGGCCTTCCACCAAAGGACTGCACGTGATCCACAGTGTTGCAACATCCCCTGGATCTTCCCATGTTAACCTAAACATATTTTAACCTACTCAATTTTGCGTTTTGTGGGCTTGTCCTCCACCCACGACAGATCAAGACTGCAACCATCAGTTATACCAATGAATATCTAAATTGCAGCAATCAAGTCTTGTGCTTGGATCCATGGGTGGTGCTGTCTTTCTACTCATCCTTTCTTTCTCTTTCTTTCTCTCTTTCTTCTCCTAGCTTCTCAAAGTATATTGTAGGCCAGACTAAAAAATTCCAGTCAATGCCTTAATAAGTGCTTTGTTGTGTTTGGATAAGTTAAAGTTGGCTAAGTTTAAGCTTGCTAAGTTAAAGTTTGTGAAGTCCCTTACTTTGTCTGGATGTTGTTTCAAAATTTGCCAAGTACCTTATTCTACCTTAATGTTCAAAAGTTCAAAAGTAAAACTCTGTTACTGAGAATTTCTGAGAATTTTGTTGTTTCTCCCACACACCATCCAGACTGAATCAAACAACCTTCCCATAAAAGGAGACTAGGGCATAACAGTTGTCCCCTGCGTGTCACACATTTGCAGGATCGGGACATAGATTGGGGCACACCTGCCCTCTGGTATAGCCAATGCGATTCTCCTACCAGCCTTGTGTCCTAGGTATTTTTTTTTATTTCAGGGGTTTTTTTAGTATAGGTTAAATGAATTTCTGCATTTCTGTAACAACATGATAAGCAGCAAAATGAGTCACAAATTTCTTTTAAATGACTAATATTGGATCCTTTACAGTCATCCTTACATTAAGTTGATAATTATGTAAAGGACTTACGGCAAGACTTGAATCAGTCTCAGTTTAAATCACACTTAACATTAGCTCTGTAGATGTGTTGCCAGATCATTCTATGTAATCAGAAATGGTGATGGTTGCAATAATGTTCCAGTTTTAGTTTAAATCGAAGTTAGTAGACAATTACCTCTCCTGCATCCAAACCCTCCAGCAGCATTGCTTGTTTCTGAATACATACAAAGGGAGGAGCAAAATACAGTGTGGTATATTATTTCTGTGCCTTCATGGAGTTGTAAACCAGAAACAAATGTTGGCAGCTTCTCATTTAGTGAATTAGGGGTGATAGAAACCTGCCAACCAACAAAACTGCTAAGTTTAAGATGTCAACTTTGCAATAATTCATTGCTTCAGCTTAACAACATTAAACAGTATCGTGATGTTTTAAGAGGAGAGTCTATTCATCTTTTCACCATTTTCCTTATACTCAGGCCTGTCAGGAATTACAAGCACATGATCAGAGATAGCAAAGATGGAAAGAATATATTTTGTGCTTTTTGTCATTATTTTTGTTAAAAAGCAGTTTTGTTGTGTTGACTTATAAATTACAGTTCTTCAGACCCTTATTAGATCAGCTGGTAATTGGGCTTTAATGATGCAGTTATTTTCACATTTCACAAGCCTCTTTCTACCACCTACATTTTCTGTAAATGAAGAGCACGAACAGAAGCTTAATTGTAGTTGCTTGATGAATATTTACCTCTCAGCTCAATAAATCATGATGGTTCACCCCTTCCAAAGTCAATAACTATTTAATATTCTATTAAGGTGGTGGGCATAAAAGAATAGTAAACCATATAAATAGCAACATAATTAACTAAACAGGGAACAATTCCCCTTTCATTTGAAATGGCAATAAAACATCCGTTATTCAAGGAGTATGATCATTATAAAACTGTGTGGAAATAAGTGAACCCTGTAAACTTGTATTTAATGTAGTTTTCTGAGTGGAAAGTTAAAAAAACCTGTAAAATTATAACTTTATGAGTTTAGCATCATACTATTTCTCAAATACGTTGTGCTCTTCTGATGATAGCTCACCTAACTGGATAAAGTCTGGGAGGAGATAATTTAGAATTTTCATTCATATATTAATAGTGATTAGGCTGTCCTTTAAGGCATCCAAATTCTAGATATGCTAAGCTTTCCAATACTTTAATTTATAACACTTGGATTATTCCCATGGTGGACTAAGGCAGATTAACTCCATCCTACTTCTGTTTAAACAGGTAAGGAATCAGTTCTTCAAAGAAGAATGATTTCAAAAAAAATAATATGCCACTTACTAAGAAAAAAAAACCAAACTTATCATTTTTGCAAAATCTGAATTTGGCTTCCTTCTTCCTTTTGTCTCCAAGCAAAACACCTTGGAAGAGGTGAAGAAGGACAATAATGATTGCTATTTTTTAAAATTCCATCTGCATTCTTCATGAGATAGACAGGACATGGTCACAGAGGAATCAGCTCCTGCTGGGAAATTCTGTACTGGAATGGCACTTTGAGCTGCTGGTAGTAGACATCCTTAGGAGGTGATGGATCAGGGAAGTTGCTCTGCATACACCCACACCGTGCATTGGTACATTGGTTTGGCTACAGACTGATCAGTTCTGCAGACACTGACCACACCAATAGAAGCATAAAAGATCAGGTTTCAACTTCTCTAATACTCACTGGTATATATTTTATATATTTCTCTCTGCCACAAATAAAGATTTGATAAAAGCACAACTTAAGTTCATTTTATTAGTGTCTGCAGACAGTTGTACCACATTTTTCTTTTAACAACACAAACTGACACCACCTAAAGATTTGGCATGCTGCATAGTTCTGAAAAATGTCTTCTTTTTTTTTTTT
>VWZW01002446.1:51900-116412 GCA_013397115.1 Edolisoma coerulescens
AAAAGAAAAGAAAAGAAAAGAAAAGAAAAGAAAAGAAAAGAAAAGGCAGCCAGTGAAAATGTGGTGCTCCTTATCTCTTCACATTCAAACTGCTCTTCTTTTACACTAAGGTTTTCAGGGAAGAGCTTCTGTTTGGCCTTGCTGCCATACACAGAAAGTGGTTGATGTAATAATCTAAGATTGTGTCCTCTCTTGGTAACTTCAGGAACAGCTGTTGAAAACTAAAACCACATCAGCTTGAGTGTCTAGAACACAAGAATGAAAAATAATATGCACTTGGCTCTAATGAAGGCAGATTGCAGTCTTGGTGACCTTGGGCAACTTACTTAAGCTCCATGTTTGCCTTCCTGCTCAGCTGTAAAATTAAGTCAAAGCAGAACTTCACTGAAAAACAGATGCTGCTTCATAGTTGACTTTTTTTTTCCCTGGTAAATAAATTATAGAAGAAAATACAATAATTAATTAATAAGTAGCAGTCAACACTGTAATTATGTGGCCATATCCATTATGATTGTACATAAACAAAATCAATTTTCATTAGGGGATATTAATGTTATCAAGTATTGCTAGAAAGACTGCAGCACTTACCAAAAAAGCTTTTATTTAATGAAGCACAACCATTCTTTTGTTCCCTAGCATTGTGTACTCTTTTAAACCAATCAGATCTTGATATAAAATGGATATATATTTTAAGTTAAGCCCAATTTGAAAATGCATTTCAGTACTGTTTCATATATTTATGCACAGGATAGTTTTATCTTCATAAAAGTGAAAGTTTTATGAGCAATGAACAAACAGTCAGATCCAGCTGCAGTTTAAACTGGTGTAAATACACCTCTTCTACCAAGACCAGTGAAGCTGGCTGTAGCACCAGGATCATTTCAGTGACTTTTAGGACATTAATTAATGCAGGGTATGGTTTTATTTTTTCTGTTTTGAACTGGAGAAGAATGTGAGGTAAGGTTCTGTTTTAGGGGTGCTTCATGACTTTCAAACAAGCATGATTGATAGAAATGCAATTTTCCATGTTCATAAATACAACAATAGATCAAACAAGAAAGCATTTCCTAATTCTGAAATGCTTTTTTTTATTGAGGCAGTGGGAAGAGGGCTAGAAAACTGCAAAGAGCCTTGGTATCCATATTATTTTGTAATGGAATCTATATTGTTGTGTATTGAAATTGTATTGTCATGTATTTTGGAATTTGGCAATCTGTGATAAAAATCTACAGGAAGATTTTCAGGTGTGCTGTCATTGTTATTTTAGAAATACAAGGAACATGGAAATGAATAATCAATAAACAATTCAACTTGGAAAAAATAATTACATACTATTAGATCACACTTCTTGTTCTCACATAGAGGGGTCCAAAGTTAAAGTTCATCATGCTAGTCAAGATATTTCAGAAACAGCCATGACCTCTGATATTCTGGTCTTTGCAGATAGAACTTAAAGGAATCAGTTTCCACTGTCTGTTTCAAGACAATCACATAGATTCTCTTTTCTATTTACACCGCAGAATGCAACCATTATAATGATTAAAACCTATTAAATTGGATTGTTTCATTATGCAAACCCTATTCTTCTATTTCCCTACTGTGTTTTGTTTTGCTAACAGGTTTTCTTCCTAAACCCGTGGATTGATTCTCTCTAGCTGCGATTCAATTGCTGTAGCTATAAAATAGGATGGAAAATGTATGATCACTAAGCTGTTAGACAAAAACTTGGTATTGCAGAGCTCAAATTGTAGGATTAGCTCTTGTTAATACTGCTTATTTATTTCATTGTAATTCTACAACAGGATTGGACAAAAGAATGCAACAAGTCATCTACTTAATCCTAAATCTAGGAACAGAAGAGACTATGCATTTGAAATGTGCACCAATTGGCCTGTTATTGAATCAATTTGATATTAAATTGGGTATCATAGATGTAGAGGATTGCATTTGTCTCTAATTTTTCAGTCCTCTAACACCTTGTAATTGTTCCACCTTCCATAGAATCCAGGTGGAAGACAAGCATCAAAACTTCAACCATGTTTAAAAACTAAATAAATATAGACATATGTGTGGTAAAAATGCAGTGTTACGCCTATTGCTTATATTTCACACTTCAATAGATTGGAATTAAGTATCAAAATGTTTCGATAATCACGTTATTCATCTAATGTGAGCCCTATTTATATGGTACTGACAGGTGAACAAGCCTTAGTGCTAGGACCTTTTTTATAATTTTTCATCAAAAGACAGATTTGGAGGACTTTATCTGGACTCATCTGGATTCTTCAGTGGCAATATTTTTGTGGTAGCATCTCAGGCTTTTTGGAAGCTAGCTATTAATGGAATTAATTTCCTTCCCTTTTTTTTTCTCAAACCATCTGTTTTTCCCTTGCTTTGAGTTGGTCAGTCAGTTCTGATATGAGATACTTTGGGACTAGTCATTGCTGAACATATCAATAGGGATCTGCTTTTCACAAAGAAACTTCATTGTCTTGCAGTTAATGATGTTCTCCAAGATGTTGATGAAAATAATTCTTATTTCTGCAAAAATATCACTAGAAACCTTTCTGTGTTCAGAGCTGAGAACTGTAGCAAAGTTACAGAGGGAAATGCAGAACTTTCTCCATGTTCAAACCACATTAATTTCCAAAGAGTCACTCAAAAAACCACATTTTCTTAATGGCATGTGTTGTAAGTTCAATTGTCCTATGTTTTCATGCTTCAGCATTTATTACTTCAAAAGCACAGATGTGACCTCTCAAAAACAGAATTCATCCAAAGTACATAAGTAAGAAACAGCAATTAAAAACTATTGATCAGAATGCAGTTTTATACAATGCACTAGAAAAAACTGTGAATGTGAGCATGGGTAAGCATGGATATTTACACACAGGTAACTCATAGAAGTAGATGAAACAATATCCAAAAAAGAGACTAATTAATGAATAAAATTTGGTTGTTAAATAATTCCACTAAGCTTATAAACCTATATTTTCCTGTCTTTACATAAAAAAATAGTCGTAATTTGCATCACCAGGAAGAATTACCTAAGTGGGCTGCTATAATTCCTAATGGTGGATAGTTTAGAGCTGCAACAAACATTTCAGGTTGGAGGTAAATTTTTAAAATCCAGGTGCTAACTCAGAATAAAACTCAGGTTTTGTGAGCACATAAAAATATCCCAAAACTCCAGTAGTCTTTGAGCAAAACCTCTGAGGAAAATATAGTCCCCTAAAAACAATGAGCCAAAACCACAAAAGCTACACAGAAAAATGTACAAATCTTCAGTAAAGTCAGACTTTTCCCATCAGCAACTGGTAAGCAATTATATTTTGATAGAACGATGAGGATCCACACAGGATCTGTTCTGCAGCTGACGGTGAGCCAAAGTGTTGTTCAGACTGAATGTGAGCAACACAGGCACACAGATGCCTCTGAAAGTAGGGCATTATAAAGAGGAATATGAATGGGATAATGGATGTGGGCCAGAAGTCTCGACTATGAGAGAGTGAATTACTGACAGTGAAGGAAAACAGGGAAATGGAAGCAGCCAAACTATCCAGGTTAAATAACACAGGAATGGTTTTCTGGGTATAAATACCAAGATTAATATCTGATTTACTGTACTATTTGAGATATTCTACAAATCCTTTTATTAGAATAAGGCTTTTAGACAGGAGATTATTTTCTTCTTTTAAAAATTTACCTATATTATTCAGACATAGGAAAAGTATTTTTACAGGCACTTTGCATGTAGAAATTGCCAGGATTCAATGCTTGTTTAGTATTCAGTTCATTGCACCAACGCCTCTAAATTTGGTACACAGGATAATACTCATTTCTTAAATGAGTCAAGCTCTAGTGAAATTGAAAAGGGCTACATGCATGCATTTGCATCCAGAATGTAACAGATAATTTGGAGATGCAAGAATAGCTTTGCTGTGTTCAATATCACACAAAATTGGAAAGTTATTTTCCTTTTGTTATACTTTATGACCAGCTACCATATTTTTCTGCAAGAAAATCTGGAAAGAGTCTGTATCATCACATACATTTATATATAAATAAGCTTCTAGCAAGAGCTGTTTTGCAGAAATACAGGTCATGGTCAAATAAAGGAGTCACTAATAAAACATAGATTAGATCCGCCACATCATGGTGAACTTAATCTGGACTTTAGTGTACACATAGAACTAATTCTCCCTACTCACAAACAATTTTTAATAAAGAAAGTAAACATATGCAAGACAGGGGATTAGGAGGCTCCGATTCAATTCCTGCATTTTTGGACTTCTACTGCTACTTCTACTACTTCAGCTGGGCAAAACTGCTGATGCACCTGGCTTTCCTGCCATTTCACAGGCTCTTCTGCAAACATGTAAATTTTTTATTCCTTTTCTCTTTCTCTAGCTGGTCCCACAACACTACCACAGTAATCCCACTCTACACCAACAAACAAATAAAAAAAAATCAGACAGAGGCAACAACCAAATGCAGTTTCCAAGTAGCCTAGATCCTGTTTGCAAGATAGTTCATATCAACTGAATTGTTTTGTCATCTTACTCTTCCTGCTGGGTCACATTTGTGAGCTGAGGCATAACAACTTCAGGAGCATGGATAAAACACATTTATAAGGCAACATCAGCTCAGCACCATTAACTGAAGAAACTAGATACAAAACACAGGAATTATGCCTTCAGGTCATCTGAGACATACCAGCTTTAACAGGTGCTTCCCAAGAGACACTGCTTCAGATAATCCTTTAGAATGTGGACAAAAGTGTAAATCTAGCCATGAAAAGAAAATGGAGGAAAACTTGGCTTTCAAGGGGAGCAGAACTTGGATTCACATTTGGTTTTGGATATATCTATGAGAGTATTTTCTTACATTCTGAACTTTCATAAAGGAAATAAAAGTACAAACTTAAGAATGCAAGTTTACAACACACAAATAAGATAAGAATAATATTTGAAGAAAAAAAAAGTAGAATAGGATGCACATTTGAACGGTAGGAAATATTGTTTTACTTAAAACCAATGTAATTCAAGAATTAATTAATTCAATTAATTATTTTCCTTAAAAACAATGTAGTTCATGCCCTTTAAAACAGGCTTAGAACAGGAATTTCATTGAGCTGCATAAAAATATCTGCAAGGAACCCCTTGATTAATGGGGTGGAGGGAGTTACTTGCTCCTAGAAAAGTAACTAAACTTTTTTCTACAATAATTATTTTACTTCATTCCCACTTATGTTTAGAAATTAACAGAAGTATGTTCAATGTTAATTTCCATTGTTCTTTCTTTTACTGCTGAAGTATAGAGGAGTATTAAAATCACTGTGGTTAAATAGTCTTTTCTTTAACTCATTGTCAGGCTCCAATATTTAATAAATGAAGAGATTTTTAAAGGACTTTTTTGTCACTCCTTTCCTTGGCATTTTTCCTTTTGTCTAAGATTTCTTTTTCATTCTCTTCTCTTTTCCTTAAATGACAAGTGGCAAGTGTTCTCAAGTTAGAACTGGTGCATAACACAAAATGTGAGTTTACAATTGTAGAGATAATGCATAAACAAAAGCAATGTACAAAGGAAGCCTATTATTTTGTAACTCATAATAGAGCATATTTTATTGCCTATATCGCTACTAATGTTATAAATAAATATGTCATATTTTAAAAATGTGTAGTCCCATTTTCAAGATGAATGCAATTTCAAAAGTACTAATATCACCTATAAAACTTAAACATTTTGTCTAGGCTGTTCATCTAAGCTCCTCCTATAAACAAAACCAGGCATTTACAGAGTGTGTAGCTTCCTATTTCCACTGATTACTAAGATGCCAAAGCAGAGTAAAATAATTTTAGCCTGAAAGTCTAAAACTCACTGAAAACTGACTTCTTTTCAATTAAAGTTTTTGAAATGTTTTAAAATATGCTAAATTTTCAAATACCTCACACCTCTAGAGGAGCTCAAATAACCAAAGGATATCAGAAATGTTTATCTCCTTAAGCACACATAAGTGTACACACACACACGACAGAAAAATACATATATGCATACAAGACACTGGCACATTACACTTTGCATATTGAAGATGTGATTAGAGAACTTCACCAAGTTTTATTTTTAATAATACAGTAAGTCTGTATTATTATATATATATTTAAAATGCTAGTTGGGGGATTTTTATGTTTAATGATCCTTGGAAGAACCCCTAGGTTTAAGTTCGACCTTAAAAGAAGATGTGATTAAGTTTTTGACCTTGAGAGAGTTGGGGGTAAAAAAAAAGAAAAAAAAGATGAGAGATTAAAGAGCTTACTAAAAACTATACTTCTGAAAATTCCTCCAATTCTTAACTTTAGCATCAATGAAATGCTACCTATATGTTTGATATTTGCTAGAAGAAAGAAAAAGAAACCTTCACACAAGAAAATTGGACACCTTCTTTCCGTCTCTTCTTTCAAAGACGAAGAGTCTGAGAAATAATTCATAAATCTTCCTCTTAACTCTAGTTCTTCAGTTGTATTGATCTTCCCTGCCCTTAGGTCTTTCTTGGTGAGCAAACAACAGACACTTGACTTCCTGTCTCTTCTCTTTCCTATATGAGCTTGTTCTGAATCCCTGATGGACTCAGACCTCCTATTGACTTCAGATAGGAAATCTTCTTATAACTGACTGTGCAGCTGCCGCCTTAAAGAGCTTCTGCTGGGTGACTCTCTGCCACACCAATAACCTGCCTAATTATATGCCTTAGCCTCTCCCTTTACTGTCTGTCAAGTGCACTGTCTATGAAAGTTAAAATAAAATTGTCTACAATTATTCTTTCGAATGGAGTATTCCCATCTATCATAGATTTCCCTTCAAAAAATATTTTTATAGTAAATTCCTGATCCTTTGCAACATGTAAATTATTTTGTGCATGTACTGATGTCCCATTAGCATCCTTGACCCCTATATTGCCTAATGCAGAAGACAAACCTAGGTCTATTTGTTGCTGTTATTTAGAAATTTTCTTTAAGAAAAAAATGAGAGTTAACAGTTTTATATATACAAATACACAAATGAGCCAGCATAGAGTAAACTGGCTCTGATACTGACTAATGGTAGCTGATTATCAAGAAATTATGAAAAATCAGGGCATGCATGGATGCAGCATAGTACCTCGCATTTGCTAATTCTGCTCATGTAATTTTCTGCTAAAGACTACCTTACTGTTGCTGATGAATACCAATAAATGAGTTTTGAGTTGTGCTTCCAGGCTTGTCAATGCATCAAGTTTCCTGCTCCTTGATTTGGACCTTTCCAAGGGGTAGCCATTTCCTCTTTTTGACGTTACTACTTGATAAAGAAATTGTGATTAAATTTTTGAGGAGAAAACTCTTCCCTATGTCTTCCTTCCATGCTTGTTTTTAATTTATTGGCCTAGCCTCACGTAAAACATAACTTGTGCTATAGCAACAAGGTAATCATAGAATCATAGAACAGTTTGGGTTGGAAGGGACCTTAGGGATCATTTATTTCCAACCCTCCTACCATGGGCAGGGACACCTTCCACTAGACCAGGTTTCTCAGGGCCCCATCCTGGCCTTGCATACTTTCAGGGGCAGGTCATAATCACTTTGCAAAAGACTGCTTCCTATCAATGATCATGAAAAAACATTTACAGTATCATGTCCTTAATCGAGCAGCAGACTAGCAGATAGCAAAACCAAACCAGATGATATCAGGTGTGCTTAAAACACTCTTTTTCCTATTTTATCTAGAAGACTTTTCAGGTAACAAGAGAAATTAAAACATGATGTAAGATTGAAGAAACAGTGACTGACAGTTGAACAAGCACATTAAAAAGTTGAGTACAATTTGCAATTTCCATTTTTTCTTCTTTTCAGAGTAAGTTTTGAAGCCATTCTTAAGTAGTAGGTATGACTGGAGCATATAAACTGGAACACATAAACTAATACGTGGAATGGGATGGAGAAAGGCATTTAGCTGTTTCTGTCACACTCCATTTTAAGTCAAAACTTTCTTGAAAGTCATGTCTTTAAAGCAGATAAATAGATTACTTTTCCAAAATAGAATAGGGATTATTCAATGAGGCTTTCTTTAGAAGTCCCTGATCATACTTCAGTTCGTTCATGTCATGAGATCATAGATGGCTGCAGGCCATTTTTGCACTGTTATATTTCTTTTCTTTCTTCAAAATTACAATCACATTTAAATACTTCATCAGGCAGGAGGGAAATTAATCAAGTCACAGAACAGTGTTTCTGGGAAGTTCTCATAGACTGTCTGTAGAAAGTCTTATACAATTAGTCCAGCAGCTCTGGGGGATGTTTTTAGTAAGTGTTGAGCTCAGATTATATAGAAAGAAACTGCAACTTCCTTCAAGGTGGATTGAAGTTTTCAGTGTGAGGTTAGGGGAAGTGGACTTGAATAATGAAAGTAATTTAAAGAAATTAGGTTAGCAAAACACACATAAAAAGGATGAAAACTGCAGGTAAAGGGAAAAATAGAAAAACCTCCACAATATTAGCTTTTCTCTGATATTTATGGTTAGAGATTTTCAATAAAGAGATGTGGTCTAAAAAAAGTATTTATCCAGTTTTTTGTTATCTATTCAGATATGAAAGTTATATTTATGTATTTTCAACATTTCTTGTATTTATTAATTCAATGAAAATAAATTAAAACTGTTTAGAAAAAAACCCCACATAAACACACACCTTTAAGAAATCAAAATACTTTTCAGAAAATGCATAAATGTTTTGGGTGTAGGTTTACCAGCTCTCCATCAAGAAAAAAGAATGAAAAATATGAGGAAAGTGTTTACATTACACAGGAAAGTCTATCAGCTCAGCAAATATATTCTAAAATTATAACAAAATGTTAAAATAAATGTTTTTAATATCATTATGTTTCAGATGAAGATCATGCATGGATCAAAATTTGACAAGGCGATCCCTTGCCTTAGGGAAAATAAGCACTTGAGTATATCATGCTGCGATTTCCTGTCAGGCAAAACAAACGTGCCATGTGCTTGTTCACTCCTGACTCTGCCAAAGTCCTGATTAACCAAGATTTGACTTGCTGCCAGAAGCAGCTTTTACTATTTGAACTTCTTTTACACCCATTTTTCCGATTTCCTTTTATTACTCATCTCATGATATTGCTTAAACTCTGCAAAAATTAAAACATCTGTTTGGGATCTCAGTCACAAAGGGAAATCCAATAACTGTGGTTCAAATTTTAGTCAAATGACTGGAAGTTAAATTGAAATATGGGAGTTTATTAGTGTTTAAATTTTGTTTACACCATTTTGGGCATGGACTACTTCTCCACACACGTCTGTGCCATTAAAGCAATGGCCACAGAGAAATTGGCAAGAAAGATTCCATTTACATTGTATTTCAGAGATGTTTTAAAATATATCAACTAAAGTGCAAGGATACAACCGATTTGCCCTTGACACCATGTCTGCATGACTCTAGTTTAGGCTAGAATTAACATGGTGGTGTTTCAAGATTTTTTTTCCAACACCAGATTAACAGAGACAGAAATGGTGCTGTAGTACAAGGGAACAAACAGATGGCAGGAGTTAATATTGTTCTCTTCTTAACTTTTTCACTATTTCCACTGTATTGAAATCTCTTTGACCTTGTCTGATTGTTCTCTACAGGTGTCTTAGTAATATGACATGTGCATCTAGAGCCTGTTATCTGGGATTAATCTGTTGCTCTACAGCACAAATACCTGTCATGTGATGCACTTCACTGGTTTTATGATGCTACCTACTCCCTGCAGGTTAGTCTGAAAAGCTACAGATTACCTCAGTGTTTCAGAAAGGCATCTCAGTGCAGGATACTACTTCCTAGGAGTCTCTGCCATAGTACGTATTTGTCATGCTGTGAAACAACGATGTCAGTTTGTCTGAGAGAAGAAAAACCCACAACCTACACATTATTAGCTTAATTTAAAAAGGAGAAAAAAACCCAAAAGCAAATAAGAGAGCAAAATAAAAGTGCTATCACTCTGAATTACACTTAAAGTTACGAAAAGAGAAAAGAAAAAAAGAAAATAAGAGAAACACAATTTTGTAACCAGTAGTTACACATAGAATGTTTTGTACTGAGTTAAAGACACTTCCCATGGATTTACAAGGACATGACAGAGACAAAAATAGATAGAACTGTAAAATTTTCGCATCCAATTTTAACTAAATTTGAACACAAAATTATTTTGTTTTTCTAACTTAAACTATGTGTTGAAAAATACATACTTGTGCATTGTCCCGACCCTGGTAGTGTTCAAAGCCAGGTTGGATAAGGCATTGAGCACATGGCAGGGGGATGTGACTAAATGATCTTTAAGATCCATTTCAACTGTTTAGCACTCTCTTATTCCATGATTCTATGATAAACTGATAAATTCAAGTTTTTTTCTGTGATAATGCCTAGACATTTTGTTCAGAATACCATTTAGTGAATTTTTCTGCATACACTCATCTTATATTCTAAACACTGATGCTATTGCCTTTGTATATCAGCTTTGTGTCTATGGAAGGAACAGAAGCAAAAAAAGGATGTGGGAATGAAAAGCACAGAAATTTTTAAATCAACATTCCTCCCATAAATTCTACATAGATGTAAATACTACTTTTGACAAGAATGAAGATATGAAGAATGTGGGGTGTTTTTTCCACACATATCTACATGCCTATATGTCTTTTGATGGTTCTGTGAGGCTTAATAGTGATATATAAATGTAATTAAATAGTGGTATAAACATGGCTAAATAGTCATATATAAATAACTGTATTATTTATTTCTCTAGTAGTATCTGATGTACACAAATGTTAGTGTCTCTACTTTAAAACAGAACAGAAGGAGAAGTTATCAAATGCTATGCTCAAGGAGAAACAGTGAGTCTTCCAAAAGTGGATAATGTAAAGACTCAAGCTAAAGTCCTAATCGCTGAACTCTTTTCCTCTTTATTTACCTCCAGATGCAACTAAACAAATCAGTCACTTTTCCATGGTTTTGTTTCTGCCTTCTTCTATCTAGATAACTTTAACTCATCAGCTGTCTCGGCCACTGAGGAATGGAATAAAATATCTCCAGCAGACAAAGACCCAACAATTTCACTTTAACAAAACATAACAAAACAAAATAAAACAAAACAAAGCAAAACCAAAAATCTTCTTAGGGAAACTGCCGTGGAGATGGAAAAGTAAAATTTATTTTTTTATCTTTTGTATAAAGGAATTACCTCAAAAAAATATGAAGATTACAGATTTTCAGTAAGATCCACAGTCATTCCCTCTCTCTCATTTTTCCCCAACTCAAATAAGTTTGGAACAAGCAGTAAGAAAAAAAAAATCCCTCATTAAGTTTAGAAACGTGAATGTTNTTCTCTGATATTTATGGTTAGAGATTTTCAATAAAGAGATATGGTCTAAAAAAAGTATTTATCCAGTTTTTTGTTATCTATTCAGATATGAAAGTTATATTTATGTATTTTCAACATTTCTTGTATTTATTAATTCAATGAAAATAAATTAAAACTGTTTAGAAAAAAACCCCACATAAACACACACCTTTAAGAAATCAAAATACTTTTCAGAAAATGCATAAATGTTTTGGGTGTAGGTTTACCAGCTCTCCATCAAGAAAAAAGAATGAAAAATATGAGGAAAGTGTTTACATTACACAGGAAAGTCTATCAGCTCAGCAAATATATTCTAAAATTATAACAAAACGTTAAAATAAATGTTTTTAATATCATTATGTTTCAGATGAAGATCATGCATGGATCAAAATTTGACAAGGCGATCCCTTGCCTTAGGGAAAATAAGCACTTGAGTATATCATGCTGCGATTTCCTGTCAGGCAAAACAAACGTGCCATGTGCTTGTTCACTCCTGACTCTGCCAAAGTCCTGATTAACCAAGATTTGACTTGCTGCCAGAAGCAGCTTTTACTATTTGAACTTCTTTTACACCCATTTTTCCGATTTCCTTTTATTACTCATCTCATGATATTGCTTAAACTCTGCAAAAATTAAAACATCTGTTTGGGATCTCAGTCACAAAGGGAAATCCAATAACTGTGGTTCAAATTTTAGTCAAATGACTGGAAGTTAAATTGAAATATGGGAGTTTATTAGTGTTTAAATTTTGTTTACACCATTTTGGGCATGGACTACTTCTCCACACACGTCTGTGCCATTAAAGCAATGGCCACAGAGAAATTGGCAAGAAAGATTCCATTTACATTGTATTTCAGAGATGTTTTAAAATATATCAACTAAAGTGCAAGGATACAACCGATTTGCCCTTGACACCATGTCTGCATGACTCTAGTTTAGGCTAGAATTAACATGGTGGTGTTTCAAGATTTTTTTTCCAACACCAGATTAACAGAGACAGAAATGGTGCTGTAGTACAAGGGAACAAACAGATGCCAGGAGTTAATATCGTTCTCTTCTTAACTTTTTCACTATTTCCACTGTATTGAAATCTCTTTGACCTTGTCTGATTGTTCTCTACAGGTGTCTTAGTAATATGACATGTGCATCTAGAGCCTGTTATCTGGGATTAATCTGTTGCTCTACAGCACAAATACCTGTCATGTGATGCACTTCACTGGTTTTATGATGCTACCTACCCCCTGCAGGTTAGTCTGAAAAGCTACAGATTACCTCAGTGTTTCAGAAAGGCATCTCAGTGCAGGATACTACTTCCTAGGAGTCTCTGCCATAGTACGTATTTGTCATGCTGTGAAACAACGATGTCAGTTTGTCTGAGAGAAGAAAAACCCACAACCTACACATTATTAGCTTAATTTAAAAAGGAGAAAAAAACCCAAAAGCAAATAAGAGAGCAAAATAAAAGTGCTATCACTCTGAATTACACTTAAAGTTACGAAAAGAGAAAAGAAAAAAAGAAAATAAGAGAAACACAATTTTGTAACCAGTAGTTACACATAAAATGTTTTGTACTGAGTTAAAGACACTTCCCATGGATTTACAAGGACATGACAGAGACAAAAATAGATAGAACTATAAAATTTTAGCATCCAATTTTAACTAAATTTGAACACAAAATTATTTTGTTTTTCTAACTTAAACTATGTGTTGAAAAATACATACTTGTGCATTGTCCCGACCCTGGTAGTGTTCAAAGCCAGGTTGGATAAGGCATTGAGCACATGGCAGGGGGATGTGACTAAATGATCTTTAAGATCCATTTCAACTGTTTAGCACTCTCTTATTCCATGATTCTATGATAAACTGATAAATTCAAGTTTTTTTCTGTGATAATGCCTAGACATTTTGTTCAGAATACCATTTAGTGAATTTTTCTGCATACACTCATCTTATATTCTAAACACTGATGCTATTGCCTTTGTATATCAGCTTTGTGTCTATGGAAGGAACAGAAGCAAAAAAAGGATGTGGGAATGAAAAGCACAGAAATTTTTAAATCAACATTCCTCCCATAAATTCTACATAGATGTAAATACTACTTTTGACAAGAATGAAGATATGAAGAATGTGGGGTGTTTTTTCCACACATATCTACATGCCTATATGTCTTTTGATGGTTCTGTGAGGACTGCCTGAGCCTGTCCCAGTTTACCTGGTCTCCTGGGAATTGTTTTCTAGACAAAGGCCTGTGGTGAAGAGCTCTTGACTTTTCTTCTTCTTCCTCCCCTGAGCACTCTGTCAGATNAATCTTCTTAGGGAAACTGCCGTGGAGATGGAAAAGTAAAATTTATTTTTTTATCTTTTGTATAAAGGAATTACCTCAAAAAAATATGAAGATTACAGATTTTCAGTAAGATCCACAGTCATTCCCTCTCTCTCATTTTTCCCCAACTCAAATAAGTTTGGAACAAGCAGTAAGAAAAAAAAAATCCCTCATTAAGTTTAGAAACGTGAATGTTTCAATACTACAATCAAATTCTCTTTAAAGAAAATGTGATGGGCAAGACTGGCTTTAACATCAAGCAAAGCTATGCAGTTATATATTCTATAACATTAGAAGAGAGCTGCTCTTGTGTATGCAATTTTAATTCAAAATTACTTGTTTTTTTTTTTTTTTGGTAGGCTGAGTCAACTTTGAATACTTTGGTTTATGTCACTAGCTGTCACTCATAGGATGGTTGACAGCAAACTATCAAACTGTGACTTTTAACCCAAAGATTTGTTGTTTACCAAATTTAAGTTTGAAGGCTGAACACCACTTGTACTTATTGCTTCTGGATTTTATTAGGCCTTTCTAATTTCAGAGTTGATTTACTAACAGTTTAGGTAGCAAACAGGACATAGAGCTTTATCAGTGAAAAACTGTCTCATTTTCCTTTTAATTTCTTCTTCAAGGTTGAAAGGATAAAGAGAAGACTGTTAGTGTATGGTAGTTCCACAGATAAAGACAATTCATTCTTTAACCTTCTTATTTGTACCTCTGCTTTCTCAGAACTGGGTATGAGACATGCCATACCTTCTTCATTGAACAGCTCTTGCAGTCAGTCTTCCAAAGACTGCAGCCATCTGAGACCCTGGAACATCACCATAACTGTAAATAAATGTTCTAAACACTGTCAGGCTCATAAATGATACAGTCAGGGCAGTGCTGTGCATTGCCAGTGTTTTAGTTATCCACGGCATCAGGACCACTATCATTCCGAATTCATGTGACAGATGAGCTTTGCCAGAAATGCCTAGGACTCTGTTAAGCTAGGTTGTTGATCAGGGATGCAGGTAGTGCTCCTATTGCTCTGGTTAGTGTTAATAATGCCTGCAGTAGTTCAATGATACAATTCCACCATTACCACTTTACACGTTTGGCTCTAGATAATTTATGGATAGTACCAAGTGATATATCCCATAGCTATGGACTCAGGAACCACTCATAGAAAGTTTCTTAGTAACATATATGAAGCAATTTCATAGTATGCTGTGATTTAAGATAGAACCTTATTAAAGTCTGCTACTTTACAACTCGAATATTTTTTTTTGTGCAATCAATACACTACCACCTAAAAGCAGCCTCACACAAGTTATTTATAACTTGCTAGCTTTTTTTCTGTCCCTTCTCAATAAAGTGTAATAGTCACAATGGAACAGAGTCTGATTCCCTTACATAACCCTTTTTTGCTCTGCATCACCCTTAGGATTGCCTGAGCCTGTCCCAGTTTACCTGGTCTCCTGGGAATTGTTTTCTAGACAAAGGCCTGTGGTGAAGAGCTCTTGACTTTTCTTCTTCTTCCTCCCCTGAGCACTCTGTCAGATTAAACCCCAGTAGACTTCCTGTATTGGAGGAAGCAGGAGACTGTCATTAAGATTGAGCAAAAGGAGGCTTTAGATATCAAGCAAGGGTAATCTTAGGGCCCTTTTTTGCTAAAAAAGGGTTAAAAAAAGTTCTCATGGGCTCTGACTGGCTTTTTTGTCTTCAGTTGAAACTGAAGGGCTGGCATAGGGCTGGCATCACCTTACCTTCTAACCTTTATTACTCTCTCAAGTGCTATTTACATCTGAACACGAGCTATTACCTCTTCTTTATACCCTGTGGTGGAAATAGCCTGTACAGTTAATGTTTTATCATTACCAGAGATAGTTAATTTAACCCAAAGATGTTTGCACAAAGTACCCACTTAGCTCCAGCTTTCCTCCATTTCCCAGATGCTCCAAAGACAACTTCTAGATGCTTCGTGTAAGCCTCAAGGAGAAAGTGCCATGACCTGAGCACCTATCTAACCGCTCATTTCAGTCTGGCTACAGCAGACTGCTTGAAGTGCTCAGGCAGCAGTAGCCCCCACTGAGCTGCTGTCTTTCCCAAGGGTTTTGCAGACCAAGCCATACTGCAGCCTGCACGTGGACCTTGCTGTGTAAATCCAGAAATGCCAGAAAGCAATCGGTTCACTGCACATGTAGCAGTAAGTGATTAGTTGTAGGTCCCAGCACATTACAGGAGACGGCTGTGGTGCAAGCAGTGTCATGCTATAGATAAGCCAAGATCTGCAAAGCTAGGCACAATCAGTAACAGTCAAGCAAGGTCTTTTCTAACCTCATTTAAATGTTTATTTGTCATGTAAATGCTCTTCAACATTAAAAGAAATTAAAACTTAGGAACCAGTGTAACCTTTGGAGTGAAATTAAAAACTCACAAGGCATATAGGTAGCTAAGAGAATATTGTAAGAGCTACTCTTGAGTGCTGCAAAAAATCAGGTCTTTCAGGATAGACTTCTTAAATCTCTCTTCTTGTAAAGGTAAATGGATTTATCAACTGCTGCAAAGAACAGCTCTAAATATTAGAAGAGATTCTAGGAAAAAAAATCAGATAAAAAATCCTCCAAATTATTTTAACCTCAAATGAAGTAATTTGACTAAGTTTGTGGGGGGGTTTTTCTGGTGGTTTTTTTTTTTTTTTTTGTTTGGGAAGGGGAGCATTAAATGAGTCAAATAATGATTGCTAGGAAACACTTATCCTGATAGGGCCTATTTTGCCATATGGAGAAACAGGTGTTTGCCAAGGGCGGAAAACAATATGGGGCAAGAAAATCTTTAATGGCTTTTACACGCATGAGTGAGTGTGGGGCAGGTGGATCAGAAAAACATTTAAAAATACCAATGGCAGCAAAAGACGCTGGGCCAACAAAATATAGTATTTCTAAACTGCAATATATTGCTGTATTATGTCCATATTGAGCACTTCAGTGTTTAGTGTCATGATGAGCAGGAGTGTCAAAATGCCAATTTCAAATGAGGTCTCAAATGTTCCAGTTACACCAGTCCCAAACATGACAACAGCACCATACTGAAAGAATCCTAAAGAATATAAATTCCATGCAAATTACAGGCAGAAAAATATCAAGCATTATGTTTTATAGAGCAGTGAGTAGTCTTTGCCTATAGCAAAGATGATATTCCTTTTCAGGGTAGATTGTTTATCGCATTTTCATAATTGGCTAAACAAACAACGATGCTATTTATTGACTCTGCAAAAATATTCTTTAAAATATTATTTATTTTCCCTTTTTTTGCTGCTTTTGCTATGATATGTATGTAAAAAATTTTAGAAAATACCAGTGTAGGATCACTTGCTTCATCTATTTGCTCTTTTTACAAAAAAGTTTATGTTCTACTTTCCACACCTAACTAATATACAATCAACTTGGGAGCAAGAGGCAGATTTTGTACTAGCTAAATTTTGCTAAGTAAGATTCTTTTAGTAGACCACAAAGTTATTTCCATTGCAAAAGAAAGGCTGTTCATCATATAAAAACAGCTGGAGAAAAGCAGCCTCTCTCTTAATTAAATACATCTAAAATAATTTAATACAGATAGAATGAAATGAATAATGACACACAAGTCATTTCTTTTCATATAGAGAGGAGTCTCATCTACCCAGTCAACAATCTCTATAGCAGCTATTTCCTAACCCAGAAAGTAATAAGCTATTTATTTCCTGTCGAAATGTGGCTCAGTATGCCTGGAAAGAAGAAAAATAGAATTCCATGTAGCTGCTAACAATTGCCATTAATAGCTCCTGTGCAGGGAAATAAATTGATTTTTTTTTTTTTTGGTCAAAAATACTGTGTGTCCTTTACAGTCACTTCTCTTGTACATTTACAAAGGCTGCATGGCTTTTATTTCAAAACAGATGGGAATGGGCAAAAAAAATTTCCCTCATTCTTATTTCTCTTCTATCATAGAAATCTATCTACCCACTGAAATCTCATTCCTGCCTTGATTTAGATACCCTTTTCCAACCTGTTGCAGAATTTCTTACTATTCTATGTGAGCAGAAAAATTGGGATAATATTAAAAGGTAAAGCTGAATTTAAAACATTTCAAAAAGGACATGGGAGGCAGGAAAGGGCAGTGATACAAATACTGAGTCACCGCAGAAGACTATTTATGATTCAAGAAAACAATATAAAATAAAACATTTAGATCTCCTACCAGGATCCAGATGGGACTCACTAACTCTGGAGATGATAGTGAAGCTAGGTAGACAAGATTGACCTGCAAATGTGCTTTCAAAGGCAAACAGCTGTCTGAGGTTAAAAACAACAACAAAATCCCCCAAGCACAAACCCAAATAGAAGGTTTCCCCCCCACACATACATACCGATTGCAACTCAACACAAATTAGACAAAGCTTTCCTGTGGAGCTTTCTCCTGCTTTTGTCCTTTACCTGCTATTGGCTGGATTAAGGGTAGTGATCAATGGGATGCTAACACTCTGCTTTCCATCTAGAAAATACGGATGATGGCATGTCCAGAAAAGAAAGATCCCTAGTGACGGACTGAATATACCTGAACCAGACAAGCTTGTTCCCATTTAATAATTTATAACACACCACTAAGTCAATAAAGAGGATTGTTAAATTAAACCAAAGAGAAGTGTTTTTTCATGAAATCTGAATTTATTTTACAATTTAAATCTTGGAATGCAGGATTAATGGCACGCAGAGAGTGCAGGCAAGGGTTGTCACATTCCTTGTACTAGCAATGAGTGCTCCCTTTCTCTGCTAGGTAGAAAGTTTTTAGAGTCTGTTTACACATTTTTTGAGGTGAAAACGGCTACAACTTGTGAGATGGCCAGGGAGCACAATCCAACTCCAAGCAGGTGAGCTGTAACATGAGCATTCCCAGATGTTATCTGGGATATTAAATTCAAATAGTTTTTCAATCACTCAATAGGAGATGAGAATTTATGCCCAGATTTTAAGAAATAACAATCACTCAGTGTACAATCCTCCTAACAATTTTTATGTATGACTATTTTGTGCAACCAGGCTGACTGGTTAGTTTTCTCCAAAAGCAACAACGATGTTCCTGCTGAATATGCTACCAGGTCCTGTTGAAATAAATCTGGTCTGTGTTATGTCAATATATAGCTGCAGTGTTCTGCCCTTCAAATACAAATAGACACCTCCAGCTACACCAGAAATAAAATATCAGAATAGCTTATAGTGGTCCAAGGAACAGTGGAACAAAACTAAGAAAAAAATCCTCAATAAACCAACAAACCAAAACAAAAAAAATTAAAGAAAGCATCCTTTGCTTTATTTTTTCCTATTATCAGAGAATGACTGCATCATACATCTTCAGCTGTGACAAACTTTTTTTTGTGTCCTATTAATAAGTACAAGCTCCAATCAAAGACTAAGGTCATGCTCTGGTGACCAGCAGCATTCATTCTCAAATAGCTAGGTCAGAGAAAATAGGTCAGAGTTTTCTTTTTCCTAACCTCCACCTTGTACCACTATGAAAAGCCCCTTTCTCCTAATGGAAAGTTCTTTTACTTTTAGTGGAGATTCAGCCAAGAGGAAGTATCCCAGGGTTGAAAGAAAGTGGGAATGTGAACAATCAGTTTAAAGGAAAAGAACACACACACAAAAAGAGGCCATGGGAGGCAGGACTAGTGGATGAAGGGGGCTGCCCTGGGTCAAAAGAGAAAGGAGCAATGCCCACCTTGCACAATCTCTGGCAGTGGAAGCTCCTGCCTTTCGGTGCAGGCTCCAGAAGGGGAGCACCACAGTAAAAATAGCTAGGAATAATTAATTAAGGACAGTGGTTTCTGGCAGTCATGAGCTCACCCTGTTCTGTAGTTTACATTCTCATTGGTTTTCTCTGCATGGTGCAGTTCTGTTCTGTGGTTAAGTATCATTCTCAAATTTTTAAAGAACATCCACTACTTCATCTGTTGTCAAAATACAACTCAAGTACTATTCCACTTAAGAAGAACTCTACAAATTTTAACTGCCTGGTAAATAGCCACGGTGTACCAAAGTATTTTCTAGCATGATTATGCCAAAGTTTATGATAAACCTGAAAGATTTGCAAGGTTTCTTAGAAAGGCTGGCTTTGTTGTTTGTGGAGGTCCCAGCTACATCCCATCTTAGCATATATATTTGATAAATACAGTTGTGATAACCTCTGCTTGATGCTATCCTTTCTATAATTCACTGTTTACTCAAGAACAATTGATTGATTATTCTGTTCACATCCCATTCACCCTCCTTAATAGCTGTGAGTAATATTTGGAATGATATATAAAAATCAATGTGATTTAAATGACTCATATTATTATTGTCTAAGCATACCCTATTTCAGTTAATTCAGAATGAATATTTCCATCTAAGTCATAACAGTGTGTACTGGAATATTGCACAGAATCAATGGAGTTGCTGTTTAACCAGAAATTCTCTCCAGTCTGTAAAATAGGTACAAGAAGATTTCATGAGATACAACAATACACCCAGTTCTTACTACACAATATCTTGCTGGCAAGACGGTAAATATTCTTCATCCTTTAGAAGATCACAATTTCAGATTTTTTGTTTACTCATACTGCACGTTTAAACTTGAATCACTGTGGAAAAAAAATACAGAGAAGGTATCAAAAAATCAAGGTAAGAAATGCTTTCTCCCATATTTCTATGCTTTCTTGAGTATTGATGAATACCAAGTAAAAAGCAATTCAAATGCACATAGAGTGTTTTGGTATAGTAGGGAATGGTAAGACAGAAAGCTTATGTTCCAGAATATTAACAGAAATAATTGTCAATATGAGTATCATGATGAATTAGGTTTCTGCTTGTACAAGAAACATGCTCAGATGAATGTCTGATTTTTGTGCTCTTGCTGAGATACTAGAGCACTTTTCAATTAAAGTAATCAATACCTGGCAGGAAATGGCAACACTTCAAAAAACATTAATCAAAGGTTAGGTAAACAAAATGAGCTTTACTGGAAATGGTACTCATCTAATATTTAGAAAAGACTTGTAGATGTGGCACTTAGGGACATGGGTTAGTAGTGGACTTGGCAGTATGGGTTAACGGTTGGACTCAATGATCTTAAAGGTTTTTTCCAACCTAAATGATTCCATGATTCCAACCCATATGAATCACTAATTCTATAATATTATGCTATGACTCACTTCAGTACAACTACAGGAATCAATTAGCATAATGCCATCACAGCTCTTCCTTCTCTTCTTTAGTTGACATTTCAGATTTTTAATTGACTCCTGTGTGGTAGATGGCACACATAATCCTCTGTGGGCTGGAAGCACCGGTTTCTCAATGAGAAGCTGCACCCTAAGCTGCCTAATGGCCCTTGTCACTCTAGCAGGTAATTAAAAGTCTTCCCACTTTGGAACTTAGCCAGTAGAAAAGCAGACAGAATGCTCCACTTGTAAAATGAGGAATAAAGCTCATACTTTGAAGGAGGAATAAAAATATTTTGCAATCACATAACATCTTTTCTTCAGGGATTTTAAGTAAATTAATAGGCATTAATTAATAGAACCTTGTAAATTCCCTAGAAAATACTTGTGCTGCTCATTATAAAAGAGGACAAAAAGGAATTCAATACCTCAATTTCCACAGGATCATTCTTTCTGGATGCCTCAGCACTGGTGAATTTAATTTTTGGATTACTGTGTTGGAGGAACACAGTTGAGCATTTCTGGTCCTACAAGACCAAGATTTTTTCATGCTCAGCATCTCTGAAAGTCAGAATTTGGGTAAGAGACAGAAAATTGAAAATGAACCTGGTGCCAGGCAAAACTTTGCTGCTAATGAAGATAGAGTAACAGATAAAGCTATTATACCGTAATAATGTTAAACATAAATGTAAACACATCCTAAATTCATTTTGGGACACTTAAAATTACGTACTCAAAGCATTTGAAGAAAACCATGTATTAATGTTTTGACTGGTCATCTGATCAAGATATGTGTTCCAGTTATTCAGAAGAATTATGTGAGAATTTTCTTTTCTGCAACACTAGGATGAGTCTCAGCTATTACCAGAAATAACACTCATGACTATAAAACAGCAAATATAAGTACTCTACAGTGAAGCTTTAATAACTACTGTCATAGTTTATTTTTTTTTTAATGTTTTTCATTTGTTCTTTGGGTAAAACATCTAACTTCTTTTTTGAATGACCTATCTGCTTTACGAATGTATAAAACCCAAAAGATTGTAAAGACAAGTTATTTTGTCAACACAGTAGCAATCAGTACGTACATCTCCTCTAAGAACATGGCTTTTTGAAGAAGAATAAAATAAATCAAACTCAAAGCAGTTTAGCACTTATCTCTACAATACAGAATTTTTAAGACTAATAGGATTTTAAAAGAGTGCTTTAAAAGAGACTGGAAGTCTTCTGAATGGATAATTTTTGTTCAGGATGTATGCATTGTATGAGTCATAAGCCATTATCCTTAAAAGGGCCTTCTCCCCCCACCACTGTTTTTCGCCTACTTTTTTCCTCCCTCTTGCAAGGAGAACAATGAAATAGGGCTAAAGTTTTTCTGGTATGAAGCATTTGTTTGTTTTTCTACAAACACTTACAAAAAACCTTCAAATTTTAATCAAAACACCTGCAACTGGTGACATTTTGGAAGATGTTCTGTCAAACACATGTCCAAAAGAATACAAGCTTTTTTGGTCAAAGAAGATGACAAACACCTTTTGAAGTGTGTGATTATTATTTCTAACAAAATTTACCTAGGTTAATAAGCTATTAGAAAATGAAATAGCTTCTATTTAATGTGGTAAGTTTAAAGATGATGAATGGTAAATTCAAATAAGGTGAATAGTAATAGGGCACATTTCACCACAGAAAACTACCACTACTTATTAAAGAAATAATGTAGGCATCAATGATTAATGACTTTCCATAACTAGTTAATAGACAAAAAAAGTCAAGTTGAAAAGTTCTTCAAAAGAAAACATTTTATTTCTTTCATTTTAGCTTCTTAGAAATCAAGTTAGGAAAAATAAAAAATCAATTCGCACAGTATTTTTTACATGGCTTATTAAAGAAATCTTTCTGAAATTTGAGAGGAGTTCAAACTCTTATTAAGAAAAAAAAATCTCTTAGAAATCTTTCACTAAATGTAAAATCAAAATACTAGGAAAATTTAAGAAGTCGGTACTGAGAAGAGCAGCAAGTAGGTATACACTGTGTAATCATTAACCTGACCACATATTGATATCTGAAGTTTTGAAAAGGAATGGAAGCTCCTTCTTATGATTTGAAGAAAATTAACAGCTTACTAACGCTGTGTGGTGAGGGGGGGGTCAAGCCGCGTGTGTTATACCAAAAGCGCCCTGGGTTGGCAGGCGCGCCTCGGGGTGCAGCCTTGGCACCTCGCAGCAGACTTATTCTACCCGTGCTGTGGTTTGGCACTGAATCACACGCTCACACTCAACCCAGAATGGCTCATGCGTCTCCAGAGACAAGAAGTGGAGGGTTCTCTCGTGTAGAGTTCTGGAAAGCTTTATCCAAAGGTGTCTAGCGGCGAGAAGAGGGCCAGGTGGGCTCAGGTTCAGGCTTAGAAGGGGTTACAGAAAGGGGGCCGGCAGAGCACCAGCAGCCAATGATCTGAGGGCACAGGATTGGGGAGAAGGCGGGGGGATGCAATAACAATCCAGTGGGGAGAGGGAAGGGGCATAGGGTCAGCAGGCCAACCAGACAGGCCAAATCTGCCTAGAACCACAGTGGCTGATGGGAGAGGCTTCATCCTATGTCAGGGAGTGGTCTTAAACCTCGGAGCTAACCCGCCAGTGAGAGGTCCCTCCTACACCAGGGCTTTCTGGCCCCTTGGCCTTCACCACAACAGCTTACTTCTGAAAGACAGAAGCTATTTGTCCTCTTACTCTATTCTTTTGCAAATTCTATCCTGACTTGAAGCTTACCTGATTAAGTCAGTAAAACTGAAGAAAACTAACCCAGGAAAAAGGGCTTTACTGTTTTAAGGAGTACGTGCTTGTTCCTTTGCCAGTTTAGAAAATTTAATTAACTACTTTATGTTCACATAAGCTTCAGAATTGGTTTACGACATAGACTGCGAAAAAAATCTGCAATCCGGAATTTGGGGATGAGATCTTTCGAGGGAAGTAAACTGTCCATTCAGTTGTAACAGGAAATAGCAAACTGAGAGTGCATACTCTTTTTTCTCAGTAGTTTATGGAAGGAAGAATTACAAAACCTTCCTAAACAGATTAGGTCACTCACTCTTTCCCTCACATTCTCTTTTGTTCCTGTTTTAAACTTAACTCGGAGAGGCAAAAGACCTGTGATAAACACGGTCAGAAGCAACCAAGCTGATAAGAATCCGGGGAAGTAATCTTGTAGTACAAATATCACTCTCACCGGGAATTCATTGTGAACAGGCAACAAACAACTATTAGTACTACTGTGAAGCCATATTTATTTGTTACTATTATTTTAATGTGTAATGAATTGCCTTTTGTGTTGAAGAGGTTAGCAATTTTAAACCAGGAAATTGTTTCAGTTGGGCATACCTGAATTAATGATCTAGCCTACAGTGTAGAAAGCAAATACAAGGCTTCAATTCACACATAGAAGAATTTTTATGATTCAAGGGGCCTGTCTCTGAACAATTCCTTTAAAGCTTACCTGGTTTTAATGTTTGCCTATTTGGGCCATTTTTGAGTTGATGATTTTAGGTTGTTGTTTCCTTTTTTTTTTAACTGATCCTATGGTTTTTATGAGAACAAATGAGATTTAACTGAATTTATTCAGATTACAGAAATTATAATATGTTTTATAGATCAGTGTAGGAGGGTTCACTACAAATTTGCCATATTAAGTTTGGGGTCACTTCCAAGCCAGATGAAAAAATAACTAGCACAATCTCTGTTAGAACTTACCACAAACAGGACTGCAAAAAGAACAGGAATGTTGATGGTGATGCTAGTTCTCCCGCTATTTTTTCCTTCAGATTTCCTTGAGTGCCTAGGGTTTGACATGCTTTTGCCAGCCTTGCTCAAGTGTTGCTCTGTGCATGGACTAAGCCTCTTCTGCCAGGACTTTGTCCGCACTCTCCCCAGCAATACTTGCCTTGGGCCTGGGCCTTCCCACAGCCTTCCTAGAACAGATGTCTCTTGTAAATGGACTAGAGATCCTTCCTCATTAGTTAAGCATTCACATTTTGGTATGAAGAGCAGGGAATAAGTCTTCAGTTTAATTTCTGGAACTCAGTCTTTGCCATTTTTTCATAACCTCTTTGATGTTGGGCTTTGAAGATTTGAAGCTTGTGTTTTCAAAGGCGTCTGAACACATTTCTATTTGCAAAGGCACTCGCTCAAGGCTGCATGGGGTTTTTTTGCAGCCATAGTAATAAAGCTGCCTGTTGCATATTTGAAGAAAGCAAATGGGAAATGAGGAGATAAAGCATCCTCCTACTCCCCACCTCTAAAGGCCCACATTTCACTGCCAAGCTGACACATTCGCACCATACGGTCACTGCAAGAGTCCACCTATTGCGTCAGTGTTTTCTAACTGACCTTGACCTAAGTGACCATTTGCCATGCATTGTGTATATTTGCAGATGCTCATATATAATATGAAAGAAGAGAATTAAAGAGAATTTTTGCTGATTCTTAAAGACAGATGCTAGTGTAAAAGTGAAGTACTTTTTGTAATTACTGATTTTGAGATAAGTTCTGACACAGTTGTATTGACTTATTGTGAATTGTTGAAAAATGTAGGTTGTCTTCTGTGTGTGGTTTTTATTGGATTTTGTAAGACAGAAAATCTGACATTGCCATGTGGTGCAATTTAGTTAGTGTGAAAGTTATTTGTAGGTCGGTTTTTCAAAGTGGTAGTTTCATTTTACCTTCTGTGTGGACTTAAGTGACTTACAGCTCATTCATCTTTTGGTTTTACTTATACAGAATGAAAAGGACATTGACAAGTGTGAAGGCTGTGAAAGCTTTAGCATTTTCTTATGTTTCATTAAGGCTTGTCCAAATGCAATCATTGCAAGAAGAATAGGGCACCATTAAAAGCTTGCATTTACAAGGTGTATTTTTTTCAGTATTATTATAGTATTCCAATAGGAATTTTTGAAATTAAACAGTGAAGAATCGTGATCTCTACTGAACAACATTTCAAATGTCATACACATTAAATTCTTGTACATTCGTGCTACTATTCACTTCTCAAACCACACAATCAGTTCTCTCTTTGACCAAATGAGAAAAAAGCCAATAAAACTGTAAAAAAGAGAAGGTAGCCGTCATTATCCTTTCTGCTTATGTTATGTTAAAGTAGCTGCTATACTACCACATATTTCATATATTTTTAATCTTGCTTTATGGAGGTATGTAATTTTCTGTGATCTTGAAATACACATGTTCCTCTTCTTTGCTACTTCAAATCTACTGAAGCCAGCAGTTAGCTGTTAACCTTCCCTCTTCACTGATTGTTTTTTGTTCCGTAAAAGATCCATTCAGGAGCTCATGTTGGGTGTGAGGCATGATTTTTTATAGCAAGGTTGTCCTCAGTCTTGCACATATTCTGAGTCATGTAAAATTGAAATGAAGAACTGTTAGAAAAGAGAGTGCAACTGCTGCTGAACAGAAGAATCACGTCTTTTCAAACATATAGATACTGCCAAAATTCAGATGTTCTTCAAATGATCATGCTTTTTAAGGATGATGTCTTGTAAATCATTCGAATTTTATACAATAAAGTGTTTTGCTCCACAACTAATTTAGATGGAGGGTTTTGTTGGGGTTTTTTTTATTGCCTACTAGTTGATAATTTGCTTCATTTATACCAGAAATTAGGTGTTTTTATATCTAGCACTTCTGCAGCAGATCTGTACCACAGACCAGGTATTGCCCAGCAATTTTGCAATCTGTGTGGACTGCTAACATCTTAGGTTGTCTGCATGTGCACTCATGTACCTGGTCAGGCTGGGATAGAGTAAATTTTCATCATATACGCCATCACGGGAGTATGTTTTAGATTTAGGCTGAAAACAATGTTGAAAACACAGGGATGTTTTTGTTATTGCTGAGAAGTGCTTGCACAGCATCAAGGCCTTTTTTGCTTTTCACACCACCCCAGTAGCAAACAGCCTGTTGGTACCCAAGAGTCTGGGAGGGGACACAGCCAGGAAAGCAGATCCCAACTGAGCAAACTTCCATACCATGTGGCATCATGCTCAGCATGTGAGGTGGGGGAAGAAGAAGGAAACAGGGGGCATTTGGAGTTGGGGCATTGCTTTCCCAAGCCACCGTTATGCATGAGGGAGCCCTGCTCTGCTCATGAGTTACTGGTTGTCATGAGCAGTCCTCTCTGCAGGAAATGCTGACCATCTCAGTTCATTACGGTGATACTAAGTAAAAGGAAAAGTGAGCTACCCCTTGTAAAGAACCTGGGCACCAACTGGATAAATAAGTGCCCAGGGGGAGAGAGAGAGAGCTGGCTATCAATCACAGGAATTTTCCCCAGTCAGGGACACACTGTTCTCCCAAGGCAACCTCATTGTCTGTATAAACTCAAAGCCTCTGTTAACAATTACATAATCACATAGGCCATGATTTAGCTCCCTCTGTGGCAGCTTCCTAGGTCAATATAGAGGGTTTGAATAACCATGGATTATGGTAATGGTCATGCCACTCTTACCTGTCCTCCTGCTGTTACAGAATCAATGTTGCTGCAGCCCAAAGGCTGCTTTCAGCTGATGAACTTTGGAGTCTGACTGGAAAGAGGAATAATCCCATGTCAAGTCAGGCAGCTGTGTACACAGATATGATTTTGCCTTTATGACCTTTCTTTCTCTCTCCAGTAAATGCTATAAAACTCCATTGAAAGGCCTCCCCTCTCTTCAGTTATCATTCTTTCCTATAGGGTAAGAAAGGGAAGCTCACAGTGACAAGGAACAGGACTTTAGATCAGTGGTACTTGTTTGTAATTTGATCCCATATTGTACAAGAGTCTCAAGCCCTCAGTAATGTAATTACCACACAGTAGGATGGACTCAGTGTAACAAACAGCTTGGAAATCATCTCTGGCAGTCTTATAGCTTTGTCAGAAAAAGTGTTTAAGTTGTCATCTGTACTCTTCCTCCCTCCCCTGTCACCTATTTTCCTTTTTTCTGTGAATCCCAGACCCAGTAGTTTCAAATACATCATAAACAAAGAGAAATCATCAAGTAACAAGAAAGCATTTATTCTCCAAGCTTCAGGGTTTTTTACTTTCGGTGCAATACCATAGCGGGAGTGTTGCCATCCTCCAAAATATTGCTAATATTAAATGACACTATGAAAAGTAGCATGGGATAAAATTGACAAAATGAGCACAGATTTAGAGAAATTCAACACAGAAAAAGGCTTCATAGTAAGTGGCATGACACTGGCTTCCCTGTACCTCAAACTAAAAAGGGGAATAAACTGAGAAAGGTTTTGTTTACAATCTAAATTATGTAGAAGTATCCACACATCAGGAAGCTCATTGCTTCCCTGCACAGCGTTGAGCTGACACAAATGAGTTTCCAGTGACCAGTTCCCAAGAGTCTTAGGCACCTGCTGGCATTGTTAACACTGGGGTCTGGATTATAGCAGTTTTACTAAAATCCATGCAGACTTTCTCTTTTGCTTTTAACCAAAATTCAAAATAAATAAATTATCAGAGGCACTGCCAGTAGGATCCAGGTCACAGAAGGGTGACAAGAAGCAAAAGGCATGCAGACACTTTTTCCCCCAGGCTCAGTGGCAGAAAAACATTTGCCGATGCTCAAGCCCCCTCCTTTTCCAAAGCAGTCTTTCCTCCTGTCACCATAGGCAACCTGGTGCTTGATCCCCATGAACAGCCTGGCCCTTGCCTCTCCATGGGTATACTTTCTCCCCACAAGGTCTCACCCCATCACTTTGGTACATTCTACCCCACTGAGAGTGACCTGCCTGGAAACAACATCTGCCGGTGATGCCATGATGATTTTTTACCTTTTTTAAATACCCCTTTTATACCCCTTTATGTAGCCTTTTCTACAGCTTTTATGTATCATTAGTGTTTTTAGCCCACATACGTGTAATTCCATAAGTCTGACACCCCATATTCCATTAAGCCAGGAGACCAAACATCCTGGAAGCCTCATTTCTAAGGGTCAGGAAACCCCAGACACCAAGGTCCTCTCTAGAACATATTCTGTAAACTAAGATAGGCCCATTCAGGGCAGAGATTCCTCGGAATGGGGAATTCATTCAAGTCTCTCATTGGGGAATCTTTGATAGGTATGCTAATTTGCAAGGCCTATCAGTTGTATATGCGATTTATCGTGTGTGTGCATTCCGGTGTGTGGTTCGGCGCACTCCACCTGGACGATGTGGTGCACCAAGGATCCTAAATAAATACCAAGGTAAAATCCCCTTTCCCTTTAACCGTGCCTGGCTTTTAATTTTAAGACTAAGAAAAGGCAACACCAGGGAGTAGGGACCTCTTTTGAAGTAGGACCCAGTAACGTGGATCTGGGTCTGATGCAACTGGTGCAGACACCAGTAGCATTGCCTTCCAGGGGAAACTTGTGAACTGGGGCTCCTACAGGGGTGGCTTCCTTGACTCCTTTCAAAGCCATCCCTATTGATTATCTTGGAGCTCTTTAAGCCAAATGGCTGCCTTATAATCAAGATTTAGTTATCAGCTGTGGGATCACCAGCCTGCTGCCACTCTGTGCGCTATGTCTGCCTTGTAATCAAAGATCAAATGAGAAGAGCAGCTTTGCTTGACCTCCTCTGGCTCCTGAGCAGCACAGTTTCCAAAAATTCGGGGAATATTAAGCACTGTATATTTGAAGAAATTGGTATGGAAACCTATGGAAAAATAGAGTTGAGAAGAAGGAGTGGCATATTCAAGAAAAAACAAAAGGAAAATACTGTCAGTATGGATTACAAGAAAAGATGGAATGATAAATATGCAGGATATATAAGAGAAAGAATATGGTTTCAAATATACGTGTCTAATGTCCAGGCAGGGAATTTACCTGAGACGTAAAATGTTAAACAAACAATTTAATATATATAAAACCAGAATGAGCAACAGCCAAACCATCATATTTGTATCTACTCTGTGTGTGGATGTCTTCCGAATGTACTTTTGTCCCTGGCTTAAGAGGTTTTTAAAAGTCATGTGTGAGTTGGGATAGGCTGACCATTTGGCTTGGCATTTAGCATACTCCATTACTGTTGTGACAGACTGCTGTATCCTTCAGGTTGTCTGGGAAAAGCTGTTATGTTAGGCCTTTTTCCTTCCTATATTCAAAACCATGCTATTAAAACACTTCCCAGGTGTTTTGCCAATTAATTCCATGCTTTCCTATATACCAGTGGCTACATTCAATTCTCATTTTTATGTCTCTTATGTTTCAGTGTATATGCAGAGAATCACTGTGCTGATTCCAGAGATGAGCTGTATGGTTTGTTCTTATTTACAATTACTGTTACATAAATTTTTAATACAAACAAAATGCGGACACATAAGCAAATTCTGGTCAAGATAATGAAAAAGAAATCCTTCAGGGCAGCAAAAGGAAATACTTGCATAATGAAATACAGAAGGCAAAATGAGCGAAGAAGTAAACCACAATACCTAAGGGTTGTCATAGTCTGCTAAATCTGATTTCTTAAAATGAAATAAGGGTAGTGAGAAGGAGAACCTAAAAGCACAGAGATAATGAAAGTTTGAGCTTCTCAAATAGGAACAGCGTGCATTTAGCTCTTAGAAAATAACATTTATATAGCTGCTTTAGTAGCAAATAAGATTCAACAATATCTTGTAAAAGTTTTCATCAGAAGGTTAGGTCAACTATAGCTTCTTTGGTGATAACTGGCAGAAAAGTTTTCTTCCAACACACCCAAAAAGAGCCAAGAATTCTATATACACAGTAAAAACTGGTAGTAACAAAATATAGCTGGACTTGTTCTCCTGATATTTTAATGCCTAGCAATGATCACTTACATGGAAAAAAAATTAATGTTGGCTTATGTGAAGGGAAATGGATACAATAACTGGGTCATCTCCAAGACAGAACTTTAACATTAAGGTGAAAGTCTTGCTGTGCAAGCTTATTACCACAAACTTGCAAGCATTCACCTACATGAATATTTATACACCAACTTTCTATGGTCAATATCTATGAATTTAATAGTACCTTTACTATTTATTATGGAAAGAACTGGAGGATTTTGCCATAGAATACCAATGCAAAGCACATAGGCTTAGTGACTTCCCAACACAGACCTGTGTTCAGATTAATGTCGAGCACAAAGGGTTACAGTGAAAGGGGCAACATCAGACTGGTGACCTGTCATTAGTGGGGTTCTGCAGGGCTCCATCCTCAGCCCTGTGCTTTTCAACATCCTCATAAATGACTTGGAAACAAGTCTGGAAGGGATACTAAGGAAGTTTGCAGATGATACAAAACTGGGAGGAACTGTTGCCTCCCTCCAAGACAGGGAGGCCCTGCAGAGACCTCAACAAATGATAGTGCTGGGCAATCACCAACCGTATGACATTTAATAGGAGAAAGTGCTGGATTCTGCACCTGGGATGAGGCAACCCTGGACGTACAGACAGACTGGGAAACGAAATGCTAAAAGCAGTGCTGCAGAAAGGGACCTGAGGGCCCTGGTCAATGGCAAGTTGAACATGAGTCAGCAGTGCCCTGGNTTGTGAGAAGAAGTTGTGTCAGTGGAGGTTTAAGCTGGATTTTAGAAACAGGTTCTTTACCCATAGGGTGGTTGGGCATTGGAAAAGGCTCCCCAGGGAAGTGGTCACAGCATCAACACTGACAGAGTTCAAGAAGCACTGGAAAATACTCTCAGGTACATGGTGTGATTCTTGGCATGCCTTGCACAGGGTCAGGAGTTGTACTCGATGATCCACGTGGGTGTCTTCCAACTCAGCTTATTCTGTGATTCTGTAATTCTATAACTTAACTTCATTCAGCGAAAAGACAATACCCAGTCCCAAAATATGCCTCTGTCATTCCTCAAAAGGTAGTCTGTATGTGGAGTGGCAGGGTGGGGATTTGGCATTTGGCCATGGTCAACTCACTACAATTTGTTAGAACTTATGTTAGTATGCATACTACATAAATGCATTTGCTAAATTATTTGCTCATCGTTTGCTTTTAAGCATCACAGTTAGAATTTTAAAGAAGCATCCATAAATCTAGAAATTTGAGACAGTCTGAAGACTCTGATGAAAACTGTTTAAGTATTTTTTTTTTATAATGAATAATAAGATTTGTATTAGGAGTTAACATTATCTTTTTATCATCAGACCTAGTAATACTGTTATGTAAAACTACATATTTTCTACTTTGAGGGATTCACTAACGTGTGCTTCCTGAAAGTACTTTAGTTGCAGTTTAATTATCTTTTTCTAAGACTGTTTCCTTTTCTTCAACCAGGGAGATTTTTGTTTCCCATATGGCTCATAGGATTTAACCTAACTTAAAATTTCATAGCTCCTTAATTTCCCTCTACTGGACGAATAGAAAACATTTACTTCAGAAATAATAGTAAATTAAGTGATTATAAGAATTTTGTTGTGTTTTTATGAGAAGATGTCTCTGCTCATCTCTTCCTGTTTTCCTCAAACAAGGTAAAATACATATAAAGGTCAAATGAACAAGGCATTCAAACATCACTTTTGAACTTCAGTTGTCTTTTGGAACTGTCTGCTGAGCCAAAATAAGCTCTATCATCTACTACAGATTAATCAGTTATGATATATATACCAAGTGATTTCACTAGGGTCTTCATGTCCTGTTTAGCCCAATGCACTAAACTAATACAAATGTCATCCATTCAGTATTAGTTCAATATAGCACATTCTAAATAGACTTAGAACAAATGATTGAATAGGTTTAGCAAAAAAAATCACTTCTAAAACCCTAAGATAAATCGCACAGGTCTTCCTTCTGCTAGGCTTGCTCATTTGTTAAAACTAGAGGGAGGAAAAAGATGAGGTCTACAAATGAAACAAGACTTTTTTTGTCAAAAATTTCAAGGACATAATCAGTGTCAACCCTTTTCCTGCAGACTCTAACTAAGAAAAACTTTGAATGAGATTATTTTCATGAAGCAACAAAAATATTTCACAGCCATTTCCATTGCCTATGCTTTATTGCTTACTCTACTGGCTTAAAGGCCAGTGTTTTAAAACCTTTTACTTTTTTTCATATCCTCAAATCATGAGGAGTACTCAACACCAAGGCTACATCTACCTCAGCAACTACGACGTGCAAATAAACACAAATTTATAAAGAAAAGTATTTGACATTGATGACCAATATACACACTGTATGGAGGGCAGAGGGTGTGTAAAACAGACTCTGGTGAGTCCATGGCCTGAATGTTCATTTGTGGATGCAGTGTACCAGGTGTGCTCCCAATGCATATCTGTGGTTTAGCAACATTCAAGATAAATGCACCTTATAAATTCCAAGATCACTCAATTTTAAAACCAAAATCATGTGAGTGTGAATCAGGAGAGTCACAGCAAAAGGTGTCTCCTGATCCAAACCAGAAGGCTAATACAGATGCACTCAGAGTGGAAGGAATAAAAGCAGTATGGCTTTCAGACAAGAGCAAGGTGCGTAGGAGTGTTTTCCAGCATTTTTCTGCTGAGGGATGTCTCCACTTACTGGAAGGACCACCTTTAAAGGAAAACATTTATGTTCATCTTCTCACTGTCATAAAGGCCGAATCAAAGATGCCTGTAAGTGAAATGCTCCATATACCACTCCTTTCCAAATTGGTGAGTTTTAATGAATTAAGTGTAGCAGCTATTTTTAACATAGGGATATATCTGCTTCTTAGAAGGGTGTCTTCTTTGGCTGCTCAAAGCATCCTTATGCTTATCCTGTCCTAATGCATCAAAAGGCGCCATGGATGCATTGCAACAAAGCTTTCCATTATATATGATCACAGTTTAAATTTCACATAGTAATACATTTTTTATGTAATTATCTCCCCTACTTATCCTAGCATTGTAGACCTTTTCTTCATCTCAGTTTTGATGACACTATATTTCATCTAACACTTGAATAAAACTTATGCCAATATATACTTTGTCTCAGCCTTGTAACATTTTGAGACTCCTATATGCCATTAAGCCCTATACTAAATGTGATGTCTCAGCTTTATTTAGAACTCCCTCTCCCTGCAATTTCCTTAATAGCTGTATCACACTTTTGTTCCACCAAGGAACAAGAATTTTTATTGCCTTTCAAGCAAATGGATTAAAAATATTTTTATTAGCTTCTGTCATAGCTGCATTCATCTCATTAGTATTAAAAAAGTCAGTGTCATCATTTGTGTATATCTTTTTCAGTAGCCTATAAACCTTCAGATTCTGTCCTAGGTGAAAATGTATGAAATTTTATTTTAGTGAACAAGTTGAGTTTTTCTTCTCAAACTCTCTTTTGAATAACTTTTCTAATGGAGGGAAGGGAAACCCAGCAGAAATGCTTACAAATATTTGATTAATGGTTCTGCCCATCAGTCCGACTTCCATGTATTGTGTCCTTGTATTTAAAAGAAGAATGAAGTATTACATAAGGCAATGAAGCAGCATGCTGTTAAATTGATGCTTCTATTCAGAGTATTTTTACACCTCTGCTCCAAGTGTAAGACATACAGCCCAAAGAATGTCATAACATGCTCTGCTACTCAAAATCTCCTGCCAGAAAATTCTTGCAAAATTATGGACTCTTGCCATATCCTTTTGTGTACAAAGTCCACCCTGATAAAACGTGTACAGATGGATGGAAATAAGGGTACTATAAACCCTTTGTCTATGCTACCCAGATCATGAATAGACACAATCTGGTTAAAGGATGTTACCTCCATGTATTACTGTCAATGCTGTCTGTGCTAGCCCATTATTTGACAAAATCCCATTAGCAATTGTGCAGCAGTAGTAACAAAAGAAGGAAAGTAATAGAAAGAGTCTGGACAGTTTTTCTTGATGCAGCTGAATTGAATTAAGAAGAATTTCCTATGTTGACTTCACAGCAGCTACCTGAGTGCTAAAACAAAATAGTTTGGAGGAAAGAGCTGATATTGCTCCATGCACTCAGAAAGGTTCCTTTCCAAAACCCAAATTTTGCTTAAAAAAAAATTAAACCCCCATATTTCAAAACAGATTGCTGATTTACAAAACAGAGCTTCATATTTTTACTGTTTGTGAAAGTTTTTCTCTTCATCTTCCAACGTGCATAAATGAAGAAAAAAATGCAAGAGAGACAAACTTTTAAGAATAAATTTAGATTCCACTGAAAATTGCTTTTTGCTATATATACCCTTGAATTGTTGCATAATTCGTAAGCAAAATTATGTCTAAAAAAATAATTAACATCAAATGTTTCGTCTAAGTAATTACACCCTAAACAATGTCCAACAAACCATTAAACAAGAATAGGCCTTGTTTTCATCCTTTACAATTAAGACATCTGACCATACTGCTATCAAGAAGCAGAGATACTAGTTTAATTGTAGTTCTCAAATTGAGGAAGCCTCCATGAAAGCATATGGCACACACACACAAACAGGAAAAAGAAGTCGTTGAAGTTTTGAACAAATTCAGAGTAAAATTAAAAAGCTTGATTCAAAAAGTTTTTAAGGTAAGTGATGCAATTTTTGATTCTCTTTACCACAGTTTTATAGCCAGTTTTCTCAAAAAAGCTCATGCAAACATCCTTGTCCCAGATGAGAGTCAGGCTGTGCTCCAGTTAAAATACTGCATCAGTGATCCCATTAATATGGGTACAGTGACATACAGTTAGTAAATACACACTGACATCACCTTATGTGTGCAGAGAAGTTGCCAACATAATTAAGTTAAATCAGAAACATAAAGGCACACAAAGGGTTATTTATTCGTCCAAGTTCAGGGTGGGTATCTGTGGAAGAGATTGTTCCTGACTATGAGACCATCCTCTCTCTCTCTGATGTCCAGCAGAAAAGCAGAGTGTGTTTTACATAGCTTCTATTGTTTGGCACCTGAACATTAGCATGGTACTCCACAGGGCTTTTTTGATCTTGAGAAATAGTTATCTCATATGTGTGTCTTCTTCATGATTTTCATCAAGAAAAAACAATTTAACATGATTAAATTGCAAATATTAAAATAAAATATGTCATGGCTACATTCACAGAAAAGCTAATTTCACACTAAGTGAACCTCTACTATCTCCTCAGACTTTTTGTGTCTGTTACAATGAAACTTTACTTTATAAAAGGGTAGAAAATATTGAGGTAAATGTAAAAATCATGCAATTAAAATTGTGCTCTTTTTTGCTACTCTGTGAAATATTCCCTGATATAAAATGGAAAACTGTTTGTGTTAATAAGAACTGTAAAGAAACAATTGTTTTCTAAAGCCATCATTTTAAATGATCATTAAGCCACATTTTCAATGTCTTATAAATAATACAGAAATATGTTTGTTAATAATTTACACAGAGACTTGACAGTTTCCCCCAAGCAAATCAGTCATTATTGCTACCAAAACAATGTAACCCAGAATGAGCAGCATCGCTTTTGCTGTGTTTAGGGAGTAAGAGTTGGTGATGTTCATCCCAATTATACTGACAAGAACAGAGAAAAAACAAAGGCTGTTTTTCAGTATTTGTCTACACACGTGGAAGAAGGAATAATGGCATGATAAATGAAAAAGTTAATCTGTGACCAAAACCCATTTGTTCTACTGCATTTTCATTATCTGCCTGTATTACTGTGACTACATCACTCAAAAATCAGTTACATGTTTTACAGATTTATATTAATTTCCAGTTTCTATTGCACATATTTATTTTAAAACAGAACAAAATACACAAAGCAATTTTAAAATAACTTTATAGCTTGAAGGAACTAAAACCAAACCAACAACACAAATACATATATTTTGCAGGGAAAAGGATAGTGCAAATCATCCAGAATGCCATCAGACTATATGCACCTCGATTATGGGGCACCTACACGCCGTTTTCCCAAGCAGTGTACTTTTACCAAAACAGATGACATAATCCATTGGTCATAGTAGATTGAGGACTGGGAGGCCTCTTCTACTTCTTCAACTTTGTCCACACCTCTCTCTCCCTGGCCAAATTCAGGAATATAACTCCCTGTGTCAGCTTCATTCTTAAGTTCACATAATGTTCATGTAATTTCTAAAGGACAGAGACTGAGTACTGAAACGACAGTTTAACCAACCTTTTCCTTAACCAAATCAAATACATCAAGAGAAATATGTCAAAACCAAAAATATTACCACTGTCCTTTAAGCAACTCTTTATCCTTTCTTCCTTTCTGTTTCTCCTACAAATTGTGTTAGCTACTATATCCCAAAGGTTTTTCTGTGTTTATTTTAGCTTTATGTGTAATACAGTTTTTCTCTTGTAAGTAAGCACCTGCACAAAGAAACTCTGTACGTAAAAAGTAGTCGATAAAGGAAAACGCTTCTTTTGCATAGGCAGACTCTGCTAGGAGGTCATTATGGATCACCAACAAAATTCTGTGGCTTTGAGAACTGGTACAGCAATAACTCAAACATGAAACTGTAATATATAAGAAAATAAGAAGGAAGAAATCCCCGAGGAACAATGTATTAAGAAATCCCCTCTACTCAGCCCTAGTGAGGCCACATCTGGAGTGCTGTGTCCAGTTCTGAGCTCCTCAGTACAAGAGAGACATGGAGCTCCTGGAGCAGGTCCAGTGGAGAGCAACAAGGATGATGAGGGGTCTGGAGCATTTCTCTTATAAAGAAAGCCTGAGGGAGTTGTGCCTGTTCAGCCTTGAGAAGAGACGACTGAGAGGGGACCTCACCAATGTGTATGAATATCTAACGTTGGGCATGCCAAGAAGATGGACCCAGGCTCTTCTCGGTGGTGCCAGCCTCTAGGACATGAGGTAATGGGCAGGAACTGATGCACAAGAAGTTCCACCTGAATATGAAGAAGAATTTCTTTACTGTGTGGGTGACCAAGCACTGGAACATATTGCCCAGAGCAGTTGTGGAGTCTCCGTCACTGGAGATATTCAAGAACCATCTGGACACAATACTGTGCCATGTGCTCTAGGATGACCCTGCTTGAGCAGGGAGTTTGGACCAGAAGACCCACTGTGGTCCCTTGCAATCTGACCATTTCTGTGATTTCTGTAATTTATGATCCCTTCTTACAAAGGAGGAAGATTTGACAAACATGCTATCAACAGGTGAAGATAAGAAAGTAATTAATATCTTCATTTTTATCCCATGTATACAATTTAAATAAAAATAACAACATAAATGTGTATGCATGAGAGTATAACTCAAAACTCCTGAGCATTCCTGAATCCAGAAGTTATAATTAATTTTAGATATTAATTTGTCCTTAACTGTCTCTAATTTGCATTTTGCTACTCAGAAGTGGGTCTTACTAGTGTTGAGGTCTGCTGATACAGCACTGTAATGAGGGGTCCAAGTTTTGATTCTGAGATCTGTTTATTTGTTTGTAGCTGTGTATGGATAAAGGGATGAAGAAACAAGTGTAAACAGAGGATACTTGCAGCTAGGTAAACACTGATATTTTTATCTAAAATAATCTAATTTTAACACTGTGTTATTCCCATTTTGATTACTTTCTAGAATAATTCTAGTGAAGGAAGTTTACTGACAGGAATATAATAAAATATTTTTGTAAGACAAATTTCAAAGTCAAAACAGACATCTCTGCCAGGAAGATAATCCCTAGATTTACATTTAGCCAGTAATAAAAGAAATGCCTATTGTGATCAGATTTTTAATCTAAGTCACTCATGCTTCACAATATGATCATTAAACACAAAATTTGCAGACAATCCAGAAAAATGCAATGAAGTTTTCAAATAACATAAATATTTCTTTTCTGTGTTTTTCTCCTCTCCTATTTTGTTACCCCATCTGTGATGGCTATTAAGTAGGGAGAAACACAGTCTCTTTCATTTAAAGCTTCATTTCACAATTAACAAAACTAAGAACCATGTATTAGTGTGCTTACATAACGGATTTAGCAGCTTTTCATATATATCAATAAGATATTTTGCTATTTAACCTATTCGTGCCTCTCCTCAAGCAGCATTACTCTTTCATAACCAATTTGGCTTCACCTTCAAATTGTTGGCTGCCAAATATACCATGAAATTATTTTTTGGTCGGTTTTTTTGTCAGTGTAAGAGAAATATTTGAATGCACAGATGATGAAGGTCAGATAACAGATCAGTGGAAAAATCTTCTAATGACATTTGGTGGGGTAAAACTATCACCAAAAGTTATAATAAAGGGTCTGAGCCTTTCTGGAGAAGACTAGCTGCTTAGAAACAGGTTACACCTGGGCGTCTGAGCAGGCTTGTGACAAAAGATGAAGGTAAGGAAAGCCAGTTGACTACAGAAGAATTTTGGGATGAGAAAAAAGGGAAACTGAATTAGCTAAGTACATGTGACAAATATTGCATTCTTGTTTCTATGTTGTTTTAAGCACTCGGTCTAAAGATGAAGTTATGTTCGTATACAGAATACAGAAGAGATAAACATGAGCAAGAAAAGGAAGACCAACTTCCAAATGTTGAAAAAATAATAAGAATTTTTTTTACACTACAAGAGGAACAGAAAGGGAAATACTCATGTCAGAGCATGGATGGCCCTTGGGAAGTTCTGTCTTAAATTAAAAACTTGCTGATAAAGGATACTCGATAAAAGCTAGTGAGAACTTTAATAAATCACAAGGATCAGAATATGATTGGCAAAAACTCCCAAAGGACAAAATACCTGAAATACTGACTTCATATGAAATTCGTCTCCAAACTGCCAAATGCTGTCCTACCCTAAGACAGACGATGGGTTGTCAATTATTAGAAAAGATTCTAGGGAGCTTTATGAGATGCCAAGCCATCAAGTCAAATATCTGTACTAAGCACGTCAGTTAGAATAGTCTGGAAACATTAGAATTTCTGAGATAATAATGTTTGCTGACTACTAAATTCAAAGTAAAAAAGATGTTACCCAAACATGACCAATTTGCAAAGGGATCTCATAATATGGAAAATTCTGTAATAAAATGGCAAATCATTTCGACATAGATGGATGTGAAATGCCATACCTTCAAAATCAGAACCCTAATTTTATGTAACAGAAGATTGGCTCTGAGCTGGAGAATGCCGCTCATAAAGGAAAACTTGGGCAGAAGGTGAACAAATGTCAAAAATCAACCTGGAAGGAATAGAGGACAAAAGAGAAAACCATGCCATCCTTCACAGAATCATAGAATGGTTTTGACTGGAAGGGACCTTGAAGATCATCTAGTTGCAGCCCTCGTGCTGTAGGCAGGGACACCTTTCACTTGACCAGGTTGCTCAGATCCTCATCCAATCTGGGCTTGGACACAGTTGCGTATCAACTTTCATATTGAACAACTCTTGAGGTTTTGGTGCTTCCCTCTTTCTTCAGAAAGAGTATACTAAAACTGGGGCATTCTCAAAGAAAGTAATAATGATAACCACAGGGATGAAACAGTTGATGTTTGTGCAGTGGATAGGCTAGAGTGATGCCATGCAGAGAAACAAAGGATAACTCAGGTAGGAAGAGACATCAGTCTAGAAAACTGAGAGAATTGCAGCTGACTTTATCTTCCACATCTAATAACAATGCCAGAGGTTATTACACGAACCTAGGTAACATTCAAAACACACTGAAAGATGTGATTCTTCAGAGAGAATCTAATAAAGCCATGAAACTTTCTACCATGAGTTATTCGGAACTCTGAAAACTGCAAAGGCAATTAGAGGAAACCTTTTAATAAATTTAAAAACAAAAATAAAAAATCAAGGACTACTTACATACAGATGGCAGTTCTGGTTCAAGAAGTTCCTAAGACAAAGAACACTGGTGTCTAGAAGAGTGTTATTATATAATTTATTTGTCCTAGTGCCCTTGCCTAAGTATCTACTTATTGTTCACTCTTGAAAATAGGATTGAGGGCTTCTGTACATCTGGTCTGAACTGATATGATTGGTCTTATGTGCTTATGACCCAGTAAAGGTATAATGTGTAACCACACTTTAATTCTTTTGCACTTTTTTATTGCAAAAAGTACTGTATACAATATTGCAGTCTGTAATAAATGCTGTTCTTTCTGTTTAACCTCTAGTTCATTCAGTAAGTTGGATGGATGTCTGAAGTTAAAAAAAAAAAAAGGATACGATCATGTACCTTATCCCATAATCTGCCTTAATTCTGCATCTTTTGAGTATGCTTGGTATTATTCTCTTCAGAGTGAAACATTAGCCTGTAGCAAAAAAGGCCTGTTATTTGGAAGGGTACTTGTGTCAGGCAGCTGGGGTCTGGTAGATGTCAAACTACTTTACTGTGGTGCCAAACCTGAGACCAAAAGCACATCTCTTCAGCTCATCAGTTTGCTAATTATGCCAGGTGATTAATTGTAAGAGTTGATGGTATTCATAGACCGTTAATTGACAGCATATGAGGAAGAGTAGGACTACTTGCACTCATCTGTTTAGGTGTACAACCTTGGTGTATTACAATGCTATAAAATAATGCTGTGGTTTAACCCCATCTGACAACTAAGCCCCACAGCCACTCACTCACTTGTCCCCAGTGGGAGGGAGAAGAGTATTGGAGGGTAAAAGTGAGAAAACTCATGGGTTGCAATAAAGACAGTTTAACAGTGAAATCAAAAGCCATGTGCACAAGCAAAATCAACAAGGAATTAATTCATTGCTTCCCATGGGCAGGAAGGTGTTCAGTGATCCCAGGAAAACAGGGCCCCATCGTGCGTAATAGTGTCTTGGGAAGACAAATGCCATCTCTCCAAACATCTTCGCCCCTTATTCTTCTCCCAGTTTTGTATCCTAAGCATGATATCATATGGTACATTCTGCCCTTTGGGTTGTTGGGGTCAGCTGTCCCAGATGTGTCCCCTCACAACTTTTCCTCAAGCAGAAAAGGCTGTGACTCAGTGTAAGCACTGCTCAGCAGTGACAAAACCATCTCTCTATTATCAACACTTTTTCTAGCACAAATCCAAAACACAGCACCATGCCAGCCAGCTACTATGACAAACATTACTTCTACCCCAGCCAAAACCAGCACAGGTAAAAATAGTTGTAGTAAGAAAATGTTCAAGACTGCTTCATTTTAAACACTGGATTGAAACCTGCAGCCTGTTAACTTATCAGTAAAAATGTTAACGGGCTTTAATAAGGCTGGAAGAAATAGAAGTGACAGAATTTTCTGTGCACTGGAAAAAAGGAAAAAGACCCAATATTTAAAATGTTTCTAAACGAATGGAGATAGCATTTATCAACTTTAGTCAATTGATTTCACTGGGATGTGCCAATGAAAAACTGGAGTAACACTAATGGTAAACCAGGTCTTTAATTTTTATATCAATAGTATTACCTCAGTCAGAGGGGTTTTATGCTGTAATTTCTTCCCATTAATCATCTCAAAGATTCCGAGGGTCCTGTTCCACATATGTTCTAGTAGCCCACATATAATCTTGTTTTATATTTGTATGGCAGTCAGTTAGAGGATGTGGTTTTGAAAATGTTCAAAAGCTGCCATTTTTTTTGAAAATGAAGAAACTAAAAAAAATCGTATAAACTCTGAGAATAATAAAGGATGTCATGTCTATAGGCAAGTTTTTTTTTTTTATGGAGGACAGCATATACTGGAACCCAAAACAATGAGGAAGGTAATAAAATAGCTCCACAGCAGCTAAGACTTCTTACCCCAATTACATCCTGTTGAATTTGTATGTAATAAAATGCTGAGTGAAACCATTTTTCTCAGAATAAATCGCCAGTAAAATACAAGTACTTTGACAGACTGGCAGAGCTAAATACATTACATTTGATTAAAAATTCCACAATGATCTATTTTTTCAATTCCCTCCCCTACTTTTGTTAGATAAATGAAGGTTTTTACCTTATTAATATTTCTCATGCTGATCTTTTTGTAGCAATTTTAGAAGCAAGTTGTTTTGCATGGTACTCCAAAGTGCTATCTATTCCATTTGGAAAAAGAAGTGATACACATGTGATGGCTCCTGACACCTGTCAGTTACAATAATACAATTTCAGGTAAAAAGAACTCTTTTTCCTCATGAAATATTCTAATATTACTGAATTAATTTGTACATTAAAAAGATGTGCAAAAAGAGAAATAGGTAGGAATCCACTGGACAACTGGAAATTGAGGTTAAGGAAAATACTTGAGGACAAGTAAATCACCGTAATATATCCAAACCCATGTAAGTCATAGAATCAAAGAGTGGTTTGCTTTGGAAGGGACCTTACAGATCATCTAGACACCTTCCACTAGACAAGATTGCTCAAAGTCCAATCCAACCTGACCTTGAACACTTCCAGGGATGGGCCATCCACATCTCTGGGAAACGTGTTCCGGTGCCTCACCACTCTCACTCTCTCAGTAAAGAACAGGAATCAAGATAGGAGTTATTTTAATAATTCTTGTGGATTTTTGTAGCTTTCACCAATGAAAAAAAAAAAAAAAAGAGAGAGAGAGTTCTAAAAACCTACATCAGGTGTTCTAATTTAAAACCTGAATGTGTCATGAGGTTAAGCTCCTTATTAGAATACCAAAGTGATATTTTCAGAATATTAGTTTCCACAACTGCATGTGAAGCACAGTAACAAATGGAATCCTTTTGCTTAGGAATCTCTACTTATAATGACCAGATGTTCAAAATGACAAAATGTGAAGCTTCTATTTGATCATAATAGCAGTACTTTTGAAGAGTAAGGATACTGCCTTCTATAATGTTTTTCTATGATGGACAATTCCTACATGGATTTAAATCTAAATTTGACTTAGTATTATCTGCTATTCTGTTACAGTCACCTCACTGACAGCTAAGATTTATTCACCCCATTTGAGTCATACAATAGTTATATGGTAACCCGGTCCCTCCTGCATTGTTTCTATAATGATCTAATAACTTCCCTCTCATTAAAAGTCAGTTTTATTCCTTTCTCTTATATGTCACACTGCTGCTCCCTCTTATTCTCAATCCTTATTTTCAGCAACATGATCACTTTCATCTGGGTATTGATCTCAAAGGGTATTCAGTTTACAAACTAATTAATTATTAGCTGAGATATTTTTCCTTGAAAGTTAGAATACATGAATGCTAATGTTTTCTTGATTTAATAGTCCTCCTCATATGAGTCTGACATATGACCAAGTTAGTCATTCAAGGAAGGAAAGCCGATGAAAATATTTTAGCTTTCTTCGATCAGCTATTTCACCAATGAATAAGAGATCAATCTTAAGACATTTTTGTGATCTTGAGTTATAATCATGTTGTAAGGAACTAGCAAAGATCAGAAGAAAATGCATCTCATACATAGTTCCTTCTCTTCAATTGAATTCTATCAAGAGTTAATATTGTAATGACTGGTCTGAATGATATTGCGTAAGGAATGTAAGCATAAGGGGTGGAATTTTGATTCTGTTAGGGTGTGAGGGAGCTTTTCTTTAATTCTAGTCAATCTAGGACTTTACCTTACGAGCTTATCAAATGATACAAACTATAATATATGTCAGATTTGTTTTTTTTTTTCTCTGCCTTATTTTTATTTCTGTCATTAATTCTCCTTAATGTAGGCTTATATGTATCTATACACCTATATCTATCTACATGCAGATATATGTTAATACAAGTGTATATATACTTATATATCTATTTGTGTATAAACTGTGAGCAAAAGACACGTCCACCTGTTGCAGGATTTTTTCATATTTTTTTTATTGAATGTGGTGGGCTTTTCTCCAAGTATTAGCATACACATAACTTGAATTCACTAATACAATCTTAGTTTCTGTATGGAGTAGATTTATAAATCTTGATGAAACCATGATCTTCAGGTTTTTTCTGAAAGCATGTTCTAGTGAGTAGCAGAGGCACAGTCTGTGTTTTTGAGTGTTCTTTGCAATAACAGTATGAGTATTTTTTTGCCAGTTAATTTAGAGAGCAACATAGATCTATGATCAATTTAAGCATGAATAAATCTTTTTACCAACCATTTATATGTGAATAAATTTACAAAATAAAATTGGAATTTACATATTCAACAGGCCAAAAGAAATATCACGAGAGGTTTTAACTTTGTTTAATTTTTTTCAATCAGTCCTTAAAACTTATTATAACACTGATAATTACCACAGCTTGCTTCTGAAAAGAGTCCAGGTTTTTTGGCATCTTCCAAATAAATATCTCAGAAATTCTGTATGCAGTAATTGATAAAGCTGTCCATTTGAGTTGATCTTCTCTTGTGCCTTGTTCTTATGAAAGAAGGCCTATTACCAAAGACTGCATTAGAAATTCAGTTTAATTTCTGAAATCTAGTGCAATGGATTTTGACCAGATACTTGACTGTAAAGTGCGTATCACTCTTTGGGTGTGGGTACCTAAACATGAGAGAATTTATACAGTAATAGTTTTTCCTGTATTTGTTTTGATACTTGGCTTCTGATCACAATACAGAACGAGATGTTATATCTGGTCATACCAAATATGATAAGCTATTTAATGAAATAAACATTTCAACTAGCTCCATTGATCCAAAACACTGAGGAATTATTGCTTTGTAATTCAGTAAACATCCCTGCAGTTTAAACAATTTACAGAAGACAGCAGAATAAAAATATGTAATAGTCTCCATTTATAAAAAATAAAGATAGGCTGTATTCTTTAAATAATATATAATTCATGTTGGTGTCTAGTTTTTTAAGGATTTTATGAAAATATTTCTGTTTCACCTTCTGTTTTTGAACTAAACATTTAAAACCAGGTAACATGAATATATATTCAGAAAAAAAGATACTCAGCTGTCCTTACCAAAAGTATTATAGAAAAGACTATTCAATAGAAGTTATTCAACTTGGTCCACAACTATCCAAACTTTTTTTAGTAATTCTATCTTTACCTAATTCATAGCGCTGTAAGAATTCGTCAGTCATTCCTTTAAAAGATTTAGTAAAGCACATGCTTCCATCCCCACTGTTACAAGTGTGGTTTCCTTTCCACAAAACTTCAAATTTACTCAAGTACACACTGTTTCCCTATCATCCCTCTACCTGAAAAAAAAACCAAAACAAACCAACAAAAACAACAGGAATGCTGTTCAGTTGACTGAAATGATGAATAGGTTAACTCAAGTACAAGTTAACATTACAGTCTTATCACTAAGAGCTCTATGCAAAGGACTACAAAAAATAAGCCAAAGAAATTAATCTGATTTTTAAAGAACAAACTTACTAACATAGCTTGCACAGGCACATTGGGCACATACTTCCTTTACAATCTTCTTTCATTTGGAAATCTTCCTTAATATTCTAAAGTTGTTGGAGTATTTGAGGTTTGATACTCTCTCTGACACCTTTCCCTTCACTGATGAATAAGTTAAAAAATAAATGGGCCCAGTGTTAAACGTTTGGGGACACCACTAGTGACAGGCCTCCAACCAGACTCTGTGCCACTGATCACAACCCTCTGAGATCTGCCATGCAGCTGGTTCCCAACCCCTTTCATTGCCCAGCCCGCATCTTCTGAGCTTGTCTATGAAGATATCACGGGAGACAGTGTCAAAAGCCTTGCTGAAGTCAAGGCAGACAATATCCATTGCTCTTCCCTCATTTATCCAGCCATTGTCCCATCATAGAAAGGAATCAGTATAGTTAAGCAAAATTTCCCTCATGTATTCATCAGTCTGCTTTCAGCTACTTCTATATACAAATCAAAGAAGGTGTACAAAGAGCAGAAATGTTTTGTATACATTTCTAAAGGTTTTTTAAAAATAGAACATGACATGTTTAAGTGAAAAAGTGAATGCTTGAGTTATAGTAGATGAAAGTATTTTAGCATCAGTTTAACATGGTCCCAGATAAAGTTGTGCTAAAAGAAAGTGATAAAAAAAAATCCCTGGTTGAACCTTATATTATATGTGCTTCCAAGAAATTACTTGAGGGAATCCAGTTGTATTGCTTTTCCTTTTGATAAAATTTGATAAGGTCATTTGGTGCCAAATTACCTATTACTCCTAAGCAAGATTAAAGCTTTTTACACAGAATGTCAGGTAGGGGATGAAAAGCTCTTTGAAGGGGTTCCCAAAACTCTGTTCACGAATATTTGGAAAATTATTTTATAACTCAGGGGTTTTTTTGCTGCTCTAGGGAGGTTTTTTGCTCTACCAAAAGTAGCCTTCACTGCAACAGTGCTAACACAGCAGTGTATACTTGTACTGAAATAGGCCCTGTCTGTATTGAGGATTTAGAGGATTAAACTGATCCATTGGAAAATCTTGTGCTAGCAAAATACTACTCCATTAAGACCAGGGTTGAGAAGTTTTTTAACTAAAAAAAATATTTAAAAAAAATGCAGATCCTGGCATTGCTGATTTTGAAAATAGATATAAGGTTTGTTTAAAAGCTCTATCTGGGCCAAAACTGGCAGATTATAATTAACACATTATTTCCTTTTTCTTCTAGAGCCAAAAGAATAGAGTTCTATTGCAGGATATTCTTTCTTCTCTTCCATATACTTTCAAATCTCCATCCTACCAAGACACATTTGTATTTCTGAGTGAAATGGAAGTTATTATTTAATGGCAATCACAAATTTCAGCATTATATTCCTACCAAAAAAAAGCGTATTTATTTATCTATTGGTCCTGGACCCCAATAAATAAAAATTTATTTTACTAGGTGTCACGATCCGCTAATACTAGCGGGAGTCGTGATGGTTCATTTATCGACCTCAGAGTGCAAAAGACACAAATGAGATTTCAGTTTCAATCAACAGTACACTTGTATTGAGTGCCAACAACACGATTATGCGATAGAAGAGAGAGAGAGATAAAGAAACAAAGTAGAGAGAAGAAAAGAGAGAGAGAGGGGGAATAGCTACCAATGGATGAGATGAAGTCCTCATGGTCCTCTGCCAATAGATTCGCCGGCGTCCGTGGGGAGATCTCATCAGGTTTAATTCAGAAAGTCCCTTTATAGTCTTTTCGAAGACGACGGGCAACTGGCCAGGAGGTGAAGAAATCTGCAGCCGTTGTTCGGGTGTTCAGGACAGGTGCCTAAGACAGGCCATTCCTTCTTGCTTCAGTGCCGTCCTTCCTGCCTGGGTAGCCAGAATGGTGCCACTGTGACCAGTTCTCCAGGAATGCATATCAGTCCTCAGCGGGTGCACCTGCAGGCAACACTTGGCAAATATCCCACCTCAGCCAGGCCAGGACTCTTGTGCAAAAGTCCTCCTTTTTCTTTTGGGGTTTTTAGGGTTTCAGTCTCTGTCCTAGTTGATGATTGTGAGGCAGATGAGGGATTTTCGGACTGTCTCTTACACTAGGTAGGACATGATTTTCGACAACTATCAGTAGATACAGTAGTGTTCCTGTACTGATCAGTGACTTGCCTGTAGTGACAGGGGGATCCAAACAACTGACTGTATTGGAGGCTGAGATTAGCCTGATGGGACACAAGGAGTAGAATGTGCTGGTTTTGGCTGGGGTAGAGTTAATATTCTTCAGAGTGGCTGGTTTGGGGCTGTGTTTTGGATTTGTGCTGAACACAGGGTTGATAAAACAGAGATGTTTTTGCTATTGCTGAGTACAGCTTTCACAGAGCCAAGGCCTTTCTTGCTTTTCCTACTGCCACACTGGTGAGGAATTTGGGGGTCCATGAGAGGATGGGAGGAGACACAACCAGGACAGGTGACCCCAACTGACCAAAGGGATATTCCAGACCATGTGATATCATGCTCAGTATATAACTTGGGGGGAAGTAGGAGGAAGTGGGGGACATTTGTAGTGATGGTGTTTGTCTTCCCAAGTCACTGCTAGGCCTTATGGGGCCCTGCTCTCCTGGAGATGGCTGAACATCTGCCGGCCTGTGGGAATCAGTGAGTAATTCCTTATTTTAGTTTACTTGCATGCACAACTTTTGCTTTCCCTCTTAAACTGTCTTTATGTCAATCCATGAGTTTTCTACCTTTTACCCTTGCTGTTCTCACTCCGATCCTGCTGGTGGGGGAGTGCATGAGCATCTGCATGGGGCTTGGCTGCTGGCTGGTGTTAAACTGTGACAGTCAAAGAAATAGAAAAGGATAGTGGCCAAGGGAGGGATGTGCTGCATAGGAGTAAATGTCCCTGTATGAACTTGTGTAGCTTCAAGCTAGCTGTCTAGTCCTACTTTTAATCCTAAGATTTTCAACTCTTTTTCTTGAGTGCCGTTTCCTCTTTCTCCTTTTTCTCCTTTCTCCCCTTTCTCCTCTTTCTCCTCTCTCTCATTTTTCCACTTCCACCTCTCACTTATGAAATCTTTGAGTAGTGCTTTTTTTAAAAAAAGGAAAATTTTTCAAAAATCTATGACTTTATAATTTATCACCAAAGTAGCTGTCGTTCATTTAACATACTGAAGTATCACATGGAGCAGGGCATGAGAAAGTTTAAGTGGTTTCAGCACTCACAAAAGCAGGAATTACAGCAGGACCAAAATCACATTTCCTGTGATGAAAAATCTTCACAGGTACTTCACAGGTCCTTTGTATGGCAATTTAGTGATCCAGACTCCTCTTACATCTGGTTGTCTCACAATATCTACCCCAGAAAACATGTCACTATATCCCTCATGGAATTGTACATCTAGTGACCAATCTCTATTGTCCAGTACTAGTTTTCTACTCTGCAAGCCATAACCTACCTGTAAGGTTCTTTGCCTGGTGTATGGAGAAAAATAAGTGGGCTAAGTATTTCTTATCTCTGAATTTTTAATTTTGAATCCATCTCCATGTTTCTCACAAAAACTTGTATATGGAAGAATACATTTCACTTATTCAATAAAAATAGGCTCAGTCCAAATGCAGATTTAGATGCTTTGCAGAGACAGAAATATATGCATGAAATAATGTTTCATGTGCTGAAAACAAAAGAAAAGTCATTAGCTGAGGATGTATTAGCTTCTAACTCTTCTCATGGTTCCATATAAAAATGAATCACCTATATTTCTTGTCTGCTACACTCATTTAGCAAATAGTCTATAAAGTGTTTTTTATTAGATGCAAATGTAACAGTCTTTCAGGACAGGAAAAAGTGGTGTTGGATTTTTAAAAGCTGAAGCCAGTTCTGATTCCATCACTGCTGGACTTGCCTGATTTAATCAAGGTCCATTCTTCATTTCAGATTCACAAAGCTGGAGTGGGAGAGACGGGCGCTGTGAGATGTCCCGTGCAGTGATGTCCAGCATAGAAGCGATGCTATACAGTGTTATATAACAAGTAACAACGTACAACTTAATTCATTTGCTAATCTCACCCAAAATCAAATCCCTTGAGGTACACACTGGACTTCCCCCTCCTCCTGCATTGCCCACCAAGTGCACTCAGGTCCTTGAGTGAAAGCAATCCCAAGCATAGCTTTTTCTTTGTCTGAGGCAGAAATAACTCAAACTGTTTTCCTCAGCATATTTTTAATATGCACTACAGAAATGTTATCCCCTTCTACAACACACAGAAGTTTTGATTGGTCAGGGCCCACCTCTATTGCTGACTAACTAGGTGGCTTTTGCTAAACGTGTATCCTGATGTTTGAAGGTTCCATGACTCTCAGTGTAGTCTTTAATAGTGAATTGTATTGTTCGATTTTTCCGGAGGTTGGTGCATGGTAGGGAATGAGATATACTCACTCAATGCCATGCTCTTGGGCTCAGGTGTCTATGAGTTTGTCTCAAAAATGAGCCCTATTGTCTGACTCAATTCTTTTTGGGGTATGTGTCACCATAAGGCTTGCTTTTTAAAGGCCAGGATGATTTCAGACAGTGGCATGTGGCACAGGATATGTGTCCAGCCATCTGGTTGCTGCTTCCACCATTGTAAGCACATGGCACTTGGCATCACAGGTTTGTGGGAGTGTGATAGAGTCAATCTGCCAGGCCTCCCCATATTCATGCTTCAGCCACTGTCCTTCATACTAGGGAAGCTTTTACCGCTTGGCCTGCTTTATTTCAGAACATTCCACATTCATGGGTAACCTGTGCCACAGTGTCCATGGTGAAGTCTAATTAGCTCAGTTGTTTAGAGCATTGTGCTAACAACACCAAGGTCATGGGTTTGATCCCTGTATGGGCCATTCACTTAACAGCTGGATGTGATGATCCTTGTGGATCCTTTCCAACGCAGAATTTTCTGTGATTCTGTGAAAGTCCACACCTTGATCACCATCCTGTGTATAAGCTGCATCTCTTTCTTGATGGCCTGGTGTGTCATGGGCCCACTGAACTATAAATAAGCCACTCATATTGGCAGTCCAGAACTACCTGAGCCACTTCAATTTTAGCAACCTGATCTACCTGCTGGTTGTTTTGATGTTCTTCCATGGCCCGACTCTTGTGTACATGAGCATCTACATGATGTACCTTCACAGCCAGGTTCTTCATCCAAGCAGCAATATTTTGCCGCAGCTCAGATGGGTTTAGCTCTGTGCTGCCAGTTGCTCTGCTTCTATTTCTGTAACCACTCCCACAGGGCATTTGCCAACATTCATGAGCCAGGACAGAGATAAAATACTAGCCATTTTTCTTGGTCAGCAATGTCTAAAGCTAGATGGATGGCTTTCACCTCTGCAAATTGACTTGATTCACCTTCTCCTTTAGCATTTTCTGTGACTTGTCATGGGGGACTCCATACAACAATGCTTTCCAACAGTACAGCAGGACCCATCAAGGCATACTGCTTCTCACTTTCTGGTAATTTATTGCACAATGGGGCCTCTTCAGCACAGGTCAGTCCATCCTCTGGTGACATTCCCAAGTCTTTACCTCCTGGCCAGACAGACCACTTCCAGGATTTCTGGATGACTGGGGATTATTATTTGAGCTTACTGTTTGATCAGTGCAACTCAATTCATGCAGCATCAGATGCATGATATGCACAGGAGACCCTCCCTTTGAACAACCAGCCCAGCACTGGCAGTTGGGGTGCCAGGAGGAGTTGTGCTTCAGTACCAATCACTTCTGAAGCAGCTCAAACCCTTTTGTAAGCTGCCAGTATCTCCTCAGTTGGAGTGTAGTGGCTTCAGATCTTCTGTATACCTGACTCCAAAAGCCTAGGGGTAAACCTCAGGTCTTCCCTGGTGTTTTCTGCCAGAGGCTGCAGATAGGGCCATTCTTTCCAGGCGCAGTGTAGGAAGCATTTTTTACATCTTTCCCTGTCCTGACTAGCCCAAGGGCTACTGAATGAACTAATTCATGTCTGATTTGTTCAAAGGCTTGTTATTGCTGAGAGGTCCATTTGAAATCATTTTTCTTCTGGGTCATTTGATAGAGATGGCTTACAATCAGACTGCAGTTGGAAATGTGCATTCTCCCAAGGCCCACAATGCCTAAAAAAGCTTGTGTTTCTTTTGTGTTAGTTGGTGAAGACATTTCTGTTACCTTGTTCTTCACATCCACAGGGATCTGATGACACACATTTTGCCAGTTTATTCCTAAAAACTGGATCTCCTGCGCAGGTGCCTTGACCTTACTTTGGTTTATGGCAAAATCAGCTTTCAGAAAGATTTGGGCTATTCTTCCTTTTATTCAAAAACTTTTACTGCTGTATCACCCCACACTAGGCACCAAGAAAGATGGCTGTGGTTTAACCCCAGCCAGCAAGCACCACACAGGTGCTTGCTCACTACCCTCCACACCCTGACCCCATGGAATGAGGGGAGAACTGAGAAAGGGTAAAACTCATGGGTTGAGAGAAGAACAGTTTCATAATTAAAATAAAGTAAAATATACTACTACTACAGCTACTACTACTACAACTACTGTTTCTAATTTCATTGCACTTAGAGGGAGTGAGAAGCCAAGAAAAACAAGTGATGCACAATACAATTGCTCACCACCCACTGACCAATGCCCAGCCCATCGCCAAGCAGCGACCTTTCCCTCATGGATGATCTTAGGTACTGGACAAGACATTCTATGGTATGGATGAACCTCTTGACCAGTTTGGATCAGCTGTCCTGGCTGTGCTCCCTCCCAGCTTCTTGTGCAAATCTTCGCTGTCAGAGCATGGGAAACTGAAAAGTCCTTTGATTCAGAGCAAGTGCTACTTAACAACAACTAAAATACCAGTGTGTTATCAACATCATTCGCATACGAAATCCAACAAACAGCATTGTACCAGCTACTGAGAAGAAAATTAACTCTATCTCAGCCAAAACTAGGGCACAGAAATAGAAAAAAGGGCATGAACATGCTTCATGTGCTGAAAACAAAAGAAAAATCATTAGCTAAAGATGTATTAGCTTCCAGCTCTTCTAATATTTTCACGTTATATAAAAATGAATCACCTACACTGTCTGCCACACACTTACTTAGCAAGTGGTCTACAAAGTGCTTTCTATTAGGTGCAAGATATTTCAGCTTAAGAGAAGGCATAAAACATGGTATAGCTGACTTTTATAGCAACCCTAATGAAACTTTCTGAACCTTTGTTGAGAATGTTTTACAGAAAATGGATAACAATGGCTGCTTGTACAAAAAGTTTGCAGGATATTTAGGACACAGTAATAGTTTCAATTATGTAATACACAATAGTGTTTTCCAACATATGCAAATTGTAAATTTCAACATTATTCTGCCTGGCTTATACCATCTGCAGGAGCTAAAGTGCTGAAGTACATATCCAGAGTAAAGGGATGTGGTGAAACACAGCTAGAACCAGCACAAAAGAACAAATTTTCAAAGGCAAAAATCAGAGGTGGGAATGAATGCAATTTGTGAGTCCATTTTCTGCCTGACAGTGTTGCATTTAATCTTTGATAACTTAAGGAAAGGAGGGCAAAGGAGTACAGAAGAGACCTTCTGTTATTTTACTCTAGCCTAAAGTACAGCTTAGAATACCTGAGCATCTTTTACAAAAAATTGCTGCTAATACATGCTACTTCTCTAAGATCCTTGGGATTGGTTTCCAGTGGGAATTCTCTGGTGAAAGCTATACCTCATTTCTCAACTAATTTTTGAATAGGACCTGAACGAACTGTCACTAGAAAGTTTTGGTATGCAAGGATATAACTTTATTAATTATTACATAGATTGCATGGCTTTTCTTTTCAGCAAATTAACATTGCAGAAAGCTCAAAATAATTCCTTATATCTAAATAGTTTGTTGCTAAGAGCTCCAATAACAGAAAGAAATATGGTTTGCAGAAACTGAACATCTGAGGTTTGTCCTGTGGTGAAGACAATCTAAAGCTTCCAACAGATGTACTCTGACATGGATTCAGATTGCCAGGAATAATAAGGAAGCTTTTGTTTGATGCCCAAGACAAAAATGAATATTCTGAGTATATTCTATATAGATACTGATTTGTTGTGGGTCATGTAAAGCAAATATATGACAGTGCAGGTACAGAGACTTTTAAATGATTTCAATTTATTGTAACTTTTAGGAATGCACTTTGATTGGGAGGCACTGCTCTTTGTGCTACCTCATTGCAACATTAAGGTCAAATTCCCAAATGAAGTTCAGAAGTTTCCTGAAAGGAAATTCTTCAGTTTGCCTAATAGTATTAGATAACTAAGACATGGCTGAAGAGTGACTGTTGTTCAAACAGTGGTATTAACTTTCCAATTACCTTTTATTTTTTTGCTGGCTCCACTTTCATTAGCTGGCAGGTGGTCTCTGTACACCTAGGAGGTTCAATGGGCTTGTTTCCTATGATAAGGATAATAATTTGATTGACTTAATTTTAGATTCATGTTATATTTGACTAAAAGCAGGTAGAAAGACTGACTTTACCATGTTCTTGCTGCTGCACACTGGGTAAGGCACAACTATGAGGAGGTGGAATGAGACTGAATCTTTCTTGTGAGAAGATGACCACACCAAACCCCAGACAGGCAGGGAGACCATTGCCCATGGGAGACAGGAATTTTCTAAGGTGGCAGAAGGGCAGCTGGGAGCCAAACTTTAGTGTGATAAGAATAAAGCGGACTTTCCTAAAGACATCGTCACCATTTTGGTGATGACTGTGTGAAGCCTTTACCAGCCTAAGATGCCCTTCACACTTGATAAATGAGAGCAAGTTTGAGGTGATGATTTTCCCAATTACAGTGCATAAGACTGAGGCAGAGGGAGGAAATAACTTTCAGAACCTGTATCTACTGGCAAAAAAGATTTTTTTTAAATCCAAAATTAATTTCTATATAAAATATGCTGCAATATAACATCATTAAATATGAAAAGATTTCTGATATCTCTCAGTGTCCTTACTTTAAGGAAAATATAAAGTTCTACCTCAATGCTTTTGTTGCTGTGGGGTCTCAGAGCGTAATAAATGCTCACACAGCAAAATTCCTATAAAACCAAGTGTATTGAAGTGTATACAGATTTAAATTGCTAGATTTAAAATAGCAAATATGTTTATATTATGTAGAGTTAAATTACTCAATTTAAAATAGCAAAAAGGTTTGTATTATTGGGGTTTTATCAGTTGTTCTCTTTCCACCATGTCAGCACACAGCACTGTACCAAAATGCCAGGATAGCTAGGGCTGTCAGCCTGCAGCTGCAGATAACTTTCTTGTTCCTCTTCTACAGTGCACATCATTTGACAGAACAGTGTCTATCAAATCTCAGCTTTTCCTGCAAACACTGTACTCAGAGTGAAGCAGAGAAGTTCTGTTGAATGAGCTTGGATATTGCATTTTATATAATTTCTTAAGTGAGACTTGTTTAAAACAATCTTTTTTACCTTTACATTCCTGGTAAGCCCACAGGGACGTGGAGATGTGCCTGCAAAATATTGGTGATTCTCAGTTCTCTGCTGTTTGATATCACTCTGAAGAGGTAACGTGGCTAATTAAAGTGACTTCAACATTTACAAAGCCTCTCTGGAGAAGCAGTTGACTAAAAGACAGTAGGAAGCACTAATCCTACTGCTAATGACATAGCACTGGGGGACAGGAGAATAGAAACCTGGCTGGTGAAACAGTAAGCTGAAAGCCATTTCCAGCACTGAAAAAAATGGGTATTTCAAATACCAGAAGCATAAGCAGTTTTCCTACACCATTAGCATTATGCAACCTAGTAGGTATGAAAAACCTTTCAGTCTCCTTCATAAATTACACTTTAGTTTAGTTGCAAAATAATACGCTGGTATGGTGTACAGACAGTTGTCAAACTAATTACATCCTCCTTACCATGATATTTCCTTAATGTGATACTTAGTTATATCTGGGTGATGTAACTTAGGGTGTTTGAGATGCATATATTCTTTGTAACAATACCTACATGGTTTGATTTTTAGTCCAGCCTCTGAGGTCACCGAAGAGAATCAGGAATTAGCTGTTCACCATATCATGAATGGAAAAGTAGGAGAGTGGCAGAAATAGAAGTTTGGTTTTTTGGTTTTTTTGCTTTTTTTTTTTTTTTGGGGGTTTTTTCTTTTTTTTTTTTTTGTTTGTTTTGTTTTATAATTATCTTTGCAAGCATTCTGAGAAACAGTGAGAATAGGCATTCTAAAAGTTTATATACAAAAAAAATCATCTTCCTTCCTAAGTTCATATTTTACAGACCTAGCAATGACAACACAACATGTAAAGTGAGTGCTTTCAATATAGATAGCCTACACAGATCACAGCATGTGGAAAAAAAATTTAATTAGCATTTCTCTCCGTGGCATAAAATATCAGAGTAAATAAGCACATTTTTCAAATGTGGGAGACATTACATATCTTCTAAAATTCTACCCATTTCTCATGTTCACTTCAGGCAGCCATTCATACAGAGAAATCTTTTCAGAAATTATGAAGCTGATTGGGCATGACAGATACATAAGGCTTAATTTAATATTAAACAAATAAAACCAAACACTATACAAAGGAAGTATAAAGGCCTGCTGTAATGAGAACAACATGTACAGCTTGGAAGACAGAGAATATGGCAGTAAGAAAGGTGATTGATGACAGAAAAACTGAACTAACAAGAAATCCCTGAAATCATAAGTGTGTGCCATGTAAGGAAATACAGGTACTGATCACTACTCATCCTGGTGCTGTCAGTCTGTATGACTCTTTAAGATGATATTTATAATCATTTTACCTGAATGTCATGTACAAATACAGTGACCTGTTTGTTTTTTCTTTGTGAACTGCAAAAAAAGAGTTGGTGTTTCTGAGGTGGATTGCAGGACAAGACCTGTTTGTCAGAATAAATTATACTGTCAATTTGGATGATCTGTTTCATCTAAAATAAGGTCTTGTCCTCCCTCATTAACTGTCCAGAGAAGGAAATAGAATTACAAAAATGGATTCCTTCACAGGGGATGTCAGTCCTCTCATGTGTAACGCACTGGAGAATTACTTCCTTCTTTGTCATACAAGGAGGTACATCTAGAAATCCCATAATGTGTAAAAGAGAATGGAGACAAAAGTTTATAGCAGTTCTGTCAAAGTATCTGACACTGCAGAAAAAAAACTTAAATGAGACTTTTTCAGAGGACTTAACATAACAGTGAAGCTAATAACGCTGTAGCCAGGTAAACTCCATTTTTATAATCATTGTCCCTGTGAAGGAATCAAATGATTCAGCAGAAATAACCATATGCTTGTCTTGGTTCAAGACAATATAGGAGGTGGACACTCTAAAATGCGTTATCGCCCCTTAGTTTCAACCAATCCCTGTCCACCAATAAGGAATGCATGCAAGTTGATATAAGTTAAAAAATAACAGTTTACTAACACACAAAAGAGCAACAGGAGAAAAAATAACAGTAAATAACCACCAGATGTAAAATCACTAAATCTCATGAACCCCACAGGAACATGATTTAAGAGTCAAAGTCTGATCTACCAAGACCTTACAGGTTTTTGCAAACCTCACAAAGGAAACTAATTTAGTGGGAGTGTATGGAGGGGTTGTTTGTTTTTATAACACCCTTTAGTTATAAAATTAATTAAATTTTCTATTTTGAACACTTCTGGAAGAAAGTAGTTTCTTTCTAGGAACAAAACCTTGTCGACTTTGAAGAATGATTGATCCTTTCATTCAGTGTGTTTTTGTTTTGTGTGATATCACTGCAGGTTACTTACATGGCAGGACCTTTAAATACTACGCTTACCTGCATTAAGTAAAGAATGTATCAATTGTCTGATCATCCTTACTATACTGAAAAGGTAAGAACATGATACCTCAGAATATCAAGCAAAAGATGACATAATGGTTTTTGACAATCAGTCTGTACTAAAAAATATCATTAAGAGCCATTTAAACTCAAAAATATTATTCAAAGAGCTTGCAATATCTATGCAAAATATAGACTTTGGATTAATTTGAAACTAAATTTAAATACTTGTTAAAATGTAATGAAGATAAACAGATATCTCAGAGACTACACTGGATGAAAGAAAGAATTAAATGCTTTTTAAAGGTGTCATGACAGGTTCCCATGATAAAGAAAGTGTGATTATAAAATTTAGGAACAGATACAACTCATTTCATATATAGTAGCAAATTTCAAGTTCATGACATTAAGTAGAAGCAACAGCTTTCCACAGAAGTGTTGAGTCAATGAAAAGTAACAGCTGGTGATATGTGGATCCAATGAAGTTGCTGAAAAGAATAATTTTTTCAGCTTCAATATGACTATAAAAAGAGTAGCATGTACTGCTCTTAATTTGAATAGACAGTCTTACATTCTCATGCTCTTGATCACCCACAGTCCTGTCGTTAATCTGTCGACTGTCTCTTCAGCCATCATATATTCTGTCAAACACCAGTGTTTCCAAAAATGAAAAAAAAAAAAAGGCAGAATGCCACATCAAAAAAGTCACAGCGTATCTTCAACAGGAATAATTTTTCTTGGCAGCACTTCTTCTTTCTTGGCAGAAATACAGTAACATCAGAGACATCAAAGTATATTTTTGTATTTGTGGAGGATTCTAACCTGCATAAGCAGTTAAAGACTAAATTAAAATTGCTTTTCTTTTTTTTTGTCTAATAACAGCTATGGCACTGAAAGACTGATTTAGCACAACAGAGCAAAAGCAACTTTTAAATATTTCTGAAAGTTTTGGTTGTGATACCAGACTTGACTGAGCATTTGCCTGTACCATTTTATAACTAGTTATATGAGAGCCATGATGTTGCCTTTATTTCTTAATTGAATGACCTCTATCTTTAAATTAATTTTTTCTGTTGTTTCATTGATTTTTTTCAGTTCAAAAGAATTCCTTCAGATTCTCTTGATAAATAATTCTACCAAGAAAATAATGCATTTCTAATCAGAATGTTTGTGAAAGAATTTAGTAAACCAGTTTCACTTTTAAGCATAAAAATACAGTGCTATATTTGGTAGGATAGTAGGGACAATAATATCATATTAGCATGTTCTAATGCAACTACAAAATTGTAATTTGACAAGAGTTTGAACTAGGGAAAAAAAAATCCAAACCCAGTGGCCAGTTTTGCTTAAATGAACACAGATAAGCAAATAAAAAGGTAAAAAATTAACAACTTAAACTTCTGTAAGAAAAATATGTAAGTACTTTTCCTGTATATACCCTGGCAGAAAAAAAAAAAAAAAAGCAAGTCTCACATCTACAACCTATGTCAAATCCAAAGCATAGGTGAGCAACAAGTGGTGCTTTATCAGCCAAGGAACTATTGGAGAAAAGTAAAACATTTAGACACTGAATTTCCTGGTTAAATAACTACATTTTAAAAAGCACATAATCGTATGTGTTCTTGGTGGACTTGGCATCAGAAACTGAATAAATCTTTCATTGTTTTTATATTGATTTACAATGGTATCAAATACTTCTGTAAAAATAATCTCTTGGCCTACTTCTAAAAAACATTTAGACCACTGAAATTTGGAGGTTTTCTTCTTTTTTGAAGTATTTCCTTCATCTCCTTTTTAATCTGCATATGCCATTCACTTAATGACTTACTAGGTTCCTTTTTTTTGAAGATTTATATTCCATTTTCTTTGTTCCTAATTATTTTCATATGACGCTAGTCTGTTTGAATATTCCATATTATATTGCTTTCTAATATTCAAGTTCTGTAGCCAAAATCTCATTACGGAAAGAGTAGTGAAAAAAACCTGGCCATTCTTTATAATACTTCTACAAATCCTGCAAAGACTTTGATAAGGTTTCAATTGCTTTCATTTAGTATCATGACCTCAGGAATTGTGAGATGACATAAATAAAAAAAAAAATATTTGACACAAAAAAGGCAGGTTCTGAAATATCTGTTTTGCTTGAAAAATGCTGGACCAGTATACCATTTTTCATTTTCAATATGAGATACAAAAAATACCTTAAAAACATCCAGGATTTTTCCATTGATGGCAGGAAGAGAAGGAAAAATTGCTAAAAATAGTGAACAAAGAAGACTCCATTATGATATTTTCTGATCCCAGCAGTTCATTCTATTCCACCTTTTTTTTTTTTGTAAAGTCCTCTCAGATAACAGCCTTGAACATTTACCTTCACCTTAAAAAACCCCCAACAAAACAAACCAACAAAACCTACAAGAACCCCCAAACTTACTTGAATGTTGTTACAGCTCCCAAATTAGTTTGTACATAAAAAAAAATGCCCACATTTTAGAGCAACTTAGACAACTTAGAGCAAACATTAGTAAAATTCATACCAAAGCCACATTTCAATGTTCTATTAGCCATTAGAAGAGAGATACGTAATTTTTACTGCCAGATTTCGATGGATTTAGAGAATTTTATTTTAATTTGCATTTTCCACTATTTCAACACAATGACAGTCAGAGGATTTTAATTCAAGCGGAGAATTTTACATTCCTTTTGAAAGGCTATCTTGTTCCTCACATTTGCTTTAAAACTGTTTATGAAAATTAATAAATCTTATGCCTTTTTCATTTCTTTGAACAGGGGCAGTATATTTTTCTGTTCATTTCTGGGTAACTCCAGAAATAAATCTCCTGTGGAAGGCTAAATCCCAACAGTGCACTTTGCTTTTAGAGTGGATGCAGAAATGCTTCATCCTAGTTTATTGATAACTGAGGTGGACCAGAATGACATGCCTTGCCAGGAAACTGTCTGAGGAAAATCAGCACTGTTAGACAAATAAAACCATAAAGCAACAACAAAGGAAACATCCTAGAAGACTTGATTTAAACTAAGAACAGTGTAGTGCTGGAACAGGTTTGAACGTAACAGGGTCTAACAAATGTTCTTCTATAAGACCATATGTCTAGAAGCTATCAATAACCATTTAGTAAAAGATATATTAATCTAAATTGGGATTTGGACAGAGTTAAGGCACCACACCAAAAATTCAGAAAGTATGTGATTGCAGTTCAATACTCTGATAGCTAGAACATCTAGCAGCAATGGATTGCTGGTTCATCTGGGGATTTAATGATCTTATTTTCATTCTCAGTCTCTTGAGAAGTAATAGTAGATGCATTATTTCAGTCAGTTCATAGTACTGAACTTTAGGACATTCAACAAAGTCAGTGCTTCCCTTGGCAAGGTGGATGGAAAGAACCTGGAGGCCTTGGAAAACACCAGCTGAGCATGAGCCAGCAGTGTGCCTAGGTGCAGAGATGGCCAACAGCACCCTGGGAGTTATTCACAGGGACATAGCCAGGACACTGAGGGGAGGGACTATCCTCCTCTGCTCAGCACTCCTAAATTCCCATCTGTAAACTCCAAGCTGTGGGATCCCTGCAGCACAGGAAGGAGGGAGGGCCCTCAGGCTGGCTGAGGTCTGTGACAACTTTCCTTGTGAGGAGAGGCTGAGGGACCAGGGTTTGTTCAGCCTGGAGGAGGAATGGCCTTGGGTGGAAATAAATGCAGCCTGCTGGTACCTCTGAGTAGTTTATTGACAACATGGAGTCATCTTCACTGTGGTGCACAGTGGGGAAATGATAGACAACAAGCGTAGGGAAAAACAGTATTTTGTAAGGAGACTCTTTTTCAGCCTGAAGACAGCCAAGCAGTTGAAGAGGCAGCCCAGAGAGGTTGTGCTGTCTCCATCCTTGAAGATTTTCAAGCTTCAAGATTTTCAGGATTAAGCCCTGAACAACCTTGTCTGAGCAATTTTCCTATCATCCTGTGGTTTCAGAGCGAATGGAAACTAACCAAAATTCCCTGATGAGCATCTAGATTTTCAAATGAATGCTGTGGAATCTGAATGCCCTATTTATTTGAAGCAAACTCAGTACCTCTTTCTGTACTTGTGTTAGTGAGGAGGGGCTAACCATTAAAACATTTTAGGACCTAAGCTGTAGGTGCTTAATTTCTTCATTAGATCTAGTCATAGTCACCATGGCAAGAAGGCTTTATGGCATTTGTGTAAAGGTTTTATGCAATGGAAAAAAAAAATTCTCTTTTTGCTGTCACTGGCAATATAAAAAGCAAATGTGAAGAATAACTTGTGCATTAATGCGAGGCCTTAGGGATATTTATATGAACCCTTTAAATTAAACCCTTCAAATGAACCTTTTTAATCCTATAGAACTGACAACCATGCATTTAGCTGAGTTTATTATTCATGTCATAATGATTTATGGGCATTTTAACAAGTTACAGCCCATGTGTTATGTTGTCATGTCTTTTTGAAGATCAGTAACTTGGATTAGCTATGCAAGTGTATGGATAATTCTTGTAAGATGCTTAACAAAAGACATCTTTTAACTCAGGATTTCCTCCAGCTGTTTGATCAGAAACCATGTTTCTGTCAACAGTTGATCTCTAAACTGCAGTTTTTTCTTTGTGAAAATGAAGGGATGTTCATTGCACAGCTTACATTTATTTCTTGTTATTATTCTTATTCCTCTGAACCCGGAAACTAACATTACTTCAGCATTATAAATGCAAACTATGTAATTTTAAACAAGATTTTCTCTAAGAAGATTTGTAATAAGTAGCTGGTTAAACTGTCTGTGAAGTTTAGCTGACAAACCTAAGAGCTCTTGTTAGCAGTTAATTCTTTTGGAAGAAGTAAAATAAGGTATGGATTTGGGAGACAGACAAACAGAGGAAGACAGACACAAAAAGAAAATGCTTAACAATGGTATGTTTAGAGACCAATCTAACTTTAAACTTTACAAACGGAGTCAATGAAATTTGTCTTGCAGTTAACAAAACATATAAATGATTACTGTATTTCTTATTAGAATAGCTAGACAGACTAAAAATTCCAAGGTCCCTAAAGGTCCCTGGTTCACTCCCAGTTTTCAGCACCAAAAAGACTGTGGTGTGTTGACCCTGGCTGGATGCCTGGCACCCACGAAAGCTGCTCTATCATCTCCCTCTGCAACTGGAAAGGGGACAGAAAATACGGTTAAGGTTCATGAGTGGAAATAAGGACAGGGAGAGATCACTCATCTATTGCAGTCACAGAACAGGTTGAACTTGAGGATATTAATTGAATTTATTACCAACAAAATCAGAACAGAAGAACAAGAAGAAAATAAATCTTAAAAATCTTCTCCCCCACTCCTCCCTCGTTCCCAGATCTACCTCCTCCCCATGAGTAGTGCAGAGAGACAGGGAATGGGAGTTGTGGTCAGTTCATCACACCTTGTTTCTGCCACTGCTCAGGGAGAGGAGTCCTTCCCCTGCTCCAGCGTGGGGTCCCTCCTACAGGAGACAGTTCTCCATGAACCTCTCCAAAATGAGTCCATCCTGTGGGTAACAGCTCTTCACAGACTGCACCAATGTGGGTCACTCTTCCACAGGGTAGAGTCCTTCAAGCACAGCCTGCTCCAGTGTGGGTCCCCCATGGGGTCACAAAACAAGAAAACCTCTCCACCGTGGGCTCCTCCCTCCATGGGTCTACAGGTCCCTGCCAGGAGCCTGCTCCAGCAGAGGCCTCCCACAGGGTCACAGCCTTCTCTCAATCACCCACCTGCTCCAGGTGTGGGTCTCCTCCAAGGTCTGCAGGTGGATCTCTGCACTCCCATTGACCTCCACGGGCTGCAGGTACACAGCTGCTTTACCATGGTCTGCACCACGGGCTGCAGGGGAATGTCAGCTCCAGCACCTGGAGCACCTCCTCTCCCTCCTTCTCCACTGACCTTGGTGCCTGCAGAGTTGTTCCTCTTACATGTTCTCACCCCACTGCTCAGTAACTTTTCTTTTTTTGGCCTTATAGATAGGCAAAGCTTACAGAATAAGGGCCTGGTTGCCTTTGTAAAATCACTTTTAACTCCTTGTACTTTGGCTAAGTAGAAAAGGATTCTGGGAATGACTCAGCTGGAATAGAGGTGGAAAACAAGTTATGTAACTGTAGAAAACAAGTCATATAACCATCATGTGTTCACATCATGCTTTATGGTGGTTGCTTGAATTATATTTGTTTGGCTTTAATGGAATGTTACTGATAAAGGCCTAATTGCTTAAAAAAGCCTGGTTTTGGCAATAAACGAGCTCCCTTTTGTACCTGCCTGAGGACTCTGTGTCGCTTCTTATCATAACATTTCACTTCTTAGATATGCAACCACAGAGGTGCTATCACCACCTCGATTGGCTTGGCCTTGGCCAGAAGCGGGTCTGTCCTGGAGATGGCACTGGCTCTTTCAGACACAGCAGAAACTTCTGGCTCGTTTCACTGATGATATCCCT
>VWZW01002446.1:116432-144442 GCA_013397115.1 Edolisoma coerulescens
AACCGGGCCACACAAACACAATACAGTACCCAATGAAGAGCCATCAAAAAGGTTTACAACAATTTTAGTTTTAATTTTCACCTAGGTATTTGGTCTTTCATGTTTTGGTTTTTTTTTACATAATTTAAATTTGCAGCCGCCACTGCGCATTTAACATTTCTGATATTTTATCTCATGCTGTAGTCTAGCCATACTCTCTAAGTAACGGGTGAGTGGAACACACCTTGCTGTGATAAAATATCCCATCTGGTTCCTCTGGGGTTTGAGAGTCTCCAGCCAAGCCCAGCAATCTCCCTCACCCACCATTGACCTGGTTCTGAAATGTAGCCCTGGCTCTGTGCTCAGAAGAGGAGGAAATGCCACTGCTCTTTAATGAATGTTGGTTTGTACATACATTTAATGATACACAGAGAACTGAAAATGTCAAATGAAATGCTACATATATAGAAGTTGCTTACATTCTGTGGCACTACGCTAGAGCAACAGTCCTTGAAAACTATTCCAGAGAGCACAGAGTACTTTCTGAAGATACTATCTTTCAAACATCTCCCCTGCCATTCACAGGTATGGTAAAATATTCTATGGTAAAATAAATTTATTCCATGGTAAAATAAAATTATTTTAACAGCAGGGACTGAAAAAGAAAATTGTTCTGAAAATTCGTGTCCTATATGCCTTTTAATGCAACAAGCATCAACCCAGAACTGTCATATGGAAAAGAAAGAACCAGTGAGCCTTCTAGTCTTCTGCTAGTCCCCACCTGTTCCAAGCCTGGCTAGAACTTTCTTCTCAGGAGCCAGTATGGTGCTGTGCTCTGGCTTTGTGACTAAACAGTGTTGATAACACAGCAGTGTTTTGTCTGTTGTTGAACAGTACTTGCACAGTCAAGGCTTTCTCTTTCTCCCACTCTGCTCCCCCAGTGAGTGTGCTGGAGGTGAGCAAGAGGCTGGGAGGACACAACTGCAACAAGTGATCAAACAATATTCTGTACCGTGTTGTAGTGGGTTGAAAAAAACTGAGTTGATAGACAGAGTTGTAGGCCAATCGCTTCTCATGATTTCGCATATCAAAGTCAGCACAGCGGCGGGAAAGAGGGCTTTTGGTTTCCGGTCTCTGCCTGGAGGGGTGGCTGGGCAGGCCGGGGCCCCCTGTGCCCTCCACTCTCCCCCTCCAGCGCAGCGGCACAGACCCCTGAGTCGCTGCAGGAAAGAGCCGTGGGCAGCTGAAAACAACTATGATTTGCTGCACAACTGAACTTACTTGAAAGCGGCTCTGGGGGACTGGAGAGTTCCCCTCCCCNGAGAAGTGGTCCTGCCAGAAGTTTTTAGAGACTTTGTTAAAAGAGAGAGAGTTGTTGCTTTCAGGCTGGAATTCGCTTATCCTTAAAAGAGATACCCATGGTAGTAGTGTAAAAAGACTGCAAAATTCATGGGAGAGATGTTTTTGTCACGACAGCAGATTTTCTCTGGGCGAAATCTGGTTTTTGCTTGTAACAGTTTAGAAACCACGCTAAGCAGAAGGAACCTCTTTTCCTCTCAAATATGGAAGAGACTTTTAAAGACTGTAATACTGACCTGAATCACGTTTGTTATCTTTTTGTGCAGTTTGGAAGAAGAGGGGAGTGTTTGGGAGAGAAAGGGGGGTTTGTTTTAAGTTCATATTATTTTCTTTTACCTTTATTTTTGTTAGTAGTAAACCTCTTTATATTCTTTAAAGTGTTGAGCCTGCTTTTTGCCCTCTCCTAATCTCTTATCTCAGAGAAAGTAAAGAAAGCGAACAAAACCACAATACACGTGATATTGTGCTCAGCAACAGAAGCTCAAAGAAAGAAAAAAAAAAGTGGGGATGTTGATGGTTAAAGCATTTTGTTTCCAAGTAACTGTTATGCATTCTGAAGCCCTGCTTCCCAGGAAGTGGCTAGACCTCTGTCTGTTGATGGGAAGAAAGAAATAATTCCTTTTTTGCTCTCCTTGCACATGTACCTTTTGTTCCACATATTAGACTGTTTTTTTTCTCAATCCATGAATCTTATCACCTGCCTCTTTTTCTCTCTGACACGCAGCAGAAAGGAGTCAGTTCCATTAGATGAGGTCAACCCACCAAACCAAATTCTGAGTAGCCCATCTCTGTTACTAAAATATGGATAGAGGCAGACTCACAAGGGAAATATCATTCACATAGAAACAACCAAAACTGAAGTCTAGAGGTTCAGAATGAGTAGAGACATTTGCATTTCTTACCTACTAGTAAAATCTAATGTCTTTTAACATAAGATAGTTTCTCTAAAACGGTGTAGGCTTGCAAACAACACTTACAGAATGATGACTACTATTCTAGAGAGCACATTTGCTGAGATCTTTGTTCCTTCATTGTGAACAGACAGAATATTTTCACATAATTTACATGATTAGTGATAGCATAGTTACAGACAATTAAAGTGCAACAAATTTGATATAATCTGCCACAACTAAAGAAGGAAGCCAGCAATAGCTGAAGCCGGAGACAAACAGAAGTACACCACACTCCAAAGTCAAGAGTATCTGACCTTTGGCACTAAAACACTGAAGCTGTTGTCAGACTATTCAGCCAGAGAATTCTGCACTTTTCATTCAAGATCAACTTATTAGCCGAGAGGAAAGGTGATTAATGGCCAGTCATACCATGAGAGGAGAGAAGAAACTGAAAGGTGGGGAAGTCAACTAGAACTGCCCTAGCAAGCTGATTAATTCCATTTCAACCAGTGCAAATTGTCTGTGTTGTTACAGGTAAGATGACTTAATTTGTCCAAGGCTGTGAGACAGAATATCAGCATAGAGTTCAAGAGGTGATGGTGGACACTCAAGTCAGGAAGAAAGAGAAGTGCTGGAAGTGAGGACCCTGTTTTTGTGACTAGTACAAAATATGAAAGTGGCATTTGATGTAGAAGAGGTGAAGAAGAACATAAGCTTTCCCTCTGTATCTGGTCCACATTTCTCATTCAAGTGGTCTACCAGTTTACTCCAGGACTAGGATGTTTTGTTTAGGTATGCCCTCTGTATTACACACATGTCTTGTTTCCAAGGCCACCCTAGTGCTATTCAGTGATGGCATAGTATTTCAAAGCCTTTTTTTGGTGGAGATGGGAACTCGACTGCCCCATGCTACAATTCTTCTAAACCCGTTTTCACTGAAGAAACAAATATGAAAATATTTGAGAGAATATATTCCACTGAGAGAATGTATTCCAAATAACATTATGGATTTCTCCTGTACAAGAAAACACAAAAAGGTTTTGATTTGATACTGCATATAACATCTAAGCAGAGACTAAACCAGAAGTAAATCTCTTCAGCTTATGCCTTTTATGCAATGTAAAGTTGGACAGTAAAATTAAAATGAAAAATTAATGATGTATATGTTTATTTTGTTAATGTACATCTAATAACTGAAATTCACAGCTATCAGTACTATTAACTGAAATTGTCTACACCTTAAAGAAGACAAAATTTGTTTTTGGCATAGTCACGAACACTTTTGAGTCAGCTTTTAAATTCTGTATACTGCATTTTTCAAGAAGAAAAATACCAGTTATTTTGCTGTTCAAAATAATCTAATCTTTAGTCCTTTTCAGCAGACATAAGTGAAAAGAGAAATAACATCACATGAATTAATAATTAATTCTGCTCACTTCTATTATTTACCATTATAGCTGTAAGTATTCATCACCACAGTATCTGAGCATCTTAGAAATTTCAGTGAATTATGCATAAGTCCACCAACGTGTAGGGTGTTTCTGTTATTCCTGTTTTACATTTCTGGAAGACTGATAGAGATTGATAGACTGGTTTTTCAGAGGTGCTTAGCATCTGGTTGGCCTACCCATTCATTTTACTTGACATTGCAAACCACAGGTCATCATTTTTTTGTCTATAACTTAAGGACTTTGAAAATACCATTTTTAAGAAACTTCCTGGCTCGAGATAAATTTCCTTACACATTTTTAAAGCTTATTTTGCCAAAATATGAGGTTGGAAAGCATTGAAAGTTACAGAGGACTTATCTGTTGATGTCCAGCTTGTAGCTGTTAGCTGCTGAAGCTGTCAGAAACAGGAAGTAAAGCAAAAAAGCATAATTAGGCCTTTCTTTTTCTTTCTTCTTCTTCTTCTTCTTTTTTTTTTAATTAATTTAGACACACACACTTTCTTCTCTGCCCAAGAGGAAATGTTATGCCATTGAAACTATACTCATTTTCAAAATACATTGCATTTATTTTAAACACCTTTATCACATATTCTTATTATATAACTGATACTTATGGATACTCCACTAGTACTCAGTCACCATGACAAAGCTGATCAATGAGGCAGAGATCCACTTCTCCGTGGTTTCTCATGAATGAGAACTGAGATGTTCGTGCAGTCTAATGCAAAAGAAGAACAAAGGGAGGAGTTAGAGAAGACATAAAAGCCAAGAACTTATTTTCCATTCCTTACACAAAACACTCAGTTCTAAGTTCAATACTCATGTAGCAAATGTATCAAAAAAATGTTCTGATCCTTTTTTCTAGAGATAAGTAATGTTGACTGCATACAAAGATAATTTTTTGGGTTCCTTTTTTTTTTCCTAAAGTGCAATTTCAGTAAGACTGAAATTCTACTGGCACAGTAGGATGCACTGGCAATTCAAGATTGCAATTCTAAAACAAAATTACACTGCTGTTAAAGCGTAAATCTGCAGATCTCATTTCTTCTGGCTTTGTCAGAATTAGCCACAGAAATAGCTTTATTTGAGTAACATATTGCTTTATCCTATTGCTTCATAAAGCATCCTGTCACATTACAAGCAGCTATGCAATTTCTCCTTTTGTCTTATTATCTACATGGATACAAGTACATCGATTTCAAAGGAACTGCAGCTAAGGTATTGCATAGATTGAGATATTATCTTCTGTGAACCGAGGACTTAGCAAAAGAGCAGACTGTCCCACCATACACAGGTCTGGACCACATTTGAGGGTAACATTTAAGTGTGTACAAAAAACTACACACCATACTGTGCACTGACTTTCAATCACTTGAAACAAGAAAAACTGAAATAATCAGAAAACCACCCAGAGCTAATATGTCTTCCAGAAAGCCTAATGTCTTCTGGTTTAAGATAACCTGTATGTGATTTTATTTCCAGGCCTTATTAGTGAACTATATCTTACCAAACAACCTCATATATATTTAAGATTGTATTTCCCCAAGAAAAAGCCACAAACACAAATAATTCTTTGATTATAGTTACACCAATGCAAACATCTAGGAGGTAGAAGTGATTTCAGTTTACAGACCTAATCACAGCAATTTGTATTAACCACCAAATATTTTATGTGACATACAAACATACAGAAAAATCTGAAGTATTTTCAAAGTTCTATGCTGACCTACACCCTTCAAAATAGAACTATTTACCTGAGTGAGAGTCAATTTGGAATTTATAACGAAGATAAACACTGTAAGTAAGTTTATGTTTTATTCTTTCTGGTTTTGCATATGGAAAGACTACAGGTAAGAGGTAGAACTGAGAAAAACTGTGATCCTCCTTGCATAACTGAAAATTTAGCAGAAATACTCCATCATAGTGGATTAACATTCACACATATTTAGCCTAACCTCCGAACAGATGCTGAGCATGGAAATTGCACAGGGTATAAGTTATTGCAAAAACTGCTGTTGTGACGTGATTGTAACAGATATAAGCCTCAGTCATCAAGTATTCAACTACTTTGAAGACTGAAGTCTTCAATATTGCAAAGCCACAGATTCTTACTTTTCTTTAGCAACAGTTGACACTTTGAAAAGAATTGGTAAGATTTGAGCAAAAAGTTTCAAATTAAATTAGTATTTGGTTTGATGTTGGTTTGTTTTCATTATATATCTCTAGAAGGAGAAAAGGGTGTATTGTGAAAATGTACGCAAACAATTTACTACCAGACAGTAAAATACTTAACATTTCTGTAAATATGAATGATAAGTAAGACTGCAGTGTACAGAGTACAGCTGTCACACTGGAAAAAACAAGGAAGCAATGCCTGGCTATTCTCTGCAAACTTCACAATGTTAAAAACACGACATGACATTCTGTCATCTATATTGCATATACTATTAAAAATGTCTAAGAAAGATCAGATGAAGAACTGAGTTATGAAAAGATGAGAAATCCAGTTTATTTTTATATTAGTAAGGATTTAGTCGAGTATTTCTGTATGGAGGGAAAAAAACCTCACTACATAAATATTGCAAAATGTTTCCTATTCTCAAATAAGTATGTCTGTTACAAATGTGGTCCCATGTGATTTCATGTTTGGACTTTGTACTAGAGGCATCCAGATGGTGAAGTAAGAGAGTGTTCCAAAAATGTAACTGGCATCCTTGCTGGCGGTGACAGCTTCCAGCGACTTAAAGTTGTAATTTCCTAATTCAATAAACAGAGAGAGTTTTGTGACGACACTGGAGAAAATGAGAGTCTTTAAGAATTTATGACATGGTAATCTTCACCTTTTCCATCCAGCTGAGAATGTTCCCTTTAGAGCTAGAGAGTAGTTGTTATCACACACTGCCCTTTTCTTTACCTTCCTCTTTTATAGGAACTGTTTCTAAATCTGTCTGCTCACAGAAAGATATTTCTTCAGTCAGGATAAGGTAAAAAATGGCCATGATTACGCTCTTGGGCATATATCCTTCCTTTTATTACATTTCTTCATTTTAACTTCACTAGGGTCATTATTATTGCCTCATAAAATATGGCAATGGTATCATTATTGCTCCTACTCCTGAAATGCTGTAGATGTTGATAGCACAGAGAATAATGAGGACATAGATTTCAAGACACTAAAATCAATTGGAAATGCTTTCAGGTTAGCTGAGAAGCAAGCATGTAAATTATTAGACCAGTTATGGACCAGTTTCCAGGCTGGCTGCAAACACTAGAAGGTAACCCACCCATACCTCTGGGTTTTTCAACTTGTCCTTGCTAGCTGAATTATGACTTCAGCAGTATGACCAAATGAGAAGTTTGAAGTCTCCCTTCAATTTTTGGAGAACTTCAGACCTTCTGTGTATAGTTTTTATAAAGCTTATTCGCTGTCAGTCTCATTGCCATGATAAACATGATTGCAAGGTTCTGCTTAAAAATATTCTACAACCAATGTAGAAACAGTTCTGGATCAGTTGAGTTTGTCTGCAAAAGTATCAGGTAATAATTGTCCAATACTCATGCCTATGCGTGACTCATGTCAGTGACATGAGAACATTTTTTTACTCTTCTTTATGTGATGTTTGACATTAAAAAATGCTGCTTGCTACTCAAAGGTATTAATCAGTTTGCCTGCAAAGTGTCCCAAAAAAGAGATTAATTTGGTTTTTTTAGATTCAGTGTGAATGTAAGCAACATTTATTTAAAGACAAATAACAAACTTTCTGGCCTTGTTTATATTTCACAATTAAAAAAAAAGGGCACAGACCCAATTTTATTCTCTGAGGCACCTTTAAGTAATTGCGTTTGATCAACATGCATTGTTTTCTGAGCTGACTAAATTAGAACTGGCTTCCTTCTTATTTCAATAATTGATACTACAATGATTATTTGCTAACCTTGAATGCCACAATAAGCCTATGGGTTCAAGCCTGTCTGGTTTTTTCAAGGGCAAACTTTAGAGAAGCAGCAGAAGAAAAGGAATGAGATTCCTGTGGAATGAGATTCCACAAAGGCTCTTACAAAACATAGTCAGAGTGCCAGGGACCTGATCAGAGGAGATCCTGTTACATCCATCTGCTAATTCATGACTGTCTCATCATTTTAAGGATGAGTTTTTCAGAAAGTATGGAAATTATATTGCAATTTCACTTGGAGCAAGTAATGTTTTTAAGAAAAATAACCCTCTATTTGGTAGCATTTCAGATTTTATCATGTTTCTGGATATGTTCATATCATAATCATCAAATACCTGATATTTTATCTGTTCTGCACAATCCACCCACTACTGCTTACTGATACCAAGGAGCACGGTTAGGAGGGACATATCCTGTTGTACCAGCAGACTCATATGGTACACACCCCTTTTCTTCAGCAACAGATGGTAATTTGTTTCGTTATTCTGTAAAGCACAACAGTGGCACAGATCCCTGTTGGCAAATCACCATTAGATCTATTAAGGGAGGTTCACATTCTTACTCAGATTATATTAATGCTTTATTCCATGAGTAATTCCATAGAAACTGGTGAAACCACACCTTGGATAAGTATGAGAATCTGGCCATAATTTCTTCTATCTGCTCTTTCAGCACTTTAAATTATGAAGTATACATAAATTCAGAAAAACTAAGCAAAATCAAGAATCAGAATGAGTAATAATTAAGGGCTTTTGAGGTAGGTGACAGATTAATGTATCATTTGAAAGAAATAAAAGTCACTAACTGTTCAGTTAACACACACCAAAATATTTTCTCTAATCAAATGTACCTGCTCTCTCTAGCCAAATTAGTCTGTCTGATTGAATCCTTTGAGAAAGTTACATATATTGTCAGTGAAATAACGTTCTAATCATGTAATATATGTCAACCTTTTTTATTTAACCAGTGCTGTTTGCCATGTTCTCTAGATATTCTTCTGCATTCTATTGCACACCTGAATGAAAGCTTTACTCTCACTTCACATTAGCTTATACAGCTATACAATAGAAGTATTATACTGATGCAGATTCAGTGAATAAGGAAATTAAATCTTGACTATATGCTCTATTTCTCTGATTGAAACAAATTGAACAATACAGAAGATTGAATAAAATAGTCAGAGGTTTCAAGGCAACTGCTTTTGCAAAGTAAATGGAAAGAGTTACATACTCACTTGAAAAAAAGAAATGAAGCAGGTTTATTTTTTTTCCAGTCACTGTATAGGGTAATTTTTTCATTCTTACAGACATATATTCTTTTAAAATCAATATATTTGCATCCATCACAAGCTAAGATAATCACCTGGAATGATAAGCCTACCCCACAGGCTGATTTATACTGTTGTCTTTGAAGTCCAGTAGTATGAAGATAAAAGCTTTATTGGTATTGTTAGAAAAAACCTGTAAAATAGGAGAGAATATTAAGTGTTCAATTTTGATAGATTAGCTAGGATTAATACATAGTCAAGGAAGACGATAAATGTTGACACACCTATAGCTACATTCATGTTAAAAGTTATTTTTTCTTCATATAATGTTCATTGAACCTATCAATTAACAAGTCTCTCTGAACTGGACCACTGACAGAATATGGATGCCGAAGAAAGGACAAAGAATATTACACATAAAGACAACATTTCTGTATACTTCTAGGAACATCCTTATTCCACTAGAAGTAGACAAATTCATCTGCTGGATTTTAAGCCTCTTTTTTCCTTCACTTGAATAAGAAATAACTAATAGTTTTGGAATTCAAATAGTGAAAAATTTACCAAAAGTCAGCGGAACTGGCCTGAGCAGACTTTTTGAATGGGTCCGTGTAAGCTGTGATTATCTGAAATATAAATTTCTGGAATCTATAAATTCCTCACATTTACCAAGTGCATCTTCAGCAGTGCTATTTATACACCATCAAGTAGTATGTAAGTCATCTGAAAATGATTAGCATAAACGGATTTATTTCCTAAACTGAAACAGCATTTAAAATATGTCTGATTTTATAGAAACCAGGTAGCTCAAGACATATGTCTCCATAGCCTGTGGTTTCAGGTTTGATTTAGTGACTCTCTAATCAAATAACTTACTTTTATGTAGAAGCTGCGTCTCAAAGCCTGATACACTCAGTTCCACTTGAAAGCATTCCATCATTCTTCATCACAACAGTGTAGGGGCTGGCACGTGTGCCCTAATACAGCCAATCCCAAACAATCTGGAAGAGCCTTTTATAAGTAAACCATTTACTTAAAAACAAACCAACAAAAACACACCACCACTCTTGCCAAGGGTACCAACACCATTACAAAATGCTACAGTTATTGTATTTCAGGTGTGCAGATAATTTGTTTCCCTAGTAAAGAAATCTTCTATTGTATTTTTTGAGTTCTCTTCTGCTTTCCCTTTTATTCCTACATCAACCACAAATCTAATTTTTCTTCAGGGTCTAAATAACTTCTAAATCCTAACACTGAGATCGGCCTCTGACAGATTTTTGTTTTCTAGGTTTTTGTTTCCTTGGCAAACATCTCACTTCCCAAATGAAATAGCTTCCTTGAACTTATAAGCCGCATGATCTCTCAGCTCTCAAATGATTTTTCTCACGTCTTACTTTTTATTTTTTTTCCAGTGCTGACCTATCTCCAGCCAAATTCTTTAAAACAAGGTCAAATTCAGCTATCAAACCAGAAAAAGTCAAAGAATTTGTGTTCAACTTTGTGTATCAGTTCTTTTACACTCTTCTTCTGTTACCATTCTATATTGTCTGTTGACATACTTTAGGTATCACGGGTGATAAGATTTCTTCTGAGAAACTATTAAATGTTTTACTCAAGGCGGAATGTAACATTTAACATAATCATTTTTATCATAATAGCAAAAAACTATTAGTGAATATCATGCAAATGGACAGTGAAAATATGTATCAGATTTAAAGATGGAAAACATCTACAGAGAAACTTTTGAGAGCAAGAGATGCATTAAGTATTTCTAGACGTGAATACAAATGGACTTCGGAGGTATTTGATATCCTAATCCATGGTTGGATCAAAAGTTTCCAGGTACATAACTTTTAATACAACCGTAAAAATACTGTCTCTAGTTACAGTGATTCTCTTTCAACCTATCAAAATCCCAATTTCCAATTTTTGCAGATCAGAGTCCTTAATAGTATTTCAGTAGACTGTGCAGTAGCACTCTACAAATACTCACATTGCTGCCTAAACCTAGGCACACAGCCTGTGTTCCAAGTACCCTATAATGAGGTTTCTGATTCAGGCTCATAAAGAGATGTGTTAAATTGGAGAGTCAGGAGTTCACCCATGCTGACAATGGGACTATTTTTCAAGCAGATATTATACAGAACAATGGCAGAATCTGATTTAAAACACACAGTAATTGTAGCAGGTCCGGGACATTCTCTACTAAACCACAATACATGTGTCGAGTCTAACAATTTTTTTTTTCTTCAGAATACTGTGAATGTTCTGAAAGTTGCATTAAATACTGATCTGAGTAAACGCATCCAATCCTTGCATATTTTTGAGTTTGCTGCTCCTCATTCTTTCAGGACTTCACTAGTTTATTTGGAGAGCTGTTAATTTTACCAGACGAGGCTTAGGATACATGATGCTTCTGAAAAATCAATTTTTAAAAAAATGTTCACGGCTTATTACAGATAAACTAGCAAATGTGTAGTTTATTCTATTATTCTAAGCCTTAAAAATGAAAAACGCTCCTACCATGACAAAACATCCTTTGACTTATTGCAATAGAAAGTTTGATTACTTGCCATTCTTCAAGCAGGAGGATGCTTTGAAAAATACTCCAAATACTTTAAATGTTGTGCAAGAAACAACATATAGCTGAATAACCAAGGATGACTCAAACTCAATTACTTACTAACATTTCCTTTCATCACAATTTTATCGATTGTTTGTGTTGATATGTGCTGTGCATTCAGTGAATTTGGGTAAAATGCTTTTTCTGAGATTTATGCAGCCAAAACACTTGGTGTTCGTATAAAGCAAACACAAAAGACGAATACACAAAATAAAAATTAATTCATTTTCAAGGTAATGGAGCAGTTTTATAAGTTTTGCAATTGCTGAATTCTGTCACTGTATCAACTTAAGTAGCATCTGATTAATACTTCTTTACAAAGTGACTGGAATACCCCGCATTTTAAATTGGCAGAGGACCAACCCAACTATAAATACAATTAATTTTGTTATGAAATTTGCGGATCCATTCATATATTCAGTTCAGGGATGCTCCCAGGCCCATATATATGAGGAAAATCAATGTAAATCTCAGACAGTTCAACTTCCAGGCTTTTCACAATGCATTTAACATCGGAGTTTTATTGGCAGAAATCTATTTGCTGTAACTGGTGCTACCAACTCTCTGTAGCAGAATTCCACTTCACCCCTAGTCTGACTGTATGATATATGGTGTTCATTTACCTTTCTAGCTTGGGCAAAGTGGGTATTTTGTTATCAGCATAGCAGAAGTCCTACCAGCCATGTCAGGTATGGGTAAGGCCTATGGTGGGCAATGGTCTAAATGTGTGAAGAACAGTTCTGTTTCTGGTATCATGAAGGCCAGCCTTTGCCTGAGTCAGTAGTCTTCAGAGGTATTTTCTTTTCAGAGGTATGAAGCTTTTGTATTGTGTATGTAGATTCACTTTCAATATCATGCAACTAACTCATTTCAATAGGTTAAATTTCAGATGATTTGCGTGACAGAAAACACAAGGACTTCGCTGAAACACCTAACATTCAACATATAATTAAAAAATACTAAATCAAATAAAAAGATATTTGATCACAGATATTAAAGTGAAAACGAAACTGAAGAATTTAAAGAGAGCATTTACAGAAGGATACTTGTTACCTTTAACATTTCTTTATTATCGCCTGCTTTCAATTTTTAAATTATTGGTATTATCATGTAGTTGATAAGAGAGTTGACATTTGTAGTGCTCTGTAACTGAAAAATGCACTGCAGAACCAAAAGGCTCAGCTCTTGCAAGCCTTAGAGGGCAGCAGTGAACCTGTTTAAATTCATCAAGCTACAAGAGGAAATGAAAAGTTAGCAGATCATCTGTACTGAAGTATCTCATGCACCAGTTAGATGACCACGGAATATTTGTTACTCTTGCCAATAACTCTTGACATGTCTAAGTAAATGAAAGTAGTTGAAATTTCTCTATTTGCAAAATATTCAGAATGATGGTCAAAGCCATTCCAAATTAAAATTTCCAAAACTCTGATCAGGCTCAGCTTCTTTCTAAATTTTGCTATTAATCTTGTCACAATGGAATGGTGGCTATTATTTTAATGGGGTAGCTGTTATATTAATGATGTGAAAGACATACAATTAAGCAGAAAATTGTATGTAATCACATATTTTGTTTCAAATACAGCCATTAATAAAATCCGATCTTCTGTATATGGCCAAATGTATTTTGTCACTGAGACAGACAGGAATCTTTTCAAAATTCCAGTGGTTATATATATATCTGTGTTTTAAAATATACTTATAAGAAAACTTCTCCAAAGTAAATTTTTCATGAGGTTGGTTTGTTTTGAGTTTTTTTAAGTACACAGGAATTGTTTTTTTCACTTACATATGTCTCAAGAAAACCCCAGCAAAATCCCCCAACTGGTTATTAATTTTCATTTCTTATGTTAAAGTATTTTACTTTCAAGAGCACAGTGCTGTCTAAATTTTAATCAGTTCCACTGACACTGTCCAGGCAATAAACTTAGCAGCTCAACAAATCTAGGCAATACCTGGAATTAACAGAAGTTAAATATACACACATAAAAGAGCAAAATATCCTCAGCTGGATTAGCTCTTTTGCCTGTTTGGGACTAGACCAGCAACCAAAGTACATATTGTGCTCAATAATGTTTTTTCTTGTGACTTACTGAGTTGACTTAACAGAGTTGATATGAGCAGTACTGATTTGAAACTCCAAACAATCTGGTTGCAAAGAATCTGATCACAGCTATAGTGTATTTTTGAAATTGCATTTGAATCTCAAAAGACTTCTGAATCCAAGACTAAATCATCCCTGAAAATGCATCTGGCAACAAGCAAGCCAAAGTTTCATATATTTTTAAAATCACCTGTCATGGTTTAGCTACAGATGGCAGCTAAGCACCACAAAGCCCCTCACTCACTGTCCCCTTAACCCCCACGTGGAATGGGGGACAGAATCAGAAGGATGAAAGTGAGAAAATTCATGAGTTCACATAAAAACAGCTTAATAATTAAAAATAAATATTATTTTAAAAAAAAAAACACAAGGGAAAAAGGAAAAAAAAATCAAAGAGGAGAAAATAAAACCCAAGAAAGTGATGGAAATTAAAATAATGTCTTACCACCAACTGACCCATGCCCAGCTAATTCCTGAGTACTACCCACTCCCCAGCCTCCCCCACAATTTTATAAGCGGAGCATGACATCCTTTTGGTCAGTTGGGGTCAGCTGTCCCAAATGTGTCCCCTCCCAGCTTCCCTGCAGCCCCAGCCAACCTGCTGGCAGCGCGGTCTGAGGAGCAGAAAAGGCCTTGCTGCTGTGTAAGCTCTGTGCAGCAGTAAAAAAACCAGTGAGTTATCAACCAGTGGGTTATCAACACCTTTTTCAGCAAGACATAGCCCCATACAAGCTATTATGAACAAATTTAACTCTATCTCAGCCAAAACCAGTACAATACCTTAAGTCCACATTTTACACTGCTTCTTCACTTATGCCAATACAAGTATTTGTGCAGCCATGAGGTGAAAATATTATTTTCTCCCTACCCCCATACTCATAATGTGCTTTATAGAGACAGGAAAAATCCTGAAAGAAAAAAAAAAATAGGCAAGTAACTTCCATTTTTGTCATAATAAAAGAAAAAATATGCTTTAAAATCCAGAAAAGGCCCCTAAGAAACTGTTTCCCATCTGACACAAATAAAGTATTTGTCCTCCATCCCACACATATATATCTCATAATTTTCTGAAATACCAGCAGACCCTGGCACTCGCTTCTACATTTAACATTTAGCAGGCATTAAGCAGTCAGTAGGTACACAGAGCCAAAGGGACCAGAAGACATGGAATGGATCCACAAAATATTCATCTGGTATTTGCAGGAGAACTCATCCAGCTACATACCCTCTTGGTAGCCCTTAACTATAAAGGAGCTAAAAGTCCTTTACAATGCACAACTGACAAGGGTCTTGATGGACTTCTGATGGTATAAACTACAGCTTTTCATAGAGTTTATTCCTTTGGACAAAAATCTACTGTGGACAGACACAGCTGCCTACACCAATATTTTTTAGAGTTGACATAGGCATGCACTGCCTCACGCAGCTTTAATCCAGAGGACTGTGACAGTCACAAAGACCTCAAGTTGGAGACTATGACTTTTGTTATAGAGTCATTCCCACGAGAATCCCAGAAAGAAACAAATTTTAAAGAACAAATATTCACTACCTGCGTATTATAAAGCTAATTTTTTTTTTTAACTGTATGTAACCATAGCATTCAACCTCAACCACAATGTAAGGTCAAGGTTTTATATCAGTCTCAATGACTTTTAAAATACATGAGACAAGACCAAAAAACTGATACCATAATAGACTACATGAAATTTTTATGGCTTTCTGTTTATTGAAAAAATGAGGCACTGATCATAATGAAAAACAGACTACCCTCTTATCTTAACCTCTAACATCTCTTTGCTTATTAAAACTTCACTAGTACACTTGTTTCTATTACAGTTCAAAATATTATTTGAAAGTTTGCCAAGCATAGGCTTTTTGCAATGAAAGCATGAAATATTATGCTGCTTAAACAAACATTTATTGAAGTTAATGTTTATTCTACACAGCCAGTACATATTTGGTATTCTATACAGGAAATTCCTTTTATATTTTTTAATTGAATTTGTCAATAATTCTTCTCAGTTTTGTCTCAGTTTCTCTAGGACAAGAGTGTAGTGTGAGAAGACTTACAAACAAACAGCTTCTGGAAAATACTTATGCTTTATTGAGCCCACCAACTCTACCGTCCCTGTATGTTAATAACTATATCTAGCTTCTAAATAACTGCATCAAAATTCATAATCTGTTTCGAGGTACACAGAAAGAAATCAATGAAAGCTTGTGACCTGAATTCTTTCTGATAAGTATTATCAAGAAACTATGGCTCATCTCATGGCAGTTTTTTAATAGTTTCTACAGTGCTTTGTGGAACCTAGTAGACTGAACCTCCAGGATGGATCATGAGCTCTAGGGAGAATTCCCCATTGATGGAGGCCAGACACAGTGCTTTTACTCTTCAACATTTGTTTCGTTTATAGTGCATCACCAAGTATGAATACTGCAGAATGCTAGCTCTGTGCTCTGAGCTTTTGGGGTGGCACGGTGATACCGAGTACAGCTGGTCCTCTCAGCTCTTTCCATTTAGACAAATATTCCACAGTGAAAGGTGCACATACGCAACACAATGAGGCAAAATTTTTATACAGTTTTAAATATTTATTTTTAAGAAGGTAAACAAAGGCAATTTGCTATGTACTTACTTTACGGGCCGAGGTGCCCCGGTGGTGGCGGCAGCGCTGGGGCTATGGCGGGGCTGCCCGGGCCGGCCCCGGGCGGTGCCAGCGGCTGCAGCGGCCCCAGCGCAGGGGACGGCTGAGCCCCTCAGCCACGGGCGGGCGGGCGAGAGCCCCGGGGAAAGCCTGGGCAAGGGAGGGCAAAACGCTGCCCGGCAGCCAGGGCTGAGCGAGGGGAACCGTGCGGGAAACAGCCCTGCGAGCCCCGAGGGGACAGCGGGAGCAGCGACGGAGGCGGGAGAGACCCGGCAGGGATGGCCCTGCGGCCAGGGAGAGACCCCGGCGGGGCAGGGCATTCCCTGCGGACCCTGGAAATGTTCCAGGCTGGAGCAGGGAAATGTGCGAGGAGGAAGGAGCGGTAAGCTGACCGCAGTCCCCCCATTCCCCACCCCCTTGCACAACCCGGGCAGTGGGGAATGGAATAGTGAAGGTGAGCCTAAGAAGAAGGGGGCATAGAGGGAAGATTTTTCACTCTTTTCTCACTTTACGACTCTGCTTTTAACTAGAAACAAATGAAATTAATTTACTCAAAGTTGAATCTGCTTTGTCCATGATGGTAGTTGTCTTTACCTCGCCCCACAAACTACCATCTTAGTGCCTTGCCATCCTGTGTAAGCATGAAAGTGAGAGAGCTGCTGGATGGGGATCTGGCATCTGGCTGCGGTCTACCCAGCAGAATTTTGTAAAATTTTTGTTAGTATGAAATCTTCATTAAAACATTTGCTTGCAAATTGGTCTGGGAATATGAGCACCCAAGGTCAACCCCCCACCCTTACCTACAACCCTGAGCACATACTGATTTCTCCCAAGACGAAGATGGAAAGAGGAGTCAGATCCAGTTAGTGGATGCTCAGCAGAATGTCCTTTGAGGATTACACAAGGGCCTGAAGCCCCCAGAACAAGTCTTGTTCATAGAAAGATCTTTAAGTAAGAGCTTTCGTATTTATAACAGGACTCAGGAGATTTTGCTTGTTATATTTGTAATACCGCTGGGAACAATAATTAAATATACACCAAGAGTGTTTGCAAATTAAGCACAGTAAAACCACTGGATATGAAGACTGTATCATTACATAAGCAAATCTGTACTTGTGTGCTTCTGCTCTGCCTGCACACAAATGTGCTATTTGCAAATCTTCGGGTATAGAGTAGTTGGATGTTTTCAAGTGAGTTCTCAGTGAAAAAACATTTTCTGTGCTAGTGCATCTTGTCTATTGCTAATCCTGACTGACTGCCACAAAGCTTGTAGCATAAAATGAACATCTGTGTAGTGAAGTAATGCTGAACTGTGCAAGGCAAAAAGAGCCTACATAGGCTATAAAGATGATGATAAAATTGTCCTTCCCTATAATGGGAACTAAATATGTTGAATTTTCCTGTCACTTTTCTGTGGATCATATCAATTTGCTTTAGATGTGATTTTGCTATCCAAGGTCAACTGTATTGCTTCCATTTTTGAAAGATGTTACTATTCAAGTTCATCAGCAAATCTGTTCAAAAATCTAAGCACAAGACTGTGTCTGTCCAGTTCTTACTCCATCACTCTCCAGAACAGACTGGAATCATAAATATGAAGCTTTTTTCCTAGGAAGCATTAACTTGCTACATAAAGAAGGTAATTATAATAATTGAATACAGTGACAATTATTAACTCTTTTCTCCATCCCCCCAAATCTCTCAGCTAAAGCTGATGATATGATACCTCAGACTCTTATGTAGTAGTCTTCCTGTTTCTGCAAATAATACATTCATGAATCAAGAAGAACTATAGATTTATAAAGTGGTTGGGTTTGGAAGGGACCTTAAAAACCATCTACTTCCATCGCCTCTGCCACAGACAGAGAACCTTCCAATAGACTGGATTGCTCAAACCCTCACTCAAACTGTCCTTGAACACTTCTAGGGATGACACATCCACAACTTCTCTGGGTAACCCCTTCCAGCGTCTCACCACCCTAACAGTAAAGAATTTCTTCCTCAATAGCACTGTCCATGTCCCTGAGGGAACACCAATAGTCTCTGGTCTCCCCCTGTACATCAAGCAGCTAACCGCTACTTTCTACGTATAACCATCCAGCCAGCTCCTTATCCACTAAGTGATCCAGCCATCAAATCCTTGTCTCTCCAGTTTAGAGATAAGGGAGTCTCAGCTGAGGTATTCTTTTTGGTTTTCAGTAAAGCTTTCCATAGTGTCTCTCACAGGATCCTTCTGGACACAGTGTCCAGCACACAGCTGGATAAACACATCATGATGGGTGAGCAACTGGCTCATGGGTCGGGCATGAAGGGTGATAGTGAATGGGGTGACATCAGATCTGTCACTAATGGGGTTCTGCAGGGCTCCATTCTCGGCCCTGTGCTCTTCAACATCTTCATAAATTACTCGGACACAGGAGCTGTTGACTCCATTGAGGGCAGGGAGGCCCTGCAGAGACACCTGGACAAGCTAGAGGGCTGGGCAGTCACCAACCATATGAAGTGGTGCTTCTGACTGGCCTGTAGCTCTCTTAGAATTAACATCTGACCTTGCACCTCTTTGAGAGATAAAAAGAAAATTAATATCAGGCCAATTCGCAAGGATCTTTATGCATGTCTTACTGGATACAGCACAGTTATAAATCTCAAATCACACCTTTGAATACTAGTTGGTCTAAATCAGTACAAGCTTCATAACAATAATGTCATCTGAAGCAACACGTATGATGGCATTTTTCCTAAACACAAGAACTCTCATATTGCTTTAAATCTATTTCCATGTATTTATGCTACTTGTCTGAATGCCAAACGCAGCTGAAACACTGTTTAATGGACAGCTAAGGAATCACTGGTTTCTAAAAGTAGCTTCTTCACTTTTTTCCTGGCAATGGAATTTTGAATCTTAGGTATTTCAGAAGCATCTAACTGTAAATTTAAGGCTGGGTAAACTGCAAAAAGTTGCAATTCCTGAAAATATTTTGTTGTGTTCAGTGGTACATTAAATACATAGTCTCTCCTTACACCCATTAAAAACAAACAAAACCAAACCCAGAAAACAACCATCTTGTTCATTATTTAATATCAATTATGTTTCCCACTCTTCATAGAAATGGAGGAATAATTAAAAAGCAATCTAAAAATTCTTGGATAAACTCAATACCATATGGAAGGAAGAAGCATGCAATTGGTAAGATGTAGTTAGTTATTTAAAGTTTTTTTTGTTTTCTGAACTAAAAAAAATTAACAGAATTATTTCGGATAATGAGACAAAAACATAATTCTCTTCACTAGATTTTATCAGAAGAGTGTACAAATCAGTATCGTATGAAGAAATGTGTTAACAGTTATTTTCTCCCCTCACTTCCTCTCTGCTGTTTCAAGTAGGGAAATTTTTATCCTGCTACCTCTTTAACTATATCTTAAATAAATTCAAAATGATTTGACAAATCTATTCCAACAACCTTGTTGCTCTGAAAGATTAAAAAAGAATTTTCTTGCCTCTTATTGATAGTTGCTTTTGATTTTTAAAAAATCTTTTCTAATCCAAAAAAAAAGTCTTAGTCCACTAGCTCTAAAAGGAAATAGAATCCTTTTTTTTACTGTCATTTATGCACTTACATGCTCAAGGCCAGCTTATAAACAAAAGATAATGGCCAGACTGCTCACAGGAAAGCTTTCTCTGAAAACTGGTTAGTGCTCTGCAGCACTGTGTAGAATGATGCTATTTAACCTTATTTTGACACCCAGATGAAGAAAATTAAGTCTCTTCTTAATAGTCTATGAATAAGTTAATACCCCTAGGACCCAATAATCCCTGCATCGAGGAAAATCGAGGGATAAAATCTTGGTTAAAATTCAGAAGAAGATATTAGTGAATGTGCATTGCATGAAAATACCTGTTTCAGAAAAATTGAAGTAAATTTTATGAGTGTGCAATAGTAGGTAATCTTCTGCAGCTTTTTCTATGTATTGAAGGCAAGCTTTCAGAGGAGTGGTGTGGTTTCACACATGAAACTTTGATATGTCATCTGTTTAAAAGACAATACTGATCACATTTTCATTGCTCTTTTAACTAGTCCCCTTATTTCTATTATGTATTTTCACTGAAATTTAAATGTAAAGAGAAGGTGAATGCAGTTGACAGTAAGGAAGCAATGGCACAAAATTTGACACAGTATCAATTTATAACATCTGTAAAATGAAATTCTTGGTTCCAGTAAGATGACTTACATTTTGCTCTTTAAGTAAGAAGAACATACTTAACCTTTTAACTACAAAAGTTTGATTGATCTGAAGCTCTGTTTGATTTATTTATCACTTTGTAGTCATAATGAGATGTAAAATAGATTGTATGTCAAAACTTGACTCAGATCATATGTTATCTTTCACGTCATAAAGAGAACAGAAATGAAGTTTTCATGTAGAATAAAAGCAAATGTGTATAAATGTCAGAACCCAATGGAAAGAGAGCAAGGTAAGACAAAAATGGTAGGTATACATATTCTTTTTTGCTGTTCTCCTTGAAAGACTCCACGCTGAAGATTCAACTGAAAAAAAAGAAAATCCAACTGAGATTAACAACTGTCTTATAGCAACAAATAGTAAAATATTGTTTTGAAAAGTGAAATTATTTACCTGTCTGAAAGTATTTTACAACAACAGAAACAAACGAACTGATGATCCTGTCTATTGAGTCAAATCTTTTCCTTATTTCTGCTATTTTAAACTCTTTTTTGTGGGGGGAAATGTACAGCACACAGAACAGTTTTGCTTTAACTGAGGTTAGTTTCTTTCCACATTTCAGGAACATCTAGATCTTATGTTCTAAAGCAAAATTTCAGTTTGTTACTAATACATGAACAACAGACACTGTTACAAGGGTTTCTAGGCATTAAAGAGGCTTTTTTTTATTGCAGCTTGACTTATTTCATTTCCTTTATTCCTTTATTCATAAAATCTTTCCTTTCTCATGTGATGTTTCAACAGTTCTTAATTTGGCTTTGCAGTTTAGAAAGCATATAAACCAATGGTGCATAACAGGGAGAAAATAATGGCCCAATGTTCATGGCTGGCAAACAGTATCAATGATCTGTGATAAATTAAATTTTAAAACATGTTTAAAAAGGAGGAGGAGTATTCTGTTGAATTTGTTTATGGCTGGAGAGGGGTTAAGGGAAACATGACTTTTAAATTCAGCCATGGATTTTGATTACTCTTATTTACTTACTGCACAAAATTTTAGTTCTGAGATGAAAAAGCAGGTTTTTCTGGAAAGCAGAATAAGAGCTTGTGGAATTAATGGAACACAAATGTACTGTTATCTCCAGACTACTAATCAACTGATTTTCACATTAAACTCAAATGTCATGGTAAGGCATGTTGAATTTTATTCCAGAGAAGTTATTTTACAGTCAGCCAATCTATAGAGTGACACGGTACACAAAATGCAGGCAAGTGATCAGGTTAGTTCAGATGAAGTACTCCATTCGTGCAGATTTAAAGTGGTTTCCTTGTTTACTGGACAGACACCTTAAAAGAACTCTTGATGGGAGTGTGTGTATCTGAGTCTGCTCAGGTTTTGTGCTGAATTCTGCAATAGCTTGCTTACTTGGAATGTGACTGCTAGCTCAAATGCATACCATGAAGTAAAATGCCTGAAAATGGTGCCTGGTTAAGCATTTAGACCTGCATGACATCTATAAATTGAGAGCCCTGGTGGCCAAACCTGTATGTATGCTAATAGAAGTACTTGACACCCTGATCCAACCAAAATCTACTAGTGCCTTTTAGTTCCAGCAGTTTGAGTTTTAATTCATGCTTGCATAGTTCACACCTTAAATACCTCCATAACTCTCTCAAATTGTGTCCATATGCCCCTTTGCAGCTCAATTAAGTTCACATTGTAACACCTACAAAATTTAAAATCTGTATGAATGCACAAGCACCCCGAATTTAAAGATGTAATTTTAGATAAGTAAAGGAAGTAGCCTGCAAACTGAACGGTAGATTACTATCCCATTGCTCTTGTATCCTCCATCCAATTTAACTTCTCTAAGCTGTTTCTGATTTTATATTCTTATCATGCTGCTTCTTACACATCTCCTTCCCTGGATTAAAAAGTATAAACACTGCTTCACCCACTGCTTATCATATTCATAGTGAGTCTTGCAGAGCAATTTGAGACCTCTGAGATGAGACACCCTATATTACTTCTCATATAACACAGTTACAGACTTAATGTCCTTATTAAGCATTTTGGTTTTACTTTTGAATTGAAATTGCTCATTGATCAACCTATAGTGAATTTTCCACTTTAGTAACTAGATCACTTTCAGGAGTGGGTGCATTTAATTTTGAAATCTGTAGCAGCTGTGTAGTTACAGGGTGTCACACCCTGCTCCAACTGCATTCCCTTCATAAACACTTAATTTCTTTCAGTATCATTGGCTTAACTTACTACCTCAGCTGCCTTATATTTTCTTTCTGGTTTAATAACCTTCTTTACTATCACCTGCAAACTTTGCTCTCTCAGTGTTTATCCCATGTCCCTGATTAATGAACTAAACATAAATCAAAACTTTGTTAAGCTGCTGCTATGGTATAAGCTACTATTGAGTCATATTCTTATGTTTTTGCACATGATAGAAATTGGAAATGCATCCCATCTATTTCCTAATCTCCAGGGGTTTTTCAAATTTTGGCAGTCTTTTTAAAAAATCTATTGCATTTTGGATGTTGTTTGACTACTTCATGGGAGAAGAATCATATAATATGAATGCTTTAATATTATACAAGAAATCTATTTCATATATATGCAGAGGTGAACAAACAGGAATAACAGGAACCAGTTAAAAGATAACTCACTTTATCAAACCTGGTATGTGAAAACATACATAAGTACTGACAAGTCAAATGCATCTTACTAAGATTTAACTAAAATACAGCTTTAAAAAACCCAAACACTGAACATAACTTCATTCTTCATGACTCTGCAAGTTCTATAGAAATCCAAAGTAACTCACATAACAGTAGTGAAAAGTCTTCTTATAGCCGGATGGAAGAATTTATACTGTGGTAAAACAGATCGACCAATCTCTCAACCACTGAGCAATTACATCAAGCATTGTCAGTGTATCCAGGTCTCTCCAATGCTCTGATAAATCAAGTCAGCAAATAGGAACTATAATATGACCCAAAAAAACCCCAAACCAAACAGAAAACCCAGAAAAAAACCCCAACCCAAACCCAAAATACTCACTGTGAAATTAAGGATAAATCAGACCTCCTTAGAGAAATGCACTGTAGGCATGCTGAATCTGTCAGGATTTTTCCAGTAAGCCAAATCAAAATTCTTCAAGCTGATGGATGACAGATATTTCAATATCGCATAGTGGTGCTAACTTTCCTGTTGATATCTTAGCAAGAAAACTGATTGCAGATATTGTTCTCCAAAAAAGTCTATTATCATGGTTTAAATAAAAACAAATCTTTGCCTTGCAGCATTTCTGAGTTTTGGCTATCCTTGTATCTTATGTTTGCTGGCTATAGGAACAACAAATACAACAAATTCACTGAAAGGAGATTCATTTCAGAGAAGCTCATATCTTCAATGAGTATATTCCTCATTGTTTCTATACTCCTGTGGAATTGCCAGAAATAGTTGCCACAAAAGTTGCAGTCGTCCCCTCACTATCATACTATATTGAAAGACCATTTGGATATACATCTGTTTGTTGATAATGGGATTTGTGTATGTCATACTTTGCAAAGTAAATGAACCAAGAAAAAGATACAAGTAAAAAAGTCCAAACCATTAATTCTGAAGCAAGACAGCAACTGTTACATATCTTAGATTTAAGAGCACGAGTTTCAGATCAGGCTGTGTCAAGCTTACAAGTTATTTCAGGTTTAAAAGCCATTGTAATGTTCACTTTGCATATATTTGTATTAATTTAAAAATAAAATTACACTCTAGCATGTTTTCAGCTTTCTTTAATCCTCCTTGGTTTTGCTTATCAACAACTATCATCTTTGATCATTCAACTATGTGATGCTTGCTGTCGGGTGTACTGTTTGTTTCCAAAGGAAGAACATGAAGGCTCACAGGATGAGCAGAAGCTTAATGTCATCAACTACATGTGACATATAAAAAGCCAAGAGGTGAAAAATAATACTGTGGGGGATTTTCAGTATAGCCAAACCTGAAGGCATGGCTAGGGCATTCTGAGCTCAGTATTGGATTTGACTGATAAATTTTGATCTTGTTAGGAGATGATGTTGGTATGCACAGACATGTCTTCTCTCATTTTTGTTTAATACTTTTTAAAAATAATGACATGATACTAATAAAATACTAATAAAACCTCTGATTAAACAATAATTCCTAGTTTTCAGCAGAAAAAAAACCCATCACCCTGAACTTAAAATAGAGTTTGTGAGACAGATAAGCTACCAGCCTGCAAAAAGATAAGAAGGGTTTGGATTTTCTTAAAGGGCTAAAGTACAGTATCTTAAATTCAAGTTAATTAATTTAATTGTGATCAAAGGGAAGCTTCAATCAGAAGTGAACCCAAACAGGTTTTGTTCTAAAGAATGCACGTCTTGCAGTTTTCAGCACAGTTTGAATTGGTTTGCTGAAAATTTGGTAATCTCCATGCCAGATCTGATGGCACATCTGTTGAGGATTTTGTCCAACACCAAATGCTCAAAAATGATTCAAAGAAAGACAAAGAACCTTCCTGTGCTTGGTAAACAATAAGATAAAATCAGATGGTGACTAAAGTTAAAGTTCCCTAATATGACATTAATCAAAATTTAGGTGTCAGCAAAGGTAGGAAGCAGTCCTTACCATCATGGTGGCTAAGTGGCAGGCAAACCTGCCTGGAAATGTAATCCAACCACACAGGAAATCTCTTCCTTATGCTTGGAAACATGAAGATTTTATCTCCTCTTCCTGAGGGGATTTATCTTATCTAAGGGTGTACCCTCAGAAATATAAAGAATTAATCCTTCCATGTTATAGACTTTGCATTAGTCATAGCTTGTAGCAATGAGTATTGCTACAAGCTATGACTAATGCAAAGTCTGTAACATGGAAAATAATTTGTATTGTGTAAAGAAATTAAATATTTAGCTTTTTTTATTAATTGCTTTCTATTTCATTACCACTCTTGTAAATGTATTGGGCAGCAGTTAGCAAGAATTCCAATGCGTAAGCTATCCTTTATATAAACAGCTCTCATTTTCAAAAGTCCTACTGGTTATTGGTATTCATAAGAAAAAAAATCATTTAAAAAAATGGAATTGGAGTGTCCATAAGTATTTCAAAATTCTCATTGACTCTGGGCTGTTTTACTATAAACATTTTATCACATGACAAGCTGCAAATTCTTTGTTTTCACCAATTTAAGAAGTATATTTAATGTCCAAATACAGACCAGCAGGAGAGTGACTGTGGCTCAACATTTTGAAATAGTTCATTCACAAGATCTGCAGTTAAAGTACTGTGCTCAAAACAGAATTCAAGAAAACTGGTTGTCTGCTATTGAGATTCATCTCCTCAGTATTTCAGTACCTACTGTGCATGAGTGTGCATCTGAGAGAGCTGCTTCAGTTTTTCAGTCAATAAAATGAAATTCATCATTTTAGGACATGAATCTTATAACCTCTTTCAAACATTTTCTTTAGATTAATATCTATCATGCACTTTGAGCATCTCTTTCTTTTCACAGATTATAAAGTTTAGAGGCATAGTTCAGAAGTGAACATTTGATCCAGTGAGCCTGCCAACTTAAAGCTACCTCACAAGTTAAAGCTGCATGTGTGTGCATAGCTGAAACTAGGATAGGTATCAAAGCTATTTTTATTGCAATTTCATCTGTACAAACCTCTCACAAAATAACATTAAAGAGATACAGGCTCATTTCCAGTGAAGGATGTATTCACGTTCACAATACCTGCAAATTACACAATATAGTAAACTAAATTTCCGAACAGCCTGTTATAGTGGGTTGATGCTGGCCCAGTGCCAGGCATCCACCAAAGCCACTCACTCACTCTGCTTTTGCAGCTAGACAGAGGAGAGAAAATTTGTCGGAGGGTTCATGGGTTGAGATAAGGACGGGGAGAGATGGCTCGTTAAATACCGTCAAGGGCAAACCAGGCTCAACTTAGAGATATGCATTGAATTTATTACACTAACAAAATCAGAGCAGGATAATGAGAAGTAAAATAAGCCCTTAAAAAACACCTTCTCCCCACACCTCCCTCTTTCCCAGTCCTATCTCCTACCCCTGCGGCTCAAGGAGACAGGGAATGGAGGTTATGGTCAGTTCATCACCCAAGGTTTTCTTCCCCTGCTCAGAGAGAGGAGTCCTTCCCCTGCTGCACCATGGGGTCCCTCCCACAGGAGACAGTCCTCTTTGAACTTCTCTGATGTGGCTCCATCTCAAAAGCAGCAGCTCCCTGTGAACTGCTGCAAAGTGAATCCATCCCATGGGCAACAGTCCTCCCAAAACTGCTGTGGCGTGGGTCACTCTTCCACTGGGATCAGGGGCCCTCTCTCCATGTGTCTCCCACTGGCTCAGAGCCTCCTCTCAGGCATCCACCTGCTCCAGCGTGGGCTCCTCCACAGGCCACAGGTGAATCTTTGCATCCCCCATGGTCCTGCATGGGCTGCAGGGGCACAGCTCCCGCCCCATGGTGTGAGGCCCAGGCTGCAGAGGAATCTCAGCTCTGTCACCTGGAGCACCTCTTCTTCCTGCTTCTCCACTGTCCTTGGTGTCTCCATGTTGTTCCCCTTACATGCTCTCACTCAGCTCTTCTCTGGCCACAATTAAAACTGCACAACTTTTTGTTTTGATTTCTTCTTAAAATATGTTACCACAGAGATATTGCCAACTATTCCTAATTGGCCCAACCTTGGCCAGGTATACATCCATCTTTGGAGCCATCAGAGATTGGATCTGCAGGACATGGAAGAAGCTTCTATCAGCTTCTCACAGAAGCCACCCCTCTAGCTCCCCCCACCACTACCAAACCCAGGCCAGGCAAAACCAATACACATATATTCGTCCTTGCTTATTTTTAAACAGTAGGAGAGGACAGTTATAAAATTTTGACACTTAAAATTTATAAAATCATAGCAGCACTGACAGAAGTTGATGACTCTTACATGGTTTACCCTGTTACAGGATGCTTTCTCAATACAGAGCTCATAACAGAAGTGTATTGTATATGTCACTTCGAATCCTCATTCAGCCAGGCTTAATTGACGTCTGAGAAACAGCACAGCACCTTAAAATCACTGTAGTAGCTGCTGCCTCTGATGCCAATGTCTGATATCTACAACTTCCATAACACGGTGACTTTGCAGACAGGACTTTAAAGTACTGCTGTGGACTTTGATAACGCACAGGACAAAAGGATTGATAGTCTGAAGGAGAGCAAATTCAAACGTTTTCTTAATATCCTCATAACATAAAATATGATAGACTGTAGGAGCCAAGAGTTGATGTGATGAACACCATGCAGTAGGAAAACAAGAAAATACAGCTAGGCTCCATATTACAGTGTTGTAGTGGGTTGAAAAAACCTGAGGTGATAGACAGCCTTGTAAGCCAGTCGCTTCTCGTGATTTCGCATATCAAAGTCAGCACAGCCGCGGGAAAGGGAGCTTTTGGGTTTCCGGTCTCGCCCAGAGGGGTGGCCGGGGCCGGGCCCGGGCCGGGCC
>VWZW01002446.1:144693-172894 GCA_013397115.1 Edolisoma coerulescens
TTCATGAGAGAGATGTTTTTTTCACGGCAGCAGATTTTTTCTCCGGGCGGAGTCTGGTTTTTGCTTCTAACAGTTTGGAAACCACGCTAAGCAGGAGGCACCTCTTATCCTCTCAAACATGGAAGAGACTTTTAAAGACTGTAATACTGACCTGAAATCACATGTTTGTTATCTTTTTGTGCAGTTTGGAAGAAGAGGGGAGTGTTTGGAAGAGAAAGGGGGGTTTGTTTTAAGTTCATATTATTTTCTTTTACCTTTAATGCTGTTAGTAATAAACCTCTTTATATTCTTTAAAGTGTTGAGCCTGCTTTTTGCCCGCTCCTAACCTTTTATCTCACGGAAAGTAAAATAAGCGAACGAAACTGCTACAAGTGTCCGTGACGAATATTTTGACAAAACCTATCACTAATAGTATTCTCTAAGCTGAGGCGGAATAAACTAATAAGCTTATTATATAAGAAAAAACAAAGTTGTGAAGGCTGAACATCTATATGCAATAATGGACATTCTTTAACTGGAAACAAAGCCAAAGGAAATACCAGCTGTTGCACTGAAAATTAGTGAGATTCACTCTTGATTTACTAACAGCTGGAATCTCTAATTATCCTAATATAATGAGGCCCTTTAATCTTCATTAAAGTATGTTTCAAATATCTATCCAAAGATTTTTCTTCATCAGAAAAATGCAGTTAAACATAATCTGTCAACAGTGTGTACAGTCTGATTAAATTCTGTTCTTGGCTCCAGCACCTTAATTTCACCTGTTGAAGTGACCTAAATATTCCTGCACTGCAAATTTAATTTAGTGTGCAGCAAAAAAAAAAAGCCATTTATTTTACAAATTTTATTTAAATATGTGGGGTTTCTTTTAAAAGAAAACTCAAAACAAACAAACAACCCCCTCAACCAAAAAACCAACATAGCAAGCACACAATTCAGCATTTGTATTTTTCCGTTGAGTTACTGCAATTGCACACATAAAAGACAGGAAAGCCTTCTGAAAAGCCATTTTCAACACAAGCAATAGTCGTCTTAAGGATACCCAAGCTCCTCATTTTGAGAACATGCATTCTGTAATGATACCCCTATTAAGACTGCAGTAATTGCCTGTATTCTTACATTTGCCATACTGGAGAGTTTTCCTTCTCAGAAGGATTTCTAAAGGAAGTAGACTTTTCTCAGGTATTAGTGGTTTTGTACAATAGGTCCAAACAGAACTTTGTATTTCCATTTAAGAAATAAGCAGAAACAAATTACATTGGGGAAAAAGCCAGAACCATACCCAAGATAGAATACAGAAGGAGAAATAAGTTTAAGTTCTAACCTTCTTCATATCTGAAAATCTGGTGGTCCTAACCCTAAATCTTTGAAATTCATTATGAAAATGAAAGAGCTGATTATTCCTCTTACGTTTATTTTGTCTAGATTTAAATATCCTTGTTACATTTGTTGAGCTCATTTTGAAGTTAGCCTTACTTTAGCTGTCACTATTTAGGATTTATTTTAAAAACAATAATGTTTTAAAAGCAGAAGTGGCTCAACAAGCTTTGGGAGACGTTTTATAAAACTGAAAAGTCAGTCGGGGGATATATGAGTCAATCCTGTCTTCATCTTTCCTAATTTCTTCAGAAAACTTTTAATAGAAGGAGGTAGGGAGGTCTTCTTCAAAAAAAAAAATCCATTGCTGAACAGACTATGCAAATCCAGATGCTGACTAATTAATATAGATTTTATTGAACTGGTTTAATATTAATGTCAGGCTGATAGATCTGTACTTTACTATATCTTTCTAGATCTCTTATTTTTAGTCAGCGCTACATTTTATACCCGAGCTTGGTAGCAAGGAAACTGATAAACTCCTGCTTAAAAATACTATTAGTAATTTATCTGGTCTACCCCTAAGTTCTGTTGGAAAGTAAATGCCATTCCAGTCCTGCTGACTTGTGAGTGTTCATGCTATCAACTCGTTCCATATCCTCCTCAATTTGAGACTTATCCTCTGCTGAGCCATCTGCTACGATTAGTTCCAGCATGTGAATTGCTGTCATTCTTTCATAGTGTAACCTTGTGAACAATTTTAACTTTTCTGTAAAGGTCTTGCCTTCTCTAAGCACTCTTTAACAACCTGCTCTGCAACTAGCTGAGCAGACTTGCTAAATGTATTTTATTTTCCTTTCTGAAGAAAGCATTGCTGTTTATGTTGATTCCTATGACAATTGCTTTTCAAAGTCTTTTGGGTTCATTTCTTTTTTTTTTTTTTTTTTTTGCAAGGTTCCTCATATTTACTACTTTCTTTCTGAAACAGCTCTCTTCAGCTTTTTAGGGATAGTTTCTTAAATCTAATGATTTTTCTTATCTTTTGGCTAAACCACCTTTGTTTTTGTATTCATTAGTACTGCACTTTTTGGAAGGTATCCTTCAGTAATGGTCATAAAATCTATAAGGATTTAATTCCCTTAGCTTTGCACTCCAGTTTCTTCCTTAAAAGTGTCTTTATTTTTACACAGGCTACTTTTCAATGGGCCTACTGGCTTTTGTAAATCCTGTGAGGATGCTAAATATGATGACAATCATTGCTAAACAGTTACTCCTCATCAATAAAATCTTTACCCAGACCCTGGACACTGCTTGGCACCAAATCACCAATTGCACCTCCTCTTGCAGGCTCCATACAGCTATTCCATGAAAAAAGTAATCACCACATTTAAAACATTTTCTGCTGCATCGCATCCTGGAGTTATGTTTGGCCCGTGTACATAGCAGAGGGAAGGGAGAAAGTGGAGTCTCCCACCATGCTTCAATTTCTCTTTTTGCCTCTCTATGTGTCTTGGCATTGGGTGATAAATGACTGTCTGAAGACTCACTGCATGCAGAATCTGCATTACTTGCTGAGATGGCTATTTTATTTGATTGGATTCTATCTCTCTTTAACTTACAGTACTAATTTGTGACCAACATGGCTTACTGTGAATTTTTTGTATTTCAATGTGAAAAAGACTGAGTATTGTCCTTCCACAAGTCTGCTGTTGAATAATATGTCAGAGACATCATGTAAGGCCAGACATTTCAGTCCCTTCATCTTGTTTCTTTGTCACATTTCTCTCTGAAAATTAGGTGACACACAAAGTAAATGTTAAACAGAGAGTAAACCAGATTATTTTCATGCATTGGACCACTGCAAGGGTGATGTCTGGGACATGTTACATAATGTTAATGATGAAGCTGTGGTTTTAAATATCAAGAAGGACAATTCAGATTAGCTTTTGAACTGTAATATTTAGGAAAAACCAAACCATGAAACCTGGAGATAGAGACTTTATTATTAATGTCTTTATCTCTTTTGTGATTCCTTTACTTATTACTTCAGGGTTATTTTTGTGGATGACACTCCTCAGCTGTTACTTCTACAGATCAGTCTGTCATGGTCTTTTTCTTTGCATTTCTTGCATGCCTCTAATACATTTTCCAGACAACTGACCAGAAAAAAGTGGCTTAGTTCTTTGCTAGAGTACTTGATGTGTATAAGGCTTCAAGATAGGCTTTGGCTGAAATTCTCTGGAAATAAACTTAATTTTAAGTTCTATTCTTCAAGCTTTTAACCAGAAGTTAGAGTTATATTAAAAATGTAGATGTTTTAAACTTTTAGAGAGCAAGTAATATACTTTCCACTTGAACAGCAAAAGCCTGTTCTGCCCTGTAAAGTGAAAGGATTTTGGTTTCAAGAAATGCAAAAGCTTGTTCAGAAGTATCAGTACTTTTATTTTAGGGAAAGATGCAGGACATGGCATGACTGGGCAAGAAGGTGATAATATAGTTCAGCTATTAAATTATTATTATGTGAGTGTAAGAGTGACATAAAGGTAACATTAGTTTATATTTTTAGTTCTAATGATATATTTCCAAAGTTTATATTGTGTTTTGGATTTCTGTGCTAGTTAGAGTGAAATTTACGTTTCAGAAAATGGGAATTTTGTCAATCAAAGCACCAAAGGGGAAGAAAAATTATAAATTTTAAGTTTGAAGTTACAGATATTCAATTTTTTCTCCTTTGAATACATATTTTTGAGGGAGGTTCTAGACCACTGTACCATCCTGTGACGTACATCAATACTAAATGTGGAGTGACACTTTACAGCAGTAGTAACAGAGTGCTAATTACCCTGCCAGCCTTTTGCCTGTTCTTACTGAATGGTGTTGATTCCTTTTGGTGATGCTTTGTGGTGAAATATAAGCCAGAGGAGCAGGGGAAGAATTCTCGCATCTTCCTCCACCTAGTCAGTGAGCTGAATTAGTCACATATCAAAGACAGACTTTTCATCATTCCCACTGAGATCTGATCTGACCACACTGCAGCTTCTCAAAATTTCGGCTTGTAGAAGGTTTATCCCAAGTATATGGTAATTATAATTTTCACACCATCATATACCTGAACAGGGTTTCACATGTCATATGATGTTTGCCCAAGTTATCAGAAGTTAGCTGCATAAAGGAACCTTCTGATAGGAACTTGACTGTTTGGAATGTGGACAAAATTACATTAATGTAGTCTAATTAAAAAGCTACTTCCAGCAAATTAAATCACTTCTCTATGTATTCCTACAATTAGTTTCTGAGACTCTTCATCAGCAGATGGACACTGTGTCCGAAAACAAGGCCTAAAAGCATTCCTCTGCACTTTGTCTCGGCTATTTTCCATAAAATTGTTCTGTATTCATCTTAACGTAATTTTCCTACTATATATACAAAGACTACAGCTGCCTAAAGACAACCTTAAGTTGTTATCAGCCTAGAAAACCTTTTTTATATTTAAGTCTTGGAGATGATACTACAGTTGTGGAAATTTGAACCATTTCATATACAACTCACCCCCAAGCAAAGTACATTAAAAGTAAATATATATGGGTACATGTACAATGAATAAATGAATCACCGATATTTTGCTTCAGTATATAGTATAATGAACACAAAAATTCTCTTCCTTCTCTTACACCTGAAAGCATTAAACACCTGTAATACTCTCAGTGTGTGGACAAATGTCACCACACAGAACTCAGTTGTTCTATTAGGTTTTCTCAGCAATTTCAAATTATTGTTTAAATCATCAGACTTTTTTTTGTGAAGTTCATCTGGAAAGCTTATTTTCATGAAGACAATATTTTTTTATCATTGATTTGATAGAAATTTTGCTTCTATTACTATTTATTAAAGATTTGAAACCCAGACATTAGAAAGAAGCCATCATGATTTATTAACAGCCTGAACACTCTGCTCAGGCTGAGTCTTCAGGATTACAGAAGTCTAATTTATATGATGCAGGCTCACAAGCTTAGGATAGAAACATTTGATGATGCTGATTTCCATTGCAGTGGTAATTCTTTCCCATTCTAACTAGCAGGTAATACCCTACAGATTAATTGCTCTTCCCACGAGTTTCCTTCTTTTCTTCTTTTCCTAGTATTCCTTCTTGTCTCATTGTGCAGGAATATTTACTAAATACCTACTCAGTACTACCTATTCTGGCACATTCTCCACAAGTCTCAACAAAGGAACAAGGAGCCAGACGTCAGAGTACAAAGAGAAACAGCAGAAGATGAAGAACCAGTGATTATTAGAGGTAGCACACGCACATGTGTGTGCTGGTTTTGGCTGGGGTAGAGTTAATATTCTTCACAGTGGCTGGTATGGGGCTGTGTTTTGGATTTGTGCTGAACACAAGGTTGATAATACAGAGATATTTTTGTTATTGCTGGGCAGGGCTTACACAGAGCCAAGGCCTTTTCTACTTTTTGCACTGCCATGCTGGAGAGGAATTTTTGGATGCTTAGGAAGTGTGAGGAGACACAGCCAGGACATGTGACCCAAACTAATCAAAGGGATATTCCAGGCCATATGACACCATGCTCAGTATATAAAGTGGGGGGAAGTAGGAGGAATGGTGGGACATTTGGAGTGATGGTGTTTGTCTTCCCAAGTCACTGTTAGATTTGATGGGGCCCTGCTCTCCTGGAGATGGCTGAATACCTGCCTGCCCTTGGGAATGAGTGAATTAATTCCTTGTTTTGCTTTACTTCTGTGAGGAGCTTTTGCTTTCCCTCTTAAACTATCTTTATCTCAACCCTTGGGTTCTCCAGCTTTACCCTTCTGATCTCTTCTCAATCCTGCTGGTAGAGGAGTGAGTGAATGACAGTGTGGGGCTTGGCTGCTGGCTGGGGTTAAACCATAACAATGCATTATGCCCCAAACATCCCAAGAAAACGGTAGATTTCAGTTTAATCCTTCCACTGTAAGTACTTACAGTAAAGTATAATTCTACATGGTTCAAACCACTGTGGTGTTACATGCTGCTGTGTTTGAAACTGCATGATTCTTGCCTGAGATCTGGTTATCCTACTTCAAAATGATACATCCTTATGTCAGAATGTAAGGGAGAATTCTTTCAGCTCCAAACAGAAATAGGGATGAGTATAATGGTAAAGAAAATCAATGACTTAGAAAAAGTAGTTCTAAAATAGTCAGCACACACAGCCTCTTGTCCTTCATCTGAAGAAATAAGATACCTTGCAGGAAAATGTATCCTGAGAACTGGAACCGAATTTTAAACAAACTGCTATGTGTTAAAAATGTAACACTTATCACCAGGGTGAGCAGGAAAGAAGCCCACTTTATATGTAAATTTCTGTGCTGCTCATGAAATCAAAAGTCTGGTATACACTCAGCAACATAATTGTGCAGTGCACAGGCAGACACACAGAGACAGACATGACTACATCAGAATGGTCTGTCTTAATGGCACATGTACATTAGTAGAAACACATAAAAGAATGTTAGAAAGATATCTGGAAATGCTAGGGGATGTTTTTCCTTGACAGGCTAATATACAATGCTCTTAATAGAAATTGAGCACCGTTGCTGAAAACAAGAAAAAAATTTTCAGTTTCTTTTATTCAGAGTAAATCTCAAGAAAAATAGTGCACTTTGGCAGCACCCAACTTAGATATCCCTTCAGGAAATGCAAGTAGGGATACATGCTTTTACCTTTTTTTTTTTTTTCTTGTTGAGATTGATTATTCAATTATTATTATTTTTTTAATTTTAATTATTGTATGATCACACTGCTGTAGTTAAGATTATGTCAGCACTTCAACCGTGAAAATATTTTCAAAGGACTTCAACTTGCCCAAAATATTATTCAGAATTTCAGTCTGTCACACAAAAAAAACTCAGTCTGGTATAAGAACACTCTTTTCTGATCAAAACTTCTCTTGCATTAAATATAAGGTTTTAACAGTACATTGGTGCTTTTTTAAGTCTAAAGGACAAATATGTATATTAATCATTGGCAAGTCTTTGTTTTATGTATTTTCTTGCCGAACTTCAGCTACATTGTTTGTTATATTTTAAAAAAGCCCCGATTGTTCCAAAAGAATGCAGTTTTCAATACAGACCAGTCTTTTCCTCTAAAATGAGTCAGTAACAATAAGTTCAAAGTGACATATGCGGAATGAAAACATATGATTTGCTTCATTTCTGGTAAAAATATGACCTAAATAAGTGAACCAGAAGGAAAAATAATTATTGTAGATTTTATTTTTCCATCTTTATGCTGATTAACTCCATCCAAAAAAATTGCCCATGGTACAGCACTGAAGGCAGAATCAAGCCCAAGTCATTAATAAAAACTCTACCCTGTCCCATCAAAAGAAAAGAACCACCAAAACCCCACAACTCTATAATGCAATACCCACACTACTGCTGTTTCTTTGACAAGTGACCGTCCTCAAATGCACCCTTCATCTCTAGGAGTGTTACTTTTAACCATTGCATCTTCTTCATTCTCCCAGTCTGTTTCATGAGAAATCTACTATCCATTTTCCAATATTTGTTCCACTTAACAGCAAGGAACAATTGCTGTCAATTACAATTGGTAATATGCAGAGCCCTGCATCAATAATGCTGGCTACAATACTTAGCTCACTGGCAAAGATTTCTGTTTCATTATAATAAAATGATACTAAACTCTGAGTAGTCTTGCAGAAGCCATGCTTAAAGAATATACTTCATAATCGAGGGTGTTCAATTAATAAGCTCTCAACCACCTGCAGTCTGTAAGACCCCCACAATATTGTTCATTTATCCTGTGGTGCCAAATATTTCTGGAGGGCAACAGTCAGCTGCATGGCTCAAGCAATGACAGGAAAACTGCTCTGACAGCAGGGCAGGGCTGATGTAATAAGGAAGTTAAATATAGGCACTATAAAATTAAGGAAAAAATGACAAAAATATTCATAGTAGTTATGAAATCAAGACTTAAAAAAAATCTTTAAGACAAATTTCTTTAGGAAATAAAGCCATACGCTATGGAGATTTGAAAAACTGACCTTTATGATAAGAGCAGTGTTTCTGCAAAGCAGTTTAAAAATGGATTACTAGCCAAAAATAACTACCATAGAAATATGTACAAGAAAAGCAGGAATCACATTGATGTAATCCAGCCAGGGCACTTCTGTAGAGAAATCAGTTATTTAGTGTTCTTCCAATTTGATGAAATATGTGTCTCATCAAAACTGCAGTAGCAAAAATCCAATTGAAGAAATCGTATTTCAAAGTGGACATACTATCTTTCTCAGAAGTAAAAACTTTAGAACAGTTAGGATGCAAAAATACAGTTTTTAGAGATTATGGAACTTCCATGAGGGGTATTAATCACAGACCAGGATTCAGTTATATAAACCTTTCAGACTTGGGTGAAGCTGGAAATATGCCTGGTCTACTGAATTTCAGGATGCAGTCATTTATTAACTTAGGCTTCACAAAAAGTGGTTTAGGATTTTGGCTGGAGTCTCTTTTTGCAGGTGTGAACTTTTGAGATAATTTACTCTAAATCCAAACCTACTTCCAAATGCAAGGACACCTGTTATTTTGTAACTTCCCTACAGTTCAGGTCACGACAGCCCTTTTCAGGCTGGTTTGTTTGTTTCCTTGTTTATATTCAACAGTGGCAAAAAAAGTTATGTTGGCAGATTTATCCTGTGGTTTTAAAATTATTTTATACCAAAACCTGAGATTTTTACTTGAAACTGCATTTGGAAACAACTCAGAAGTTAGGAAAGTTTAATTCTACAGCACATATGACTTTTAAAAAACCCTAATTTTCAGGGAAAAAATGTTTTTATTAAAAATATCAGATAGACATTTTGCCCCTTAAATACACTTCTCAAAAAGCAGATGAAATATTAAATGCGGACTGTCATAAACACAAAAATACATTACTCCATATGAAATAGATGTTTGCAACTGGTGATACAGATGTTTGTCTGAGATTCTGTACTGCTAGTTTAGCTTGCTGGTGGCAGCGATATAGTGTTCTACAGAGCATTTACTGACTTACAAGCATTAACTGAGAGGGTCAATATTTACTTTTCTTCCAGTAAGACAAAGGAAGACAAAGGTCAATGTCTCATGAAACACCATAGCTAGATATTCATTTGGGTAAATTGCTATACTTACATATATTATTGAAATAGATATATATTGTCTCATTCATACATTGCTACCTATCCAGAAATAAAAAGGTTAACTTTGCTTAGAACACAATATTTCTGGCATTACTTTCCTTTGAAACTAACATTTAACAAAGACATGAAATCCACGGCAAAAATAAACCACCCTCCTCTCAAAGCTTCTATTTGGAGTAGTATTGGAATACTGCTGCAAGCAATTATATGTCTCCATCTGACTGACTATTACAGGTAAGTAATTGTTTAGGTAATCTTTAAGAATGGTGTGTTCCAGCCAAGCTGAAACAAGTAATTGCAATGCAATTTTCTTAGTCTTTGGGTAGTTGTATTTTAAACTTTGCTCTAAAGTCAGCTTTTTATGGTTTTGTTCATTTGTTTTCCCTCTCTTTTCATAGAATCTCTTCTCATATTTTTCCTCCAGAATACCCATGTTTTGGCTCCATGTCTTTTGCAGCATCTAGACAGTGTTGTAGAAAAGGCTCTACCTTTCAGGCCAACCAGTCATCACTTCTCAGTTCCATCTTCTGTGAATAAAAGAGCTAGTGTACAGAAGGGCACTGTTTCCTTTTATGATGACTATCACAGAATTCATATGTTCTGTAGTTCCCAAAGAGCAGAACAACTGGAGAAGATCACTGGATTGTGGAAAAATGATGAACATCACAATTGATGTTTATACGCTCCTTTGAATTTTTCAACAAGTCGTAGTCCTCAAACCTTAGAAATACTTGTATAGCTGACTACTGGCTCAAAAATAGGCAGACACTTAAACAGGATATTATTTTCCTTACACAGTTTTCCACAGGAAAATGAAAATATATGGGGTTAGTGATGTTGTGCAGGATGGTTTCAAAAAGAGGATGTAATGGATCTTCAAAAATTCAGATTTGAGAGCAGGCTATCTGCAAATTAAGGCAGCATCATCAGATGCCATAATTAAGGTCTGCTATTTTCCACAGAAAATCATGCAGAGTAGAGTTGAGAAAGCCATTAACTTAGTAAATTATAGAGAGTTCAGCATTTTGAAGTATATTGCGTAGTGCAAAAAGGTAAAATAAGTAATTTGGCTTACAAAATAAGGATTAAAACCACTATCAATCCAAAAAGCATTTTCTCCATAAAGTAATTTATTGTTGAGCACTGAAAGATTAGTGGGGGAAAATCACTCAGTAAAGCTTAAACATTATCTGATTATCATTTGATTGTTTAAGAAAAGTCAAGTATGGTGTAGAAGAATTTTGTAATTGGATTTTTCTTCTAAAAGCATCTGATGTTTTGGATGTGGAATGGTTGCAACTCTAAAAAATCAATTATGGAAATGATCCTTAAATTATAAACGAACACATTATTAGTGTACAATTAAAATACAGAAGGGAAACAAGTTTATCCATGAAATACTGCTGAGTCTTTCAACTGATGGAAATTACTACAGATACTTTAAACACTTCTGAGATTGATTAATTGTGTTTGCAATCCATCAGGAAAGATACAAACCCAAAGAGTACAACCATCCACTTAATGAGACTTTTTAAAAACTCAGTTGAGGCCTCTGTAAAGTTTTAATTTTTCATTTTCACACAAAAATGTTGCAGAATATGTTTCTAAGGAATGTAGCTGCAATCTTCACTAAGGTCTGACACAAAAAATGAGAGAACTGATCATGCAGGCTAATTTTATGTAACCCAGTGTTTGTATTTCCACTTTCAAACATCTCTCCTAAAACATCAGTCATGTGATAAACCATAGTACTGTGGTTCAATTTGTTGATTACATACAAGAATCACTGGTCAGATTTATTTCAAAATTGTGACAATTACACAGTGTATGTTTAAGGAGACGTGAGGGTTTATGTGCCTAAGGAACTACTGCCATTATGATTTCATTGTATGCATTGCAAAAAAAACCTTTTTCCATCAAACTGTGGAAAATATTCAAGAAAGAATTAATTTTCCTTTGGTTCATTTTCTTCCTATGTGGAATCCAAATATATATGCTTGGACTCAAATCTCAAAAGTTTATACATCTAACGCATTTAACAGAAATAAGCTGTTCCACTGAAATCAGTATTGCTAACACATGTATAACGAACTTCATACCTAGCATGTGGTGAGCTCAGTCTTACCTACCAATATGAAAGGGGAAAAAGATGTACAGATAAACAGTGAAAAAGAAAATTATTAAAGTACAAAAATATTTCACGTTATATAACTTTTATTACAAATAAGGCCACATCTAAAAAAAATGACACTTCTCAGAGTGCAAGAGCTGTCCATCCCCGTGCGTAAGAAATCAAACAAGTCAGGCAGAAAACTGAAATGGCTGAGCAAGGACCTGCTGCTCAAACTGAGAAGTAAGAAAGAAATGCATGTCAGTGGAATGTACTGAATTACTTTTCCCCAAGTTGAGCCTGTTTTGCCCCATCACAACAACTGGCTAGTGATGTCCCTGTCCTCATCTTGACCAACAAGCTTCTCCATTTCCCTGGTCCTCCCTAGAGGAGGGGGACTGAGAGAGCAGCTGAGAGGGGTCTTGCAGATGGCCGAGGTCATCCCACACCATCAACAAAGTTGGCTGCCAATGGTAGAGGGCAGCAATTTGCATGCTTACCAAAGTATTACAGGCCATTCTCACAGTCTGGGCTATCAAAAAAATTACAAAATAAATGTTGTAATATGATGTAATTTGAAAAACTTTTTTTCTTTCCAATATTGAGCAAAGTTTTTGAATGTACAATAATTCAAAGCTGATGTATAACACAGTTCATTCACACCTGTGTGAGGTAAGGAAGTTAATAAAGCAATATCACTAATGGCTCTACAAGCCTGAAACCTTTTGAGTGTTCTCAGCATTAGCAAGCAATTTCCTGACTATTTCTAGGGAATTTAACTACCGTAACAGAAACCACTTTCATTTTTATAAATCATTTCTTCAGGTAAAAAAGTTTTCAGCTCACAGGTGATATTTACTGAGCCAACTAATAAGCTATAAAATTAGAGGAAAAGAATTACAGAATAGATGAGTGACGTATTTGAAGGGCCATATTCTGACATTCTCAGTCTATGAACTGGATAATTTTATCTTAATTATACACTCTAATTCCACTTCAGTAATTAACAAACCTCGTCACCGTGCATTTTGGGGTCTGCTGTTTTCAGGATTACCTTTATTGCTAGTCTCTGTTGACAATGCACTTTCGTAGGGGCAATTTAAAAACTCCTAAAACTGAAACAGATAATTGAAGACAATTGCACAATGTCAAAGATGTACGCTAATTAGAACTGTCAAAATATCTGAAGGAGTAAATGCATCTGCAAATCTGAGGGCTTTGCAAGGAAACTGGGGGGAATAGGTTATGGAAAACAGTCTCATAAATACAGCACAGAGAAGTACTGGCCTTAGACTGAACTCCAATCAAAAATTCTGGCAAAGCAGCAGATTCCTCTGACAACAGGCAATTTGAAAGCCAATTAACATATGAATTGCAAGCAGGACATGCAATAAAATCTCACTGTGCTATTGAAAAATAATAAAAATAGAAAATTTTGCAATGAAATCTAAAATGGGAAGGAGGTGCTGTTCTGCTAGTATAGTGATGATCCTGTTATACAGAAGGTGAGGCAGGGCTTTCCCTAATCTAAAGGCTGCAAAGGCTAATTTGACATCAAGGACAAGGTAGGACTTTATTAACTAATAGGTGTGGGAAGAGCCAAGAATAGGAATTTATCTAAACACTGCCACCTCCATTTGGAGTGGCCTTAACATAACTCCTGCTTAGGAGCCCCTAGAGTAAGAAAGAAAATGTATTTAGGCCTGGTGAGAAAGCGAGAGTGTCCAAGAAGGAGTCATGTTACTTGCAGTCACATTAATGTTGCTCTCTGAACGTGAGATGGCTGAACGGTAACTCCACACCTGGGAAGGCAGATACTCTCATCTGAGTCCCCAGGCTTAACACTTAAAAGATGGGGCATGTATTTTGAGATCAAACATGACAATTCAAGTGGCTGTAATTGCACGGCTCAATCAACTGATGGTGTAGACACCGATATTTCTCACCACTTAAGCAGTCAAAAGCTTTTAGTTCAATTATATGTAATGTCATTTCCACTGTTGTATCAAGCAGATGCTTTATTAAAGTATTTTCAGAGTAGGAGAAGGAAGGCAGCCTGTAACTGCAGGATTAGTTCTGGCTGCTGTGCTATACTTCCCAAGGGATGATTTAGTAGTGCACTTTGTTTATGTCAGCAAATATTAAACCACCACTGTCAATACATATCATATATCATTTGCTATAAGGCATGATCTGGCCTGCAAAAATAATGCCTTTTTAATATCTAACACACCTTTGAATTAAAACAGCTCTTGCCTATTACACCAGTAACATAAAAGAACATCAAATTCCTTCTTCCATCTTTATTGTTGGGCTTTCTACCATGCTGTGGTGAGATAGCACCACATTGTGCTTTTTTTCATAAGAAGAGATAGCACCCATGATTAAAGCCCTGTAGTCATAGTACACTGCTAGTTTTAGGCACAATTCAGATACACAATAATTGTTATTTATATTTGTGCTTATGTGAATGACTAAAACAGACATACACAATCTCATGGCTTTGTTTGGGAACAGTGATTTCATACAAAAGTCATAAGTCACATTTCAATATGTGATACTTGTATGACAGACAATGGTTGGTAACAAAACACTATTTCCACGAATTTTCTGTTCAATATACATAGGCATGGCACTGTGAACTTTTGCATTATACAATGACAGAAGATCAATGTTTTGCTATAGGACTACAAATGTTATCAGTTCTTCAAGCAAATATAAAACATATTCCCATCATGTTAAAGTCCATAATATTTGTTGTATGCACGAATGCCACAGTAGTTACCAGTAAAATCTATGTAATTTAGTTATTTTTTCTTCTATTTTCAGATAGATGGTTTATTGATTAGTCAATTTGTTCATAGGAGAGAATTTCCAAGATGATGTTTCAGAATAAGGGTAGCAGACCTAGAAAATGCACCATTTAGTTAATGGTGTTGTAAGACTGGGACCTCATCTGTATGCTATCGTTTTGATATTGCAGGCTGTAGGGTAAATTTCAAGATGAGTGTCTAAACAAGCTGGTTTGGGTACTGACAGTAGCATAACTCTCAAGCAGCAAAGGTCTGCTTCAGATTTCTTTATGTATAACTTTGATACCAGCTTTTCTAAGGGTAAAATACACCATGTGTCAATTTTATGTGTAGATTTTGCTACCTAAATTCATCTGGGGATCAGTTTTTCAAAGTAGTCGCATTAAGTGATCGGCTTCCCATTTACTCTGAGCTGGAAGGTACCTGTACAAACCCTTCTGTATGGGTACTAAACTGCTTTTGAAACTGGTCAGCATAAGGCACCGAAACACCCTGACCATTTTGTGCTTTAATACTCATTTTTTAGATTAAATTTCTTCAGTAATTATATTCACAATTATTTTTCAAAAGCTGTAGACTTTCTTGGTGAAAGAACAGCCCTTGCAAATTTTCTGATGAAGGTAAGCATAGAAAAGCATTTTTGATATAGGACTTATTGGTGCAAAAGTCACTGAATGTGGTGAGAAAGTCTGCAGGTAATCCCATTGGCTGGGATAATTCATTGATTTTTTTGAGTCATTTTTCTGTACTTAATTTGCCCACTTTTACTGGAAACCTTAAAAGTAATCACAGCTCAAGGCTAGCTGCCAAATAGATTGAAAACTGAGTTTATATCACTGCACCCCTTCTGCAGACTGATTGCTCTTCTGCTATACATCCACCTCTATATTAAATAGTCCAGAATAGCTGCTAAAGTTCTAGTGTCTATTATACACGCTCCTCTCGTAGATATCCTGTGTCAGCACAATCTTTTTTTATTAAAGACATCTTATAATAACCTTCTTCCTCATAGAACACAACTGAATCACTCTCTATGACAAATTCTTCATAAAACAAAATGCAAGTTTCTACATGGTTCAATTGAGTCTACTTGTTCTCAATACTTCCAAAGCTATATACAGAGACTTATTACACCAAAAAACATTTCTTTGGCAGTCCCTAATAAATACAGTGTGCGTTTTCTTGCTCCTGCACTACTGTAACTTTGAATATTTTTATTTAACCCTCTAGAAGGAAGCACAAGTGACAAGACTTGACTGCAGTCTCCTCTTTGTTGGATTTTTAATAGTTTCAAGCCTGTCACTATGCAGTGAGGTTGGATTTTCACAGATATCAATGAGTTTTCCTGAAACACTAATATTTCCTCTGTAGAAGCTTCATTTTCTAGCTAAATGCCGTACACTACTGTACAGATTGCACAGAATCCTACTGGTCAACTTCTTAACACTTCCTAATGTAACAAAAGGTGAGGTAGTTACACAGATGTAGCTTTTTTCGCCAATACACCCAGAGAAAATATTTAGGTCCTAACACTGGAAAGTTAAAAAAAAAGAGAAGAGCATTATTATATAAAAGAGTATATGGGAACATATGTATCTATATCTATATATACACGGATATTTTTGTAAGAATAAGAATTTTTTTAAGCATCATTTCACAGATAGGGAAAAGACATGCAGAAGTAGGAAAATTAGTAGAAAGAGAATCAAATGTTCCCTAATCTGAAGGTAGTACCCAGATTGGTACCCAAACTTCAGAGTTTTCTCAGTACTAAGCATCCAATTATTTTAGTGTGAACAAAAATAAATGACATGTTTTACTGCACTTAAGAGTATACAGATATGCCTGTTCAGGTCTGTATAGATTATTGCAGATTATCTGAGCTGACTGGGTATGAGACAGCATCAGTAAACCATACTGTCTAATTACGTTGGTCCTTCCTAGTAGGCCGAGTTCCTCTCTGTGGCACAAATACGGGTTGCAGGGTGATGCAATGAGGCAGCAGACTTGAGGCACAGTCACTGTGGACTCCATCCAGCTCCTAGACCTGGAACTGAATCATAAAATCATGGAAACATAGAATCATAGAATCATTTAGATTGGAAAAAAACCCTTTAATATAATTGAGTTCAACCATGTCTAAATTGACTAAAGCATGTGCTGATGAAATGTAGCACAGTCTACACCTTCATGTTCTGATATAGATCTTAATGTACTTCACCTGAGAAATAAACTGCCCGTGAACTTCCTTGGAGGTTGAGAACTCCTGAAATTCCATCTTCTATAGTTTCTGATACATATATAAAGATGGACTTCAGCAAAAATACTAATATGTCAATGATGTGATTCAAATTGAAAATACCTAAGCCACTTAGGATGGCTTGTACAATGGAAAGCTTTTTTTTTCATAAACAATAAAATTACTTTCACTGTCACAGCAGGTTCTCAGCAAACAAGTAAATATGATCCTACTTGATCCTATCCTAAAAGATACTACATAATCAAATTCAAGAATGACACTAATAGCATTGCATATAAGATTCAATAGTAGGGCTGAAGAAATCCCCAGACTGCTAGATCTCAGAAGAAAACATCTGTAAACTTGTCTTTTCTCACAAGTGGTTGCTAGTTGCTCTCAGGCTGTCACATGCAGGAATCCTGATTGGACTTTTATTCTGTCTTAATATATGCCTTTTGGGCTAGACAGACTTTATGTAAATGGTCTAAGTTAAATTCTGCTCTTTTTCTCTAAGTTTCTACTCTTCTCCTACTGCTGAGTTATATGCAGTTAATCCATCAGTAGATTTGTAGATTTCCTTTCTGCTGCATCAGATCAATGTATTTAATGGTCCACAGCACACACAATTACCTACCTCTTCCCCAGCCTTGCTGTAGCCAAGCATTGCTGGCCTGTACTGCTTTGTGCATCCAGTTCCCGTAGCAACTCTCTACACCTGCACCGCTAAGCATTCCTTGATGAAGTTGTTCCCCTTCCCCAAGACCTTTTCCCACCTCTCCCTTTATCAGGCCCCTGAGTTTTCAATGTTCTCAGCAACTCCTCTACAGACTTCTTCAGGTAACAGAGAGTAGGCCATTACCTGCTGTCTCCCGGTGCTAGCCTTAATTTGCCTTGGACATCTTCTGATTTGTCAGACCTAGACTGGGGCTTGCTACACCAGTGTCACAGCAGGGCCCAGGGAAGACAGGAGAAAGTGCACTGGGCAAGGTGTCACCAGACTGCATAATTCATCACACTAGCAAAGTTACCCTTACAATGGGAAAACAAAGGGAAAAACAGGCTGAATGACTACTGGGCCTCTTTTCCATAAACAAACCCCAACAACCAATAAAAGCAACAGGGATGTGATCCTGTCTCAGCTCCATTAGGCTGATTGCCTCAGTGTTTGGTCTAGTCGCTGTAGCTGGACTGACAGGAAGTTAGAAGAAGGATGAGGCTACTTCACTGGTTCCGTGAGCCAGGAAGGCTCAACAATTGCCAGAAGTACCCTTAATTTTCAGATCAGCAGCTATGTTCACATGGTGTGGAGGAGCCACAATGAAATAAAGCTCAGCCATCCTACTGCCAGTGGACCAGGTGGCTCATTGCTGGCGTACACATAGCCATGCCTGCTGTAGTTCTGCCATTTTGATATCTGGAGTCCTGTGTCTCCTCTGCCTGACATGCAATTAACAGTCTTAGGAAAAAGGCAGGGGAGGGAGGTTTCAGAGCAGCAAGTACTCAGGTGCACCAATTCTTACTCTTTCTTTGCTGTATGTCTTGCAAACATTGTCCTTGTGCCCACTCCTACACACACTCCCAACTTCCCTCATGTGCCAGCTGTTCTCTGGTTATCCAGACAGAAATCTGATGGCAGATTGAGGAATGCTGCTGGGTCGTGGAAAGTTCCTACTTTCAGCCATGTCATCTGCGACCAGGAGTCTGCTGTTACTGGTTGGAGCTGTTGCCTTCATGAGTATGTCATGGGAACAATCTGGTTTGTGCTCTGATTCAAGTGGGCTGGTGAGAGAAATAATATACAGTTGCTTTCTGGGCTCTTGATGGGTACAGATTTCAGCTATGAAATCTGTATATGAAATCATTGGGGGAGCAAGCAGTGCTCTGCTACTGCAGCCACAGCAAGAGGTAGGTGATGGTGAATCACAGATGATGACTCAAGTAGCACAGCCCATTTTCAGTTCTGTGTAAGGTGAATGATTCTAAGTAACATTTGTCTCCTAGGTGTACTTCAAAGGCTGCTGGAAAGGGCAGAAAAGCTTGCCACTCTCTCAAGTTAGCCTTGGATCCACTGGATCCTGCTCCTGTGGCAGTTGTGCTGAACCCCTGCCTGGATGAAGCCTGGAAAGTAGCTTCCAACTCCAGCAGCCAAGACAGAGACTCAAGATGAGGGCAGCTGAAGTGTAGAATTGATGGCTGTGATCCTTCTGACAGGAACGTAGGACAAGACTTTGGTACAGGTTTGTCTGAGGCAAGGAAGTTCAAGTAGGAAGACTACAGACTTTGTATGTGTGTGCACTTCATGCATGGGAAGCTGCAGATAATCTGTCTCCTAGGTATCACTTACTTGCTGATGCCTTTTGCTGATCCAAATCAGATCAGATTTTTAAAAAATTCTGTTTCAGGATAGTGAAGGGCCAGCTTTGTTCACAGTTAGTAACCATAGTAGGATCTTAAACTGAGAGGGAACTACGTAAGATGAAAAAGTATCAGAAAATGGTTACTTTCAAAAGCATCTTCTCAGGACAGCTAAGCTGATGGCATCTTTCTATGACATTGAATCAAGAAGACAAGCAATATAGGATTTGGTTACTGCCTCCTGCCCAGTACAGAAAACAGACAATTTTATTTTATTTCGTTTCTTAAGCCATGTACTCTCTCCCTGCATGGGTCTGATCAGTAAAAATTGCCAAAACATGTTTTATATTGAGAATTTTCCATATTATATTGTTATTTACTTTTGCTGTTTCTCAAGGGATCAGTAGGCATTAACTTGATTATTCCTAAGAATGGAATCGTTGAAGGTTTTTAAGATAGAATAACTGTGAAAACACATTTTTTGGTAAGATATCATGAACACACCAAATCTCTTAGAAGTATGTTTGGAAAAGCAAATAAACAATTCAGCGTGCAAACATTGGCAAAATGAGCATTAACTCCTGAACATGGCCCTTCTGCACCTTCCTAGCTGCTGCTGGAAGGAAAATCAGATGAATAGCACATGACATGAATTCCTGGTGATGAAAACATGAACACTGAGTGCATATACCACAGTAATCTCAAGGAAGAAAATTATGTCCCTTTTTTGCCCTTGTAGAGGTATAGAGCAGAGATATAAGATCAGCTCATCTCACTTTAAAGGAGAGAGTAGGATGCAAATACAATGGGATCCTGTTATCCAAATAATTCCTTATGTCTAACTTACACTAAAATTTTATTTTTTAGGGCCAAATGTATCCTGACAGCATATTTCAAAAGCATGCATTGTTTGCAGTTTTTCCAAGTGAAAGATGCACTTTTAATAGAGTCTGGAGTCAAATATCATCATGGTTTTAAAATATATAAGGAGTCTTCTTAAAGTAACAAAACAAAGTTCAAGTGGCTTCAGAACTTTTCCGAAATATATATTCATGTTTTCTACATCCCCTATAGGAAATGCAATTTCTTATCTTGTTATTATATATTATCTTGTGCTATACTTTGCTTTACCAGTGACAATGCTGATAATGCTGGTGCTAACCATTAGATATTTTGTTTAAAATGACATGACTATTATTTTTCAATAAAAATGAAGATTAGTCACCAGAAAGAGTAACCAGTTAAGTCAGCTTTATTTTAAATAGTATTTGATTATGTTGTAATCAATTTGGTTCTGATACACCTAGAAAAACACATGCTTTTACCCCTAATTTTATATTCCCAAATTGTCTGTTTATATTAAAGTGAATGACAGATTTAGAGTCTAATTATAATAAATTTCATAAGACAGTATACACATGCTGTTCATACAGAGAGAGCATTGAGAGGCGAATCTGTTCTGCAGATACCATTAATTGTAAGGGAAATGTTTTCTTGTTAGATTATTTAATGCAGTAAACTCTTTTCTTCCTAGTAACAGTTATCCCAAAAGGAAAAAGGGAAAAAAAAGGTAAGGGAAGGGGAAGGGGAAGGGAAGGGAAGGGAAGGGAAGGAAAGGAAAGGAAAGGAAAGGAAAGGAAAGGAAAGGAAAGGAAAGGAAAGTCAAACAAAATGTACAAACACTTTGGAAAGCTCCCCCTTTGTTTTAATCCCTAAAAATTTATCCTACAAAGTGACATCCAAGTCTGGATATCTTACTCTTAGAAATGGGACTTTCAGCTAACCTAAGTGTACATTCCTTGGAAAGGAGTTTAGATGGAACATTACGCATGATCTGATGGGTATTTCCTAGTTGAATTGTTCAGCTTGAAACAACTACTTCTTCATGCTGTACTGATGATCCTCCTGCCTGACATTCCTAGTTTGGTCAATCCTGTAACCTGGGAAGACTGATGAACAGCTCTCTGTTTAGACACACACTTGACAAAACACACTTCTTGATCCTGTATCTTCATCACTTTGTGAGCAGCACAGATATATTTGCTAGGTGTACTCTCTGTATATGTGTAATCCCTATATATATATTTATATGATATCTGTATTATATACATGAGACATATATGAAACCCTAATGAAAAAGGCTATGGAAGTGACATTAAATCAGACAAGAAATAGATGATGTTCATCAGGTTTTCTAGTTTAGCATAAAGACTCAAGGCAAGATTTGTAACTTCTACATAAATATCCATAAACACTGAATTTTTTAATGATCAGATAGAGTTCCATGAAGGTATTGCAACCAGAACCATCTTATTAGAAAAAAAAATAACACCATACACATGGGATTGTAATAAATAAAAGAGTAATAAATAAGAAATTACTATCAGTCAACCTGACATAATAATACAGAAAAGCCTTACAAGGAAGCTGTACAAAATCTTCTTAGTGTCTACCTCTTTTCTAGTGTTGTGCTCCTCTGTGTCCTATGAGGACTTTTCAGTGCAGGAGAAATGAATGCACCAGTAATAGGTGCTAGTAATTAATAGTAGCCACCCTATTTCAATAATTATAATCTTGGAACTTACTCAAATCATGAGGTATATTTAGGATTAGATACACAAACTGCAGTAACTAGGGGTGCCATATGCTGCAGGTTTACCCAGTCTCATTTGCATTTGTGGTCACAGTAAGAGCAAAGGACTTGAAAAGTTATTTTTCGCTTGTACAAGGATGAAGTATTTTCTATGGAATTAATATGAATTTTTATTTTCTACATTGTGAAAACACATCTCAGATTAGAATTTAAAAGGACAAATACAGAACTAATAATGGAGGAAATGTTAAATATTAAGAAATATATACATATATATTTGTTCTAAAAACACAGCAATAGACTAAACTGTTTTGGTTTTTTGGGGTTTTTTTGTTTGGTTTTTTTTTTGTTTTGTTTTTTTTAAATGAGTGTAGAAAGCAAAGAACAAAGATTTGTAATGATGACAGACTCTTAAACCACTGTACCACAGGTAGGAAATGAGATATTTTTGGCAACAGAAAAAGTGAGACCCAGTGATAAAGGGAAACATTAATTATCCAATACCTCTTAGAAAGGAACAAAGACACAACTTCTAACAGAAGTTAGAGACTACTGGGGAGAATGTGAAATGGGAGGTAGTTTAGGAAGCAACTGTCTCCAGCCTCAATTGCAACTGACAGGAGGTGGCTGAGGATTAGAAGGTGTAAGCTACTAGCAATGGTCACTGGAGGTTTAGGTTCAAAATTGTATATAAAAAAGAAAGGAAGAAAGGCCCTGAAATAATAAGTCTATTTGGGGGGGGGTTAAAGGGATTTTTTTAAGTTTCCATCCATTTTGGGATCAGAAGAATGACAAAGCAAGATTTTACTTACCATGGAAAAATAACCTTACAAATAACTCACAATTATTGAGAATAAATAGAAATTCCTACAAATGGAGAGACAGCAGAAAACTCTACAAAAAAAAAAAAAAAATAGCTAAATCAAGTGTTTTGTTAGTCTGGGAGGAGAGGGGAAGAAAGGATGTGATTTCAAGAATGATACAGTTTTCATTGCCATATTATCCTTCTCCTTGTGACCAAACAGCAATTGTAGTTAACTCTAATACTGAATTTCAAAGCAAAATGTTATGGTAAAAGGTATTTAAATATATTTGATACAATTAGATGGGCCAGGGCAAGGGTGGAGGAAGGGAATAAAACCTTGAGCACTTAAAAAAATAACCAAAGTAGTATCTGAATCACAAGTCATTACCATTGAGATCTTGTAGAAGAGAGAAGTCTCTGGGGACTGAAGAAGGGCAAGCCATTTCATTCCACTGGGAAAGGGAAGACTTGAGAAACCACTGACCAGCCACAGTACTTTCAGTGTGTGGAAAGATACTGGGAGAAGTTATTAAACAGCCAATTTATAACCACTCTACTGGAAAAAAAAAAAAAAAGGTGATGAAAAACAGCCAACACAGCTCTCTCAAGAGTAAATCATGTCAAAACAATCTAATTTCCTCCTTTGACACAGTAACTTTCAGTATAATGGGTAGGAAGGAAGTAGAAGATGAGATCGCTTTACTTTAATAAAGCTTTTTACACAGTGCCACATGAGACCTTGTAGGGAAGCCAGAAAAATACAGTCCTATAGGCCCAGCCTGAACAAAAGATTTAAACAATATTGACGATGTGTAATACATGCTAACATACGGGATGAAATTACTGCACAACACAGTATAAAAGTAAAAATTAGGCCTCAGCCTTTCTGAAGTCAACCACTAAACCATTTTCTGTTTACGTCCTCTGATTTCAGTGAAGGTGTTTGTTTATTGCAGGTTTTGAACTTAGGCTGAACTGAAGCTGTGGTTAGAAAATGCATTTTACTTGTAATTACAAGGAAGCTGAGATGAATTTTTTGAAGTATCATAAAAAAAAATACCTAATTTTTTTGTACTAACTGTTAAGCAAAATGACTCTTTCATAACCTCAGCCAAGATTAGCAACAGAATCCATACAGACTAAGGTAAAATCCAGTCTGAACTCATTGTGCCACTAATGGGATAATAAAGGTCACAATTTGAAGGGCCCAATGTGTTGTGGTAGCAGACAACTGTGATCACCCCGGTGGCCAACCATTAATGTAACTTCAGAATAATAATCCAAAAGGGAAGATTCCTTCATTGACACATGTAATATGCAGACCTTCTGAATATCAAAAACCTCTAGAACACCAGCTCCCACCGGCCAATTTAATGTCACATGACTTTAAAGGTTTTATAATTATTTTATGGCAGGAGAATAATTGATGTAAGTAGTGATCTAACATGTATGCTGCAACAGCCCTCTGGCTTATAGTGTATTATTACAGCAACTGATAATAACAATTTTGATCAACAATCATACAGGGGAGAACTTAACAAGCCATAGCCTATTCCAAAAAATAGGCCAACAAATGTACCTAGTAAGTTGATAGTTACAGTTACTTAAGTCAAATAGAATTAATTTAACATGAAGAAAGCAAAGACACTAGTGTTCTCCTGAACAGGCTAATCACCAGAGTTTGGTGCCATGATCAGAAGGCAGTCAGTCAGGAGAAAGAGGGAGAAAACAGAACCAGAACGTGAAGAATTACAAATATCAGACACGGTAGAATGTGGTATTCCATCCTTATCAATGAAATTCTGAAACCTAAAACTTCACACAAGTAAGATGCTGGTTTTCCTGATATCTAACAAAATTACAGTTCTGCCCAACCCTCTGACTTTTTTATTATTTGTAATTATTTATTTTGTTATATATTGTTTTTCTACTTTGAAATTGAGTTGTGTTGTTAATACAAAGCCTGAGTATTCAAAAGGAAAATACTCTCAATAAAATTTGATTAGGAAAAGAGAACCCTTAACCATACAAACAGTATGTCTGCCTATTTGTATACATATATGCATGTCATCTACCTAAACAACCTGGATGCAGGACTTGAAGGGATACTTAGTAAGTTTGCAGTTGATACAAAATTGGGAGGATCTACTGACTCCCTCGAAGGCAGGGAGGCTCTGCAGAGAGACCTCAACAAATTAGAGACATGGGCAATCACCAACCATATGAAGTCTAACAAGGGAAAGTGCTGGATTCTGCACCTGAGATGAGGCAACCCTGGATGTACAGACAGACTGGGAAATGAGATGCTGGAGAGCAGTGCCATGGAAAGGCACCTGGGGGTCCTGGTCAATGGAAAGGTGAAGTGAGTCAGCAGTGCCCTGGCAGCCAGGAGGGCCAGCCCTGCCCTGGGGGGGCATCAGGCACAGCATCACCAGCCGGGCAAGGGAGGGGATTGTCCCGCTCTGCTCTGAGCTGGGGAGGCCTCAGCTCGAGTGCTGGGGGCAGTTTTGGGTGCCACAATATAAAAAAGACATTAATTAAGCTATTAGAGAGTGTCCAGAGGAGGTCAATGGAGATGGTGAAGGGCCTTGAGGGGAAGCTGTATGAGGAGCAGCTGAGGGCACTTGGTCTGTTCAGCCTAGAGAAGAGGAGACTGAGGGGAGACCTCATTGCAGTCTACAATTTTCTTATGAAATTTTCTTATGAGGGGAAGAGGAGGGGCAGGCACTAATCTCTTCTTTGTGGTGACCAGTGACAGGAGCCAAGGCAATGGCCTGAAGTTGTGTCAGGGGAGGTTTAGGTTGGATTTTAGAAAAAGCCTCTTCACCCAGAGGGTGGCTGGGCACTGCAACAGGCTTCCCAGGGAAGTAGTCACAGCACCAAGCCTTGTAGAGTTCAAGACTCAAGCATTTCAAGAATGGTCTCAGGCACATGGTGTGATTCTTGGGGTGCCTTGCACAGGGCCCAGAGCTGGACTTTGATAATCCTAGTGAGTCCCTTCCAACTCAGAATTTTCTGTTATTCTGTGATTCTGTGATATGTGTACGTACATGTACACATGTACATATAAATGTTATATAAATATATGCATGTGTGCGCAGACATGCACATACATACACGTGTGGACCTCACAGCCCTAAGTTTTAGACTAACCTGAGTAACTTGGGTTACCATAGAAAAGACAGCACTGGAATCCAGTCTTGAAAAATAACAGTACTGTGCTTCAAGCACTGTTTTTAAAAGCAAGTTTTGAAGTTAAATTCTGTAGATAACCTTTTGTTAGAAGATGTACTTGACTGGCTGTTGTAGCTTATGGAACTTCACAAGGTATAAGGAAATGTACTGGAGCAGGTAAGGAAAGGAAATGTCAGAGGGTATCAGTTCATCACACGCATACAATAAACCAGTAAAAGGTGTGAAAAAAAGACACAGGATAAGGGCTATGCCTTTACAAGCACTGAAGAAAAAATAGAATAGAACCACTCATGATGTCCAGTTCCTTGAAGAAAGCAGAGCCACTCAACATCTGTCTGTTCTCTAAAATCATGCTGCTCTCCAGTATTTTTCAGTGCAATAAAAGAAGTTCAACAGCCTAGATAAAAACCACTGTAAGATGAGTGTACAACAGGTCATGCTCAGCTAACATGTATTTGAAATTCACTCAGGCTGCGTGAACATATGATGTGAGATCCTTGCAAAGGCTTGGGATGGACCCGGTTCAAATCACTGTTTTCATGAATGATTCAGACAACAGAGTGTGAAATGCTCTTTGACATTTTGCAGATAACACCAAACCAGGATAAGAGTAAACACTTTCAAAGAGAAATCTGAGTCAGTTTGTCAAAATCACTCTCGACTCAAATTTAGTAAGATCAAGTAAACAAAAAAGAAAAGCAATATAATATAAAGAAGGAAGTAAAATAAGATTGAGAGACACAAAAATAGAAAATCTCTGTCTATAGATTTAAAAGACTGTAAATCACGTCAATGATACAGTATTACAATAAAGGAAAGAAAAATAAAAAGGCGAATATAAAGCTCAGTTACAGGATGTACTTTATAAATAATGAAATTATTCTCTTGTCAGTTTTGCTAATGTCACATTCTCTTTATTATATAGCAGTAATTTTTATGAAAAACACATAGAAGAATAGCTGAGGAGACAAAAAGTGCAGGAGACTGACAAAATAGAAAGTGCTGTGAGATACAAAAGGTAACTGGTTTTGTTCGTTTTTCTTAAAAAAAATGAAAATGTAAGAATGAAGGTATACACATTTTCCAAAATGCTTAGATGACTGTAGCAAAACTGCTCTGAGTCAATTAGAGCTTTGAAGTGTAGCTGTCTAGCTTTTTTTCCTTAGTCCAATTTCCCAATAGTGAGCCAACAGTGAAGAGAACATGCTCCACAGACTGTTAGAAAGAAATAGTACTGACTGGTCCTCAGCAGATCACAAGAAAATGAAATGAATTTTGCAGAGTCTGCAATAGGAAAGACAGAAGTATTAGGAAGCTAATACTGGAAGAGACAGGTGTCAAAACACACTTGGATGGGAAAAATTTAGACACATGGAAGCAGTATATTGTTTCCATCTTCTCCAGTTCTACACGTCTATGGTTTTAAGAGGCTAAAACTAAGTAGCAGATAATTTTTGAGCCAACAATACTGTGGTTAAGATGCTGTAAGAGTCTGATAATAAGAGAAGGCTTCAAAAAATGCTTCATCATTATGTCTGCTTATCATAATCACTCTTGAACCCCTGAAAACTACATTCGTTGTGGACCGAGAGTAGCCTGCCTTGAGGCCCATAAAAAGGAAGGAGAAACTGGTGCAAAATGTGGAAGGGAAAATGAGGGGCAGAATTCCTGACTTTCGCCTTCCCCCGCTTCCACCACCACAGTCGCCTGCTGTGGGACACCCTGAGGCCTCTGGGAGCCAATGCTTGGGGAGAACCCCCCAGTCCTGCACCCCTGGACCAAAGTCATGAGTGAGTTGCAGAACACCTACTCCTACTACTGCGTCCTGTGGTGAGAGCACTGCGAGTGGACCGAGGTTCAGCAGCAGCAATCGGGCACTGTGCCTGCATTCCGGAGGATGGGACACGGCATTCCAGCCAAAGTGCTCCTGAGATCGGAGAAGGCAGGCAAGATGCTTCAAATGGCAGAAAAAAAAAGGCAAAAACTGCTTCGCTCCCCTCACCCCATCTTAGCAGTGACAAAGGTAACACAGAGTGCTGGTAACCTATCCTATGCTTTTTAAAGTAACCTTAGTTTTTTCTAACTTTTCTGCACTTCTCTCTTTCTTTCTCTTTGCTTCTTTTACTATTAAATAAAAATAGATCAGTTTTTTGGCATCAACATTTAATCTTGTTTGGTTTTTATCTCATTTTTTTGGGAATATTTCAAACCTTCAAAGTTCTTTCCATTTTATTTACAGAGAGCCAGTTCTCCTTACTCCTCTGTGATTAAACTGGTTCGTAACAGATGCCATGTACTTTAACTGTGTTCGAAATACTTCCTGTGTAGAACAAGCTTGTGTCAATAGGTTTAAGTAAAAAAGGCCATAATTTTCTTCATGCATTGTCATCTTGCATACACCTGCGCTTGTCTGAAGGACCGCATATGAAGCAAACATGTTCTGCAGTCCTGTAAATTCTGATATGAAGGCAGTTTGAATGGGCATGCCTAGGATTTCAAGTATCAGCAGAAATAACAGAGAAAAAAAATGTCATGTATTTAGAAACAGGATGTGAATTGTCATATATGAAATTAGG